>OY992881.1:111723388-111725888 GCA_963921405.1 Cepaea hortensis
TCCTAACCAGTTCAGCAAACAAAATGTCATACCTGTATTTAACTAACAATGAGAGATCAAAGCTAGCCTGGAACACGAGCTACAGGTGATAATAAAGTCATTAATCTTCAACAGGTGAGGTTACACATTTGCATTGGATTGCTTTTCTCTTTCACGTGATGTTGATGTATTTGTGATAATCCAGCTTCATTTCAATTTCCCCGATTTCCTATTCTGTTTATGTAAATAGAAATTCATCATCATCAGTTGAATCAATAGGAAGAATATTGTTGAAGTTGTCTGATCATTTCCCGCCACTGCCACCTATTCTCAGCAGTGATCGTCTGTTCAAGATAAGTCCTTACAGTTTCTGTTCTCCGCAGTTTTTAAGAGTGTGTTCACTTGATATATATCCCGTCCACCTTATTCCATTCATTCTGCGGTAACACTACATCTCACACACTTTCAAGTTCTTTTCTTCTTTTGTTTCGATTCCATGTCCCATGATTGTACGATGAGCTCTGTTTTCTTTGTAGCGTAGAACTAATCAGAGATCAAAGATAGACCAGGAATACAAGTTGTGGGTGATAATATAAAACGATCTGTGTTATGCAGATGACAGAATATTGATACCTTAAGACGCAAGAGATCTGCAACAACTGTTGGACATTTCCGTGAAGGAGAATGCCAACAAAGAACTGTCCTCGAATATAAAGAAACAGATACAATGGTTAGTTAGTTGCATATCCTTTACAGGACGTCGCAGTCAACTCAAGCATACTTGACTGTGATCTCTTGGCAAGTTTACGTCCAGTAGTTTGCCTCCCTCTTGCTGTGCTGTTTTCCTTAAAATTAAGCCAGTGGTCACCAAATGTATTTCTCTTTACAACATGCCTAACGAACTTTAACTGCCTAGGTCTGTTTTCTCTAATCAGCGTGCAGATTTCCTTTGTTTCTGGGCGGACTTTCTCATTCCCTTTTCTTTCCTCCATGGTATACATCGCATGTTTATCCCACACTACATTTCCACTACCATTAGATGTTTGTCGGCATGTCTGCTTAATGTTCATATTTTAGATGCATACAACAGTATCGTGTTTATATAGCATCTCTTAGTTCATTTTCTAACAGCTTTTTTTTTTTTTTTTTTTGTGGTGAGCATGTTTTCCATTATTCAGAAAGCTACCATGGATAATAAAAAAAAAAAATTTTCGACTCCTTATAAGAAGAAATAAACTGGAGAACTTGGTGACATCTGGCAAGATTGAGCTGAAAGGAACAAGAGGAAGACAGAGAAGTAAATATCTAGATGGTTTGACCACATGACATAATCGAGACAAGAACGCAGAGCTGATCCACGACACTGGTGATCACGTGAAACGGCGAAACATGACCACCGACGCTTATAATTACAGCATATGATAGTGATGACATTGGATACAGAAATTCTTGTTCTTATCTCTGCCAGTCATCTTCCATAAGATGTTATCACTGTTCCGAGATAGCTGCATCGATTCAGCTGTTTAAGAATATTCCCATTTACTTGGCTGTTACCTTATGAATTGTTTATTCTTCTTGGAGATTACTATAAACTCTGTCTTCCTAAAATGGAATTCCAACCCTGGCTGCTCACTGTTTACAATACGTGCATCTACTAAGTGCTAGAGATCCCGTTCATTGTCTGCACTCAATACTGTATCATCTGTATATCTTATATTATTGCTGTTATGTCCCCCAGCAATCCATCTCAAACATTATACATTTCTCACAGTAGTTTCACCATACAGGATGAGGTGTCTGCAGACATGACACATCTCTATCGTGACTCTTGATTAGCTGGCATTGACCTACTTTATTATTCAATTTTGGGAACCTTGTTGTTTCCAGGATATAGTATCGACAAGTACAAGGTCTTACCGATTAATACTAGAGATCTGCAAGTATTGAATAGGTGTTTCCGGGAAGGTTAACAAACGTCTGAAGAAGTCGGATGCGTCTGTCGAAAGGCACCAATATCGCAGCTCTGCTGTCAATCAATCCGGTGCCGTCACCACAGTGAAGATTGGCTGCAATGGATCTCCAACACTGTCTATCTCACGCCCTGGCTGTACATTCCCTCAGATTAATATTCGCCCATCTCTTGATATTATCTTCCAACTTGTATTATTGTCTACTTCTTGCTTGTATGCCTTCAACCTAGCCCTACAGTATGGCTTTTATGTAATGTCTTTTAACGTGGCCAAACAGGCACAATGCTTTTATGTTCAAAACAAACATTTCGGGCGAACGAAGAAGAGGAATCGACGTTTACTAAACATATGTAAAGAATATGTTTGCCATGCCTTTCATTCCTGGAGGTGATCATACCGGTCTGTGACCGCAGCCATTGTCTCTTAAAGAGATCCGCTGCCTACTTGCGTGAACTGGAGATTCTAATTAACAGCTATCTGTCAGCTGCTCTTCGGATCAATTATAATTTATTATATACTTCACTATGTAAGCTATAGTGTATTGTGTGTTG
>OY992881.1:111730888-111735888 GCA_963921405.1 Cepaea hortensis
GAATACATTGTTTCGAGGCTCCTATACCACCAAGTCCGCTCCGTGGTGAAGTGGTTACGGGCGCAGCTCGTATCCCCGTATACCAGCGTTCGAAACACAGCAGTGTCGGTATTTTATGAAATGGTATGGGTGTCAGTCGTTCAGAAAGCAATTGCAAACTACTGAATATGAACTTATCCAGGAATCACGAACAGCCAAAAAATGCTGGGGTTGAATGCTATGTCATGTAAAGGACATGCAAATAACTTTTAAAAAAAATACTACCAAGAGTATGACACATCACTAAATTAATATCCTCATAGTTAGTTTACTGTTGGATATTACAAATAGTGCATATCGTATACTAGCAATAGCCTGAAACATCACCAAAATAATATCACTATAATTTATATTAGTATCGTTCAGAGTAATTCAGACATGTTGTATGCTACCAGCAGTTTGAAATATCACTTTAAAAAAGTATCCTCATAATTAATGAATTATAAGGGATCAAATCAGACATGTCGCACACTACTGCCAATTCCCATGCCACATAAATATTATGGTTTATTGTGAGTATTACGGTAGTGGAGAGACTAGTCGCGTGTCTGTCAGTCCGGTAATCATGACATAGAATTTTCACCGATGCTGATTTAATAACATTTTATTTTTCGCTCCCTGGCTTTGTATTCGTGAGTAGTGCACATTGGACTTTTTGCATGTGGGTTAGCTTTCACAGTCACCAATGTCCTAGCCGTCAGGCGAACCCGCTCCGACTACTGTGATACTTGTAATTTAAGTCCGCAAGTCAAGGACGAGAAGCTAACATTTTAGTCCAACTGACCGTTGCATCCGCTACCTCGTCATCCGCACAACGGAAGTTTAAGAGCGAGCGTTATTATATATTCAGCCATGCTGACCTGCATTTTTAAAACAAAATTGACCTGGGCTCTTTGGTTGGCCCCTCCTTACACGGAGTACCAAAAAACCGCTTGGGAAATAAAGGCGGCGGGTATAATATTACCCACATAGCAGCTGGAGTGCATGCTGGTATGTACATATATGGGCTAGCGTCTTAGGCCCGATACGCCTTAAGATGTGAAAAAAGGGCCCTTACTATAATGTTCTAGTTTAGGGTGAAATGGAGCAATTCAACAATTTTTACTGTTTACAGAAAAAAATAATTTAATAGTTTAACTGTTTAACTTAGTTTAACTTAAGTCTACTAAGCGTAATCTTGTCTAGTACATCAACAGCAGCTGAAAAATGCTGGTGTTGACTACAACGTCTTGTAAGGGATATGCAACATAAAAAGAAATAATTTAACAAACAAGCAGATAATTCTAAGCATATCATCACCATTATCATGCGCCATGCAGATAAGTGTTGCATGTTTCGCCATCTCACACGATCAAGAGAGTTGTGGATCAGCTCCGTGTTCTTGTCTCGATTGTGTCATATGGCCAAGCGACCCAGGTATTTGCCTATCTGCCTTCACCTGGTAAATCTAGACTATAGGGTGCAGTGATGACTCATGTCCGGCCGAAAGATGGTCTAACAGCACTCGGTAATAACGTGATTGTTCGTTTAGCAGGTTCTATTCAGGATGTCGCACACATCACGGCCACGCCGGGACAGACTATCGATCTTGTACCAGTTCTCCTGACTGAGGTGTCTTCAACGTCCCATGCCCACGTCCGTGACTCTACTTCTAGGAACCATGACTTCCATTAGTGTGTGTGTGTGTGTGAGTGTGTGTGTGTGTGTGTGTGTGTGTGCGCGCGCGCCTGTGTATGCCTGAATGTATGTTTGTATGGTGTGTGTGTGTGTGTGTACGTATGAGTATGTCTGTCATGTGCGTACGCGCGCGCGTGTGTGTGTGTGTGTGTGTGTGTGTGTGTGTGTGTGTGTGTGATTGTATGTGTGTGTGATTGTGTGTGTGCGTGTGTGGATGTGTGTTAATACTAAGGTATGCCAGTTTCCGAGCTACAATACTGTTTATGAGTGCAGGTTGAAGATTCTCGACCTGTGACAACAATGTGAGGCTTATATATTTCTTACAACAGACACTCCCAAAATCCTGGTAAATGTATCCATTGATGTCTTAATCCTGTTACTCTCAGCTATGGGAACTGTTTCCCAGACTATACCGCTCTGCAATTGACCTAACGTTATAAAAATCGTACCTAAATAGTTAACTGCACTGGTTTTAATACAATGGTAAGAGTGTGGATCCTCCAAAAAAAAAAAAAGAAAAAAAAAAAAAGAATGACAAACTACTGAACGTAAACTTGCCAAGAAATCACAAACAACCAAAATATAATGCTATGGTTGACTGCGTCATACTGTAATGGATATGCAATTAAGTTAACTTAAGAGTTTTGAGAACAAAATTTTAAGACGCATCTTTGGACCCATTAGGGATACACAAAGTGGAGAGTGGAAAAGAAGAAGTAACAAAGACATTTATGATCTGTTTAAGTCCCCGCTAATCACTGGTATCATGAAGGCTAATAGACTACAATGGCTGGGGCATATAGAAAGAATGGAAGATAATAGGGAAACAAAACTCGCTTACACTCAGGAAATAAATGACCGTAGACCCCGAGGTAGACCAAGAAGGCGGTGGAGAGATAATACATGTACAGACCTACAAGCACTTGGAATCAACGACTGGCAAGAGAAGGTCCACCAGAGAGACGAATGGAGACGGATTGTATTTGCAGCAAAGAACCTCAATGGCTCGGAACGCTGAAGAAGAAGAAGAAATAGTTAATAGAAGGCAACGAAGTGTGCGTGACTAAAAGCAATTCATCCCGGGAGTGCCGATTGCTCAGGGAAATATATCACCAAAAACCTAACATACACATAGATAACCTTGCTATTTACCTTTTAAATGAACATATTTAATCTTTTCCTTAAAAGATTGCAAAGCATCGAACTTAACTCATCACCTTGTACTGCATTCGCGCACCATGAAAAGACTGTTGGTATCATCTATAAGGCATCTCTTTGGGCATTTTTGAGGCATTATTGTGTCCTATAGAAAATTATTAACTTCATAAAGACAATATATAGAGGCTTGAGGTGTAGAGTTCTCCACGAGGTAACACTAACAGGGGCATTTTAAATACGAATTGTGGTGATACAGGGATGTTATTTGTCATCTTTATTAGCCTTTTATATGTTCCATACACCTTCTTCAGTTCTATAACCCTTATAATGTTCCATACAGGTTCTATTTAATTCCAAACAGTTTTTTTTTTTGGTAGTTCCAAGCAGCTTTTTTTTAGTGCCACATAATTTAATAATTTCTTTGATTCCATAAAGCCTCCTTAGTTCCATAAAACTTGTGCAATGTAGTTCCATACAACTTGCTTAGTCTAATAAGCTTATTTAGTTCTATAACACTTCTTTAGTTCCATACAACTTCTTTAACTCCATACAATTTAAAAAAAAATTCCATACAGCTTCTTTAGTACCACACAGCTTCTTTAATTCCATAGAACTTCTTTAATTCCACATAATGTATTTAATTCTATATAACTTCTTTAGTACCATACAAAATCTGTAGTTCCATACATCTCTAGCTATATGCTGCTGTAATGGGCAGGTGCAGGTTTCTCTACTACCCGTACAAAGGACCATGTCGCAGAAGAAGTTCAGCAGTTAGCTAGTTAAGTCCACATGTACACCAAGGAAATAGGGCCAGATGATCTCCATGCATGCGATCACTTAGTACAATGATTAAACAAGTGCGAATGACTAGCTAGCTTAGTCCATGGAGACGGGGCCAGATATTCTCCATGCATGCGATCACTCAGTACAATGATTTTACAAGCTCGAGTGACTAGAAAATGTCTACGTAAATAAAAGGAATAAAAACAACAACCCGTTCTACCTTGGTGAAACCTAACTATCCGTTCTCTCTCACTAAAGCCTCACTTCAAGAGACGGAATCATGTATCTATTAAGGTAGCAGTGTAGACACAGAAGGAAGAAGAAAAAAAGGATATTTAAATAGGAATACGACAGGTGAAAGGATATTGAATAGCACTAGGAAATTAAAGGAAGTTGAACTTAGCACCAATCTTAGAATAACTCAACTTAACTATGTTAAATGCTTTAACAGCTTATTAACATTTAGAGAGATTAACAGTGCGTTAAACATGAGAACTGTCAAATGTTAAGTCGCTTAAAGTCGCTTAAAAGTCGACAGGGTCGACTTCATTGCACCGTGTATTTATCCCATATGGCTCATTCTCTTACCGCAGCGCGGAAAGCGTCGCACAAAGCACGAACTCCGTAGCTCTAGCGACGACCACCAGGAGCCTCCGAAAAATTTCACTCGCGAACCGAAGGACGCGGCCGGGAATCGAACCCACAACCTTCGGAGCCAGCGTCAAACGGCTTGGCCACTTCGCCATGGAGCCTCCTGTATATTCAACTTTACTATTTGGCGCGGAAGCCTGGACGTTGAAAAAATAATTAGAGAGACGAAAGGTGGCCCTGGAGATGTGGATATACAGAAGAATATGTCGTATTTCATGGAAACAACAATAAAAACAAAACAAAAAACAAACAAACAAAACATTAAATACAGAGGTTCTAGGGGAAAAGAAAACCGGAATGAAAAGAGAGTTGATGAAAGAAATAAAAAAGAGGCAAGTAAAATATTTCTGCTACGTTGAAAGTAAATACTCTTATGATAGTAATAATGGAGAATAAGGTTGAAGGCAAGCGAGCAAGCAAGAGGTATACATCGATACAAGTGGGAAGGTAACAACAAGAGATGGACAAACAGCAATCCGACAGAATGTATAGTCAGGGCGAGAGACAGACAGTGTTGGAGATCCATTACAGCCAACCTTCATTGTGGAGACGGCACTGATTGATTGATATTAAATGCTTACTACTGTTTGGATCAGAAACATTAAAACAGTATACAATAACAACAAGTAATACAGCTTTACAGAACAGAATTACGAAACATACAGGACTTTGCGGCGACTAGCCTTTAT
>OY992881.1:111740888-111768388 GCA_963921405.1 Cepaea hortensis
CTCTGCGCCACCACGACTCCCGAACTGCTGGAGATAGGCCAAGCTTGGCGTGGGTTAAGGGCCTTTGCTCTTGTGTGGGTTAAAGGGAAGAAGAAGAAGGAGGAGTAGAAGACGAAGTGGAAGAAGAAGATAGTGGGTTTGTTTTATTTTGATTTTTTGATTTTTTTATTTTTTTTTTATTTTTATGAAAGGAGATAACGCTTTAATCACATTTCTCCTTTTTGTCTTTTTTGAGTGTAGTGATTAATATATATATAAATGTTCTTAAGCATATGAAAGCTGGCAAGGCCCCCGGTGCAGATAACATCACAACAGAAATGATTAACGCTTTAGAAGAATTTGGACTAGAGCAAGTCACTAGACTGCTGAACACATTATATGATACTGGGGATATACCTTCTGAATTATGTAATTCTGTATTTATTGCAATCCCAAAGAAATCAGGAACCTTAGAATGTGATCAACATAGAACAATTAGTATAATGAGTCACATCACAAAGATTTTGTTACGAATTATCATGCAAAGAGTGAGGAAGAAAATACAACCTGAAATAGGGGAAGAACAATGTGGTTTTGTAGAAGGAAAGGGTACAGTAAATGCTGTGTATATGCTGCGAACAGTTATTGAACGTGCTTTAGAAGTAAACAAGGATATACATCTTTGCTTTATTGACTACACAAAGGCTTTTGATAGAGTAAGACATGTCAACATTGTGGATATGCTTGCAGATCTACAAATTGATGGGAAAGACATTAGACTTATAAAAAACATATATTGGAAACAACAAGCTGCCATAAGAATTGATAATGAAGTAGGACAATACCAACCTATTAAGAGAGGTGTTAGGCAGGGATGTGTAATGTCTCCAGATCTTTTTTCCTTATACAGTGAAAATATTTTCAGAAATGTAGAAGACCTAAATGGAATCAGCATTGGAGGACGAAACATAAATAACATTAGATATGCAGATGATACAGTATTGATTGCAGACAATGCACAGGATCTGCAACAATTAGTAGACGCTGTGGTTGTACACAGTGAGCAGCTGGGGTTGGAATTAAATTGTAGGAAGACACAGGTTATGGTCGTCACTAGGAAGAACGAAGTACCACAATGTAATATACAAGTAAATGGGAATATTCTTCAACAAGTGAATCGGTTCAATTATCTCGGAACAGTCATAACATCTGATGGCAGATGCCTTGAAGAGATTAGAACAAGAATCGCCATTGCGAAAGTAGCCTTTAGCAAGATGAAAAACATTCTGACCAATAAAAGGATGTCAATTGAAACGAGAAAAAGAGTGTTGAGGGGATACATAGAGCCTGTTCTTTTGTATGGATGTGAAACTTGGACAATGTGCAGTCAAGCTGAAAAACATCTGATGGCTGCAGAAATGTGGTTTCTGAGGAAAATGCAAAGAATACCATGGACAGATAGAAAAACCAATGACCAAGTACTACAAGAGACAAATGAAAATCGTAGATTGATTAGAGAAATTAGACGTAGACAGTCAAAATTTTTTGGACATGTTATGAGAAGAAATGGACTGGAGAACTTGGTGACAGCTAGCAAGATCGAGGGGAACAGACCAAGAGGAAGACCGAGAGGAAAATACCTGGATGGCTTGGCCACATGGCATGGACGAGACAGGAACACTGAGCTGATCCACGACTCTGGTGATCGAGTGAAATGGCGAATCATGACCGCCCACGCTTTCCGGCATGGCACATGATTGATTGATTGATTGATTAATATATAGATTAACAATTAGTAAAGAGGCGAAAAAATCCATGGAAACCTTGGAGATGTGGTTTTATAGAAGCATGCTGAAAATTAATTGGACAGCCAAAAAGAGCAATCAGATGTTTTAAGGAAAGCTGAGTCGCAAAAAGACAACTTATCAGAAACATCAGAAAGAGGCAGTTCTCGTTTGTGGCCAAGTTATGAGAAGACAAAAACTGGAACAAGTTGTGACAATCGGAAAGATTTGTGGAAAGAGAGATAGAGGAAGACAGCGTGAGACGATTCTTTACAGTTCTGTGTCATGGCACGGAAGGGAGTCACACACACGAATTGATCCATGACGACGGAGATCGTAATTTGTGGAGAGGCATGATTTCCCATGACAACCGGAAATTGTCAGCATTCTTCAGTAAAACCACATCTTCAAGTCTTCCAAGGATGGTTTCGCCTGGTTACTAATTGTCGGGAGTCTCTGTGGCGAAGTGGTCAAGCCGTTTGACTCGTGCTCCGAAGGTCGTGGGTTCGATTCCGGGCCGCGTCCTTCGGTTGGGTCGTCGCTAAAAGCTACGGAGTTCGCTCTTTGTGCGATGCTTTCCTCGCTGCGGAAAGAGACCGAGCCATATGGGATAAAACCCGGTGCAAATGAAGTCGACCCTGTCGACTTTTAACCGACTTTAAGCGACTAATTGTCCAGGATTCGCAGCCGTATGTTTAAACTGGTTCCGTGTAACATCCAGGAACTCTTTTTTTTTTATTTTCTAGGACTCAAGCGTAGTCCATTAACACTTTTTCTAGTAGTCTTGAACTGAATATTGCGTGTGGATGATGATTATGATTATATATTTATGATTATTTTAAATGCCACGAAGTTAACACGGGGTTCAAGGTCATCAATAGGCATGATAATTACGGTGATAACGACGAAAATAATTATATAGTAATATTTGTAATGCTTAAAATATGGATGAGGATGATGGTAATGATGATACTCATTTTTAGATCGATGACGGGGAGGTGATGATATAACGATGTTAATATCGATGATGATAATTAAATTGATGATAATGATGATGACAATAATAACAGTAATGACAATGATGATGATTATGAAGAGGACGACGTGGACGACATTATTACAAAACAGTCAACGCAGCCTCTCTCCAAAATTCCACTCTCAAACCCGCTACACATCCTGGCCTCAACCATCCTCCACACTAAACAATACGCTCATTTTTTGTAACAGCAAACACTCCCAACAGAAAGGCCCCGCTGCCTGATGATAAATGCGTTGGTATTGATACAATGTTGACAATGACGATGATAATGCAGCTATGATTAAGATAATTATGATTTGTGTAAATATCACGAGGTTAATGCGATGATGGCGGTCATGATAATATGGTTGCAACGATGTTGATAATAATACATTGATATTTAGAATGCTAATGCTGAACATTATAAGGCTGGTAATGATGATGTGGATGTTTAGATTGATGATGATGATGATGATGATGATGATGATGATGATGATGATGATGATGATGATGATGATGATGATGATGATGATGATGATGATGATGATGATGATGATGATGATGATGATGATGAGAACGGCTAGCTTAACTCGACAAACGATGCCGTTGATGATGATGATGATCATCATCATCATCATCGTCATCATTATGATAAAGGGAATAATGATGATACAATGATAATAATGACGATAATAACGCAGTTATGATTAAGATAAGTATGATGACGAATTGTGAATGTCAGGAAGTTAACAACATGATGATTGTGATGCTTGCTTGCTTGCGTTCGCTGGCTGTGAACTCCAGCGTGAAGTCCTGTATGTCGGATGAAGACATCTTGTTGTCCAATATCAGTGTGATGTCATACCGGACTGAGGTTTGCGTGAGTATCTGTTGTCCCATATCTGGCTTATTGGTGTGTAAACTGGTAGTTCCTCGCCGTGCAGGCAGATACACTCCGATTTAGAAAGAATCAGCGATCCTACTATGTTAACCAGGACCCCGAAGGGACCTGTTGCCCAGGACGGACGACTAGGACGTGTCAGTAGGTCTTGGCCAGTATATGACCTGCCCCTGGTGCTTTGGAAACACCTCTGGGTCCCGATGATTGTGATGATGTTCGTGATAATTATTGTGGCAACAATGATAATAATAATGCATTGATAATTGCGCTGCTATTGATAATGATGATGATGATGATGATGATGATGATGATGATTAATAAGAGGACAACGTCGACGGCATTTTTTGCAAAAAAGACAACACAGCCTTTCCTCCAATATTCCACTCCCAAGCCTGCTAATCTTTCAGGCTTCAACCATCCTCTACACTCTACACTAAACAATACACTCATTTTTTTTTTTTTTTTGGACGGGCGCACACTCCCAACAGAAAGGTCCCGCTGCCGCCACTTTACATACAATAATATTTTGAATTTGTTCACGCCATGTTAAGTAGTATATTTCCTAGGCTGACTGCAACAACAAAAAATAAATAATAAGCTTAACACCACACATATCTTCGCAGCAGTTCTGTAGAGTTGCCGTGTGACATTTCCAAGGTGCCAATTATAACTGTGACTTTTCAAATGCCATATTTTTCTCGGACAAAAGATCCCATTTTGTTCGGTATGCCAATGACATGGAAAAACACACTAAAATGTGTTGTCGTGTTGTGTCTGTGAAATATACGACGTTCTAAACAAATACTCCACGCTCTAGGGTTTAAGTATGGTACATGGAGTCGTGCCGTTTGCACACAATGCCATCTCAAACAAGGGTTTTTTGTTTGTGGTATATAAAAACATTTTCGTCCTATTTTACACATAGCCGTTTTCAAGAGCTAAAACAACTATTTTCTACCATGTCCTAAAGACCGCTTTACAGATGCTTTTGTCCAAGGTCTTCAGTTGTATGAAGACCTCAGACAGAATACAAATAGATGGCCCAAATAGCTGCGGACTCGGATTGCTAAGGGTTTTTGAAGAACGTAAATATCGGGTTTGCCCTGTGAAAAATGTCTCAACGGGGTTTCGTATTAGAGTGTTGTAAAGCCGTTGTGCATAGTTGAGCATGTAATCTGCGTGTTAAGCTGGCGCTTTTTGCAAACTATCAGAGTAGAACGTGTTGTAGATAGCTCAAACAGCCTCACTGCGTTTCTCTGGCCATTCAGTTCTTGAAAGTTCTCTGGGATGAAAGCATGCAAGAGGATGTGTCTTTAAACGGTTGTGATCCTCTTCCAATGAATAACCTAATGCAGATTAAACCTGGTGAATAAGGTATTAGACCTTCTGCAGTCTGCTAGTAGAAATGGCAATGTCGGATTGTACGATAGGCTCCCGCCTATACAATTACTGCATGAATTATTCAGGGGTACGTTCCTAGCCTGCTCTCCTTGTGCATGGGGTGTCCGAGGAAAACCATCACACAGGTAAAAAAAACAAACACGGAAGTCCCTGCCAACGACTGTCTCTTCCCTCCTCAATTGTGGGAAGTACATAAAGAGATACGATGATAGTGGCACGTCCTTCACAGGACGTCGTATTCAACCCCATAATTATTTGGCTGCTTGTGATTTACTAGACAGATATTACGTTTAGTAATTTACCTTGCTTTCTGAACGACCGAAGCTCATACCATGGAAATCAAAGCAAATCAGTCTGCTTCTTAACGGTCCGCTGCTGGGTTCTAACCCTGGACTCGATATGTTGGGGAATTGTGACACGCTTTCATTGCACCTAAGCCACATCGCCGGCACAAACAGAAATACGGACACGGAAATACAGAAAGTCACGTGTGCTCCATGTGTACGTGAATTTTAAAAAAAAAAAATAAATCAAGGAAAGCAGGCGTAACTGACTCGGCGGTGGGCGGTGGCAAGATTCTAAATTGTCGGTATACACTTTCCCACAACTGAATAGTTATAGAGTCTCACCTGTTTACCAGTATGTAAAACCCGCGGGAAAACCACAACAATGTTATCTCCAAAATATAGTAAAGATCAACAATAAAATGTATGATGGATCGTTTCGAAGCCTCGCCTTTTGCCTCTTTTTGTGCCACTAGTTGCTCGTTTTCAAGATGGTGTCTGTTTAGTATCTAAATGGGCTTTTTGACTATTGCTTAAAGAAAAACTCCATTCAGGCCTTTCGCTTGAATACAAGACATAGGGAATGTAGAGAGAGAGAGAGAGAGAGAGAGAGAGAGAGAGAGAGAGAGAGAGAGAGAGAGACTGAGAGAGAGAGAGAGAGAGAGAGAGAGAACGAACGAACGAACGAACGAACAAACTTTATTTTAAAAGGGTAACAAATTGGGCACGCAGGCCCGTCTTACATTCGGCCCTTTCAATCACTCATTTTTCATTCATCAAATGTGCATGTTACATTAACATGGGGGAAAAAACCTTGTCAAATGGATTTTGTAAGCATAAACAATGCGTATTACGCATGATACATTCACATGAGAAAACAAAAAAAAACTTTATCAAATGAAAGTTGTAAACATAAACAGTGCATATTGCAACGTTGTGAGACACATCCCCCATCCACCCTCATATCCCGCAGCCACCAACACATCCCCCACCCACAAGACTTCCCTCACCCACCCACACATACCTCCATGCACTCACACAGAACCAGACAAACATACATGCCGCCACCCACCCACTGATCCCCCACCCACACACATTTCCCCACCCACACACAGATCCTCAGAGAGAGAGAGAGAGAGAGAGAGAGAGAGAGAGAGAGAGAGAGGGAGAGAGAGAGAGAGAGAGAGAGAGAGCCATTGCGGTGTTCGGATGACGTACTTACATACCATCTCTGTGTTCCGGCGTTAAGTGACCAGTAATTCCCTAACTTGGTTAGTTCTTGCCCAGCTAGTCCAGCTTTGAGCTTGACACAACCTAATTCAACAGGAACCCTGCTGTATTTAAAGCATTCTGAGATACAGAAAATAAAATATTTAGCTTGCCCTTTGCAGGATGCTGTGATCAGGTCCATGTTGATATTCCAGGCAAGTTTACCTTCAGTACTTTGTCCTTGGTTTCTGAACGAGAAGTCAACGTATAATCGCAACTGACCAGTGTTGACAATGAACCCTATTCCCCGCCGTCAGCGTACAAGCACCTTAAGGGCGAGAGCTTAAAACCTCGCGGCCACGTCCACCTCCGCTGAGGTACAATGAGAAGGGAAATCCCATCGGATCCGATTATCGAAAACGGCGACTTTGGCTACATTGAGATGTCGTTGTCTTGATTTGTTATATTTGAAGTCATCTTCGTATTATCTTATTCTATGTCACGCTAGAAAATGTACCTATTTTTTGCTTTCTTCGTTAATGCCTGCCGCTCCGGGCAAATTATGTGTATTGTCTTTTTGGTCATCTGGGGTAAACGGGTTCATTTCCTAAACCTGTCAGTGGGACTTAAATATTGACTTCTCGTTTCAGAAAGTACTGACAAACTACTGAACATAAACTTGTCTTGGCAGTAAACCTGGGGTTAATCACAACGTCCTGAAAAGACATGTACCATTTGTCATTTCCTTTAGGCTAAGTCGACCCCCCTGCCATACACCACACGGTATCTGCTATACTCTGTTCGTTGATGCGATGGGTCTTAACTCTTTTGATGACCTAGCTTCTGACAACCAACTCACGCCAAATATTTTGTAGGCGTGATCCTGGTTGGGTGACCAGTGACTCTAACGTTGTCTAAGGGATGATTTAGCCAACCTCAAGCCAAAACCGCAGTAGTCTCCTCTTAACACAAGCATGTTAGGTAGTAATGTTGTTATTTCAATGTGTGAGTCCAAAGTGATACTTTACATGTGTCAGTTCTAGCTGTTACTTTTATATATCAGTTCTAGCTGTTACTTTTATATGTCAGTTCTAGCTGTTACTTTTATATGTCAGTTCTAGCTGTTACTTTTATATGTCAGTTCTAGCTGTTACTTTTATATGTCAGTTCTAGCTGTTACTTTTATATGTCAGTTCTAGCTGTTACTTTTATATGTCAGTTCTAGCTGTTACTTTTATATGTCAGTTCTAGCTGTTACTTTTATATGTCAGTTCTAGCTGTTACTTTTATATGTCAGTTCTAGCTGTTACTTTTATATGTCAGTTCTAGCTGTTACTTTTATATGTCAATTCTAGCTGTTACTTTTATATGTCAGTTCTAGCTGTTACTTTTATATGTCAGTTCTGGCTGTTACTTCAACGTGTCAGTCCGGCCTGTTACTTTAAATGTGTCAGTTCTAGCTGTAACTTCAATGTGTCAGTTCTAGCTGTAACTTCAATGTGTCAGTTCTAGCTGTAACTTCAATGTGTCAGTTCTAGCTGTAACTTCAATGTGTCAGTTCTAGCTGTAACTTCAATGTGTCAGTTCTAGCTGTAACTTCAATGTGCCAGTTCTAGCTGTAACTTCAAGGTGTCAGTTCTAGCTGTAACTCAATATGTCAGTTCTAGCTGTAACTTCAGTGTGGCAGTTCTAGCTGTAACTTCAATGTGTCAGTTCTATCTGTACCTTCAATGTGTCAGTTCTAGCTGTAACTTCAATGTGTCAGTTCTAGCTGTAACTTCAGAATGTCAGTCCTAGCTGTAACTTCAATGTGTCAGTTCTAGCTGTAACTTCAGTGTGTCAGTTCTAGCTGTTACTTCAATGTGTCAGTCCAAACTGTTACTTTAAATGTGTCAGTTCTAGCTGTAACTTCAATGTGTCAGTTCTAGCTGTAACTTCAATGTGTCAGTTCTAGCTGTAACTTCAATGTGTCAGTTCTAGCTGTCACTTCAGTGTGTCAGTTCTAGCTGTCACTTCAGTGTGTCAGTTCTAGCTGTCACTTCAGCGTGTCAGTTCTAGCTGTAACTTCAGTGTGTCAGTTCTAGCTGTTACGTCAGTGTGTCAGTTTACAGCTGTAACTTCAAAGTGTCAGTTCTAGCTGTAACTTCAATGTGTCAGTTCTAGCTGTAACTTCAATGTGTCAGTTCTAGCTGTAACTTCAATGTGTCAGTTCTAGCTGTAACTTCAATGTGTCAGTTCTAGCTATAAGTTCAATGTGTCAGTTCTAGCTGTCACTTCAGTGTGTCAGTTCTAGCTGTTACTTCAAAGTGTCAGTCCAAACTGTTACTTTAAATGTGTCAGTTCTAGCTGTATCTTCAATGTGTCAGTTCTAGCTGTAACTTCAATGTGTCAGTTCTAGCTGTCACTTCAGTGTGTCAGTTCTAGCTGTCACTTCAGTGTGTCAGTTCTAGCTGTCCCTTCAGTGTGCCAGTTCTAGCTGTAACTTCAGTGTGTCAGTTCTAGCTGTTACTTCAATGTGTCAGTCCAAACTGTTACTTTAAATGTGTCAGTTCTAGCTGTAACTTCAATGTGTCAGTTCTAGCTGTAACTTCAATGTGTCAGTTCTAGCTGTCACTTCAGTGTGTCAGTTCTAGCTGTCACTTCAGTGTGTCAGTTCTAGCAGTCACTTCAGTGTGTCAGTTCTAGCTGTCACTTCAGTGTGTTAGTTCTAGCTGTCACTTCAGTGTGTCAGTTCTAGCTGTCACTTCAGTGTGTCAGCTCTAGCTGTCACTTCAGTGTGTCAGTTCTAGCTGTTACTTCAATGAATCA
The DNA here is from genome assembly GCA_963921405.1 of Cepaea hortensis. Classification (NCBI taxonomy): domain Eukaryota; kingdom Metazoa; phylum Mollusca; class Gastropoda; order Stylommatophora; family Helicidae; genus Cepaea; species Cepaea hortensis. The sequence continues at coordinate 111,750,273 of OY992881.1, forward strand.
GTCCTAGTTGTTTCTTTAACTATCCTTTTTCGTATTTTGTTTCTGTCCTAGTTGTTTCTTTAAATGTCCTTGTTGTTACTTAAAATGTCTTATTTTACTTTGTATCTCCTTGTTGTTTCTTTAAATGTTTATGTTCTAGTTGTAAAGCTAATGTTTACGTTCTAATTGTAACTGTAATGTTATTGTTCTGCCTTTAACTATGCTGTTACTGTAATGTTTATGCTCTAGTTGTAACTGTTATGTTTATGCTCAAGTTGTAACTGTAATGTTTATACTCTGGTTGTAACTGTAATGTTTATGCTCTAGTTGTAACTGTAATGTTTATGCTCTAGTTGTAACTGTGATATTTCTATCCCAGTTGTAACTGTAATGTTTATGCTCTAGTTGTAACTGTAATGTTATGCTCTAGTTGTATCTGTAATGTTTATGCTCTAGTTGTAACTGTAATGTGTATGTTCTAGTTGTAACTGTAATGTTTCTATCTCAGTTGCAACTGTAATGTTTACGCTCTAATTGTAACTGTAATGTTTATGCTCTAGTTGTAACTGTAATGTTTATGTTCTAGTTGTAACTGTAATGTTTCTATCCCAGTTGGAACTGTGATGTTTATGCTCTAGTTGTAACTGTAATGTTTATGCTCTAGTTGTAACTGTAATGTTTATGCTCTAGTTGTAACTGTGATATTTCTATCCCAGTTGTAACTGTAATGTTTATGCTCTAGTTGTAACTGTAATGTTTATGCTCTAGTTGTATCTGTAATGTTTATGCTCTAGTTGTAACTGTAATGTTTCTATCCCAGTTTGAACTGTGATGTTTATGCTCTAGTTGTAACTGTAATGTTTATGCTCTAGTTGTAACTGTAATGTTTATGCTCTAGTTGTAACTGTAATGCTTCTGTCCCAATTGGAACTGTGATGTTTATGCTCTAGTTGTAACTGTAATGTTTATGCTCTAGTTGTAACTGTAATGTTTATGCTCTAGTTGTAACTGTGATATTTCTATCCCAGTTGGAACTGTGATGTTTATGCTCTAGTTGTAACTGTAATGTCTATGCTCCAGTTGTAACTGTAATGTTTATGCTCTAGTTGTAACTGTAATGTTTCTATCCCAGTTGGAACTATGATGTTTATGCTCTAGTTGTAACTGTAATGTTTATGCTCTAGTTGTAACTGTAATGTGTATGCTCTAGTTGTAACTGTGATATTTCTATCCCAGTTGTAACTGTAATGTTTATGCTCTAGTTGTAACTGTAATGTTTATGCTCTAGTTGTATCTGTAATGTTTATGCTCTAGTTGTAACTGTAATGTTTCTATCCCAGTTGTAACTGTGATGTTTATACTCTAGTTGTAACTGTAATGTTTATGCTCTAGTTGTAACTGTAATGTTTATGTTCAAGTTGTAACTGTAATGTTTCTATCCCAGTTGGAACTGTGATGTTTATGCTCTAGTTGTAACTGTAATGTTTATGCTCTAGTTGTAACTGTAATGTTTATGCTCTAGTTGTAACTGTAATGTTTATGCTCTAGTTGTAACTGTAATGTTTATGCTCTAGTTTTAACTGTAATGTTTCTATCCCAGTTGGAACTGTAATTAAACAATTAAAAGTAGAGAGCACCTGTTGAGTTTGTTCCCCAAGACATGCTGGTGTGTTGAGAAACGAGCAGGCGGACAGATTGGCTGGGTCTGTACCACTTGGCGGGCTATTGGTGCATGATAAGACATACAAGTACGTCCTCGAGGCCGTTTAGGAGCATGTGTATAGTGCAGACCAACATATAGAACATCACAGCCTGGAGAAAGTGGCGCTGCAGGGCCTGACCAGAGGGTTTCACCCATGCTTAGAACTCTGAGGAAAGGCCTGGCGGACACATAACCAGGCTGCTGCTGGTACCATTATGTATGATAACATTATTTTAGCGAAAAGTTAGGATATAAACATTTACAGTAACAACCTGAATGTAATTATTTTAACAAACAACTACGATATAAACATTCACGGTAACAACTAGAACATAATTATTTTAACAAACAACTTGGATATAAAAACTTACGTTAGCAACTAGCATATAATTATTTTAACAAACAGCTATTATATAAATAGTTACAGTTATAACTAGGACCCCCCCTTCCCCCCCCCCCCCCCCCCCCCAAAAAAAAAAAAAAAAAATTTCACAATAGCAATTCAGAGCTTGTGAGTAATAATGTACTGACATTAAAGGAGTATAATAGCCATCGCCATCATCATGTGACATGCCGATACGTGGGAACAGTCGTACTTTGTCGGTTCATACAATCATCAAATTCTTGGAAAAGGTATACGTTTTTGTCCCGATTATGTTATGCGACTATGCCACCCATGTGTATATATTTTTGCATTCCATTTATTTCTATTTTCATCAATTTTACTGTTAACGCTTAGTTAATACGTGGGTAAGTTAATAAGTAAGTTACACATGGCTGCAGAAAAATAACTAAATATGACAACTTGAAACCAGTTTATTTTTATACATACATTGTCCCTTTATTTCTCAACGTAATTTCCACCAACATTGATGCACTTATCACGTCGTTTTACCAGTCCTCACAAACCGGCTGCATAGAACTGCGTGCTTTGTTTTCATTTACCTTCCGTCACACAGAACTGCGTGACTTACTTATTGACTCGCCCTCGGAACTTTTTATACCCAGCTATGCACCGCTTTGCCGGCTTCCTGGCCTAGAGGTTAGCGACTTTTCTCCATAATCTCGTATACTCTCGTAAGTAACGTGACGACGGTGAGAATCAGCAGTGATTAGAATCGCGTCGGTAACTTACGGGGTATGTGAGTCGGCCGCTCAGAAATCAATGGCAAACTACTGAGCGTAATCTTGCCAAGAAATCAGCTGAAAGATGCTGATGTTGACAGCGATGTCCTGTAAAGGATATGCAGACATATTTTTTATGCACCGCTTTACGGAATAAACATTTGTCAGCATGTTGCTGAAAACCACCTTGGCGGGAGACATTTCGCGAATGACGCCGAAGTTGAATGTGAAGTGAAAACGTGGTTTAGAATATATTTCACTTGCCCCTTTTTTAATATCTTTCATCAACTCTCTTTCATTCCCAATGTTTCTGTAATCTCTGTATTTGATTATTTTCTCTTCCATGAAATAAAACATACTATTCTGTAAATCCACACCTCTAAAGCCTCTATTCAATTTTCTAATTGTTTGTTCAATGTCCAGACTTCCGCGCCATACAACAGTGTTGAATATAGATCACATTTGACAATTCTCATTTTTAATGCAGCTGCCTAATGGACGAGTATACAGGAGGTTTGCTGAAGCGGAACCACTTGTCTCAAAAACTTCCCCATTCCCTTTAACCATGCGGTGTCCTATGCCGCATTATCTCCCGACTCAATGATAGCAAACATTGAATCGAGCTCCTGATATTGGCAAGAGAATCATCCCCACGTACACAATCATACGTCCGCGCCGCTTCTTCTTCCTCCCGTGTGTTCTTGTTCCCTCCGTTTTGCTGAAGCAAACTTTCTCTCTGTCCTACAGTAAACTTTGTACCATTTCTCCATCAATAAACGCCAAGCGGAAACACGTGGTTACATTCTGCCCAAGATGTCAATCCCAACAAATCACGTTCAAAAATCTCTCGACTTTTCCTCGGCCGTGCGATTTACAATACAAACCACAACACGAGGTGGATACCCGAGCCACACCATGTACCGAGCCATTGACAAGATATCAGCGTATTTTCTACAGCCAGAGATCTCCCCTTTGGATTTCTCTTATTTGATTTTGTTGCAATTTTAGAATTCTTTGAATTATTACTTCCTCCAACAGCGAGGGGCAGCTGAGGAACGTTCATCTAGAGTTTCAATGGGGCATTCGTGGATGCCGGATCAACACGCAGTTATCTGATGTTTGTGCATTCTGGCTATAAAGAATACGCGTTTTATTTCAACAACTGTTGTGTGTATATTGGTTGTTTGTGATATCAATGTCTTATTTCAACAACTGGTGAAATGTATTGACACTTATTTGTGTCTCATCTCATCTCATCATGTTCCTCTTGTACCTCGCGGTGTCGAGGTGAAATATAAACAGCGAGAGAGTGCCCGCTTATGGGCTTCATGTATCGATAGTCCCATGAACTCTGTTATTCCCTGCGTCCATCGATTACGTGGTCGGCCTCTTCCTTCTTATCGGTGTACTATTTCAAACACTATTCTGAACTTATTAGTTGTTTGTCTTATCAGTGTCGTTTATTTCAACAATTATTGTGTACAAATTAGTCGTTTGTCGTATCAGTGTCTAATCTCAATAACTTTTCTGTACACATTAGTTGACTGTCTTATCAGTGCCGTTTATTTCAACAACTATTCTGTACACATTAGTTGACTGTCTTATCAATGTTGCGTATTTCAACAACTATTCTGTACACATTAGTTGACTGTCTTATCAGTGTCGCTTATTTCAACAACTTTTCTGTACAAATTAGTTGATTGTCTTATCAGTGTCTATTGTTTGCCCCCTCAGCCCAAAGCAAGTAAAGGGCGCCAGATCGCAACGTCACAGATCCATCCATCAATCCATCCATCGATCCATCCATCCATCCTTTCATCCATTACTCCACCTACTTACCTGACTGTCTGTCTTTCGGTCGGCCTTCACTCTGTCTGTCAATTTGACTGCCCACCATTCTATCCATATGTCTGTCTGTCCGTCCTTCCACCAGGACGGTTGTGCGTGCATGTATGTCTGTCTGTCTGTCCGCCTATTTTCACGCTACTGTAAACGAAACAGGGAGGAGCGGCTGGCCGAGAGGCTAGAACGCCGAACTCTCATTCGGGAGACCCGGGTTCGATCCCTCGGTAAGGTGTGGGATTTTTTTTCTGTCGGGGGCAAAAAGAAACTCCTAACCTGCACAGTTCACAGCGACTGCACTAGCCAGGCGGCCTTAATTCCTCAGGCTCAAAGACCCCTCTGCCATACACCGCCAAGTACTATATTGGCAGTTAATGACAGTTTAAACGAAACATTAGAACCCTAGTCTTTTCCTTTAGATTCCCAGTGCTATTCTTAAAGGTCTCGGCACGAAATTCGTAGAACCAACCAGGATGCCTGGTCATATGCTTGTTTATTCGCCTTGGATCCCATGTCGGCCAAGCCTAAAATCATCATCATCATCAAGAAAGCAGACTGGGAAATGTACAAGTATCGCACCAGCATACTGGTTAGAAACCTGAACAGTGAGAAAGACATAATTAAAGTAGTTGAAGAGTTTGGGAAATGCATACTACAGGCAGCGCGAGAAACAGTACCAAGAGGAGCTCGTAAAGAATATAAACCCTGTGTGTGTGCGTGTGTGTGTGTGTGTGTGTGTGTGTGTGTGTGTGTGTGTGTGTGTTTTAAAAATATGCAATAAGTCTTGCTTACGTAACTGTGTTTTAAATAAGCAGATTCCAATCTTTTCACATTTTCAACAGTAACGTCATGATCACCATCATCATTATCATCATTATCATCATCATCATCATCATCATCATCATCATCATCATCATCATCATCATCATCATCATCATCATCATCACGACCATGATCATAATCATGTCAGAAATCATGTGAAATTTGCGTGGAATGCTTTTACATATGTCCTGTACAGTGACCTTCATGTTCAGAACAATGGCAACCGGTGGTTGCTGAATTGACTTTTTTGCCCTTTCGGTTCACGAGTGCATTTTTCGGGAGGCTCCTGGCAGTCGGCGCTGAAGCTGCGGAGTTCGTGCTTTGTGCGACACTTTCGGTGGGTCGCCCTGCGGTAAGAGACCGAGCAATGTGAGAAAACCCGGGTCAATTAGATCTTTCTGGTGACTGCCGAGTCCTTAGTCTATCGACGATGAACTGTGGCGAGTGTGGATGAATTTTGTGTTGACATTCTGACGGCGGCACTATGTACAGCAGTGTTTCCCAACCTTTTTTGTGCTATGCCCCACCTAAGCCTTTCTAAATTCTTATGTCCCCCCCCCCCTCCCCCCAAACATATAAGTAATTTTTAATGTTCAAAGATTAAAATATTCACTAAAGAAACTTGAATGATAGGTTTTAGGAAGAAATCACTAGGAAATTATTGAGCAAACACAGTAAGTAAATTTTCAAAACATATAATCGAGAACTGAAATTCAAGTACAAAATAATTTTAATGAAAGATTTGTCTATATTATTTTAATTATTAGTAGTTATTTATTATTTAAATTTAGTGAGATCCTTGCGCTTGATGCTTGCTGCAAAGTGATTTTATGTCAGGTTCCAATTTAGTTAACTTCAGTCTCAAGTCTGCCCGTTTTGTTATATCCAGCCGATTTCTTCCATTTTCGAATTGCCCCCCTTAACAATAAAATTGCCCCCCCCCCCTGCGGGGCGTCGGCCCCACGTTGGGAAACACTGATGTACAGTGTACCTGTGCAGGGTTGTTGGATTGCCGAGACTCCTGTCTATTCTACTTTTCACATTGGACAGTGGGGAGCATTTTGTGTGATATTCGCTGGCACGGGAATGGAGCATAATGGGGACGACCCGTTGCCGTGAAGTTGGAACCTCGACTAACTAACTAACTAATGATCATAATCATCACTATCATACTTATTACCATCATCATCACCGTCATCAACATCATCACCATCATCACCCTCATCACCCTCATTACCATCACCATCATAATCATCATCATCATCATCATCATCATCATCATCATCATCATCCTCATCATCACCACCATCACCATAACCATCAACATAATTATCACCATCACCATCATCTTCATCACACCATCATCATCATCACCATCACCATCACCAACACCACCATCATCCTCACCACCATCATCACTATCGTTATCAGAACTTTACCAAGCCTAACTAAACCCATCAGGATGTGGATGATCAATGGGAAATGTTAAAGAATTCAATCAATGTAGCTGCAGAAACAACTATTCCAAAATTAAAGAAGGTGGGTCGTAAGAAATGGATGACTGAGGAAATTTTACACTTAATGGAAACAAGAAGACTCAACAAAAATAATCCTGCCAAATATGAAGAAATTCACAGACAAGTCAGAATATTATGTAGGAAGGCAAAAGAATCATGGCTTGAGGAAAAGTGCTTAGAAACTGAAAAACAACACAACAGTCAAAATACCAAATTAGTGCACAAAAGAATGCAGGAACTTACTAATAAAAAAACAAGTACATCAACAGGCTGTCTAAAAACTAAAGGTGGCAAAGTCATAATAGAAAAAGATCAGATTCTACATGTATGGACAGATTATGTGAAAGACCTGTATAATGATAACAGAGAGGAACAGTATGCTATTAGATTTAACAATGAAGGACCAGCAATTTTAAAGATGGAGGTTCAAAATGTTCTTAAGCATATGAAAGCTGGCAAGGCCCCCGGTGCAGATAACATCACAACAGAAATGATTAAAGCTCTAGAAGAATTTGGACTAGAGCAAGTCACTAGACTGCTGAACACATTATATGATACTGGAGATATACCTTCTGAATTATGTAATTCTGTATTTATTGCAATCCCAAAGAAATCAGGAGCCTTAGAATGTGATCAACATAGAACAATTAGTATAATGAGTCACATCACAAAGATTTTGTTACGAATTATCATGCAAAGAGTGAGGAAGAAAATACAACCTGAAATAGGGGAAGAACAATGTGGTTTTGTAGAAGGAAAGGGTACAGTAAATGCTGTGTATATGCTGCGAACAGTTATTGAACGTGCTTTAGAAGTAAACAAGGATATACATCTTTGCTTTATTGACTACATAAAGGCTTTTGATAGAGTTAGACATGTCAACATTGTGGATATGCTTGCAGATCTACAAATTGATGGGAAAGACATTAGACTTATAAAAAACATATATTGGAAACAACAAGCCGCCATAAGGATTGATAATGAAGTAGGACAATACCAACCTATTAAGAGAGGTGTTAGGCAGGGATGTGTAATGTCTCCAGATCTTTTTTCCCTATACAGTGAAAATATTTTCAGAAATGTAGAAGACCTAAATGGAATCAGCATTGGAGGACGAAACATAAATAACATTAGATATGCAGATGATACAGTATTGATTGCAGACAATGCACAGGATCTGCAACAATTAGTAGACGCTGTGGTTGTACACAGTGAGCAGCTGGGGTTGGAATTAAATTGTAGGAAGACACAGGTTATGGTCGTCACTAGGAAGAACGAAGTACCACAATGTAATATACACGTAAATGGGAATATTCTTCAACAAGTGAATCGGTTCAATTATCTCGGAACAGTCATAACATCTGATGGCAGATGCCTTGAAGAAATTAGAACAAGAATCGCCATTGCGAAAGTAGCCTTTAGCAAGATGAAAAACATTCTGACCAATAAAATGATGTCAATCGAAACGAGAAAAAGAGTGTTGAGGGGATACATAGAGCCTGTTCTTTTGTATGGATGTGAAACTTGGACAATGTGCAGTCAAGCTGAAAAACATCTGATGGCTGCAGAAATGTGGTTTCTGAGGAAAATGCAAAGAATACCATGGACAGATAGAAAAACCAATGACCAAGTACTACAAGAGACAAATGAAAATCGTAGAAATTAGACGTAGACAGTCAAAATTTTTTGGACATGTTATGAGAAGAAATGGATTGGAGAACTTAGTGACAACTGGCAAGATCGAAGGGAACAGACCAAGAGGAAGACCGAGAGGAAAATACCTGAATGGTTTGGCCACATGGCATGGACGAGACAGGAACACTGAGCTGATCCACGACTCTGGTGATCGAGGGAAATGGCGAATCATGACCGCCCACGCTTTCCGGCATGGCACATGATTGATTGATTGATTCATAGTCAACTCATTTGGACACAACTATCACGTGCCAGGAAGACACCAGCACAACACCAACTTCTGCAACTTCCCCAACAGACAAGAATCAAAAACACAGGAAGATCACAAAAGGGAAGACAACACCCCTAGTTGTTCACGGCTGGATCACATTTTTTTCAAGCCCCGGTAACTCCCTTCTGTAATGGAGGTTGACAGCGAAATGATAAGACGCTGAGACGACACCAGGGATGTTAGCACAAGGAGAACATAGATGACAGGTATTACAACCTCACCATCATCTAAGCATCACCTGACACCACCGTCTGACTATTGTAAGTAGGGTTGATCAAATTACGCCCATACTGGGCGCTGTCTGTATTCTTAATTTGACGTACTATCAACACACAGAATGCGTAACTGGGACACTGTTTTTGACAGCAGATACAGCAGACGCGACAATGCTTTTCTTTATCCTCGGTGCCACAATGGGTGCAGGAGGTAGTTGTTGCTTTACTTAAAAATGATATCATGGCATATTAGGAAGATGGCTCTAGGCGTACAGGATACAGCACAATGTTTTTAACATGTGGCGTGCTTCATGGAGAACGCTGTGATCAACCCCAATCATAGGAATTTTGCGATCAGTAGTTTACATCTTTACTTCCCTTCCTCCTCCACCACCAGCAATTAACTCTGATAAATGGAGGTAGAGAAGAGGAAGAGGAAAATGTAGAAGAAGAGGGAAAAGAAAATAAGAAGGAAAAATTAAGAAGAAGAAAAAGAAGAAGGGGTGGAAAAAGAAGAAAAGGAGAGGAAAAAGAAGAAGGGGAGGAAAAACAAGAAGAAGAAGAAGAAGAAGAAGAAGAAGAAGAAGAAGAAGAAGAAGAAGAAGAAGAAGAAGAAGAAGAAGAAGAAGAAGAAGAAGAAGAAGAATGGAAAAGAGTAAATCAAAAAGAAGAGGGAAAAGAAGAATAGTTAAATAAGAAGAGGAGGAAAGAAGAAGACGAAAAAAGAATAAACAGGGGAAAGGGAAGAAGCAGAGGAAACAAGAAGAAGAAGAGGAAAAGAAGAAGATGAAAACAGAAATAGAGGAAAAAAGAAGAGAAAAAAAGAAGAGGAAAAGAAGAAGAGGAGGAAACAGAAGAAGAGGAAAAAGAAGACGAGAAAAAAGAAGGAGAGGAAACAAGAAAACGAGGTAAAAAGAGAAGAAGAGAAAAAAGAAGAAAATGAAAAAGAAGAAGAGGAAAAAGCAAAAAAAAAAAAAAAAAGAAAACGAAAACGAAAAAGAAGAAGAGAAAAAAGAAGAACATGAAAAAGAAGAAGAATCGGCAAAAGAAGAAGAGGAAAAAAGAATAAGAGTAAAAAAATAAGAGGAGAATAAAGAAGAAGAGGAAAAAAGAAGAAGAAGAAGAAAAAGAAGAAAAAAGAAGGATGTCAGCCATTAGCCGGCGTCTGTGGCGAATAGGTAGTGATCGTGATTTGCAATCCTGCATACCATGAAATAAGTTGTAGTCGATTTGGAATCAAACTGTCTGGTGTTTATTTTTAAAAAGTGGAGTGAGCGTCGACTGCTCATAAAGCAATGGCAAACTACTGAACGCAAACTTGCCTCCCAAATCACAACCACGGTTATAATCATGCACGAGGATTCCACTACAGACGTGTCCAGTCCACAACATGGAAACAGATGAGTAACTTATATATGGACATTTTCAAATAGTGTTTTCCATGTAGTTGTATCGGTGTGTGCTGGTTGTTTGCGTGTTGAAGAAGACTTTGTCCGAAACGTTCATTTTGTTACGTGTGATCATGATCTAGTAAAGCTTACAGTCTACTTCTTGTGTGTGTGTGTGTGTGTGTGTGTGTGTGCGTGCGTGCGTGCGTGCGTGTGTGTGTGTGTGTGTGTGTTTTTTTTTTTTTTTTTTTTATTCATTCCTTCTATTACATCACATGCAGACAAGTCTATGCTGAACTTGATTCCGACGTCCCAAGAAGGACATGAAACTGTAGTCCATTTACATTTGTTTTCCCCCATATAAAAAAATGATTGTGAATTAGGGCAATCATTTGTAAATGGACTAAAACTGTTTGCCATTGCTTTCTGAACGAGCATCAACGTCGATATCCAAATTACCAGTGTAAGAATTGTACCGCTTACCTCGCCTTCAGCGCACCGGACGTGTAAGTGCAATCACGTTAAGCCCCACGGTGAGGTAGGCCCCACAGCAACATATAGGAGGGAACTACCACCGGGTGGTTGTGAAGTCTCACTACATATTGTAAGTAGAAGAAATTTGAAACATGAAGTACTTCCGTTGGTAACACTATTCTGTTTGGAGTGCAAAGAATTACACCAGCAGACGCAGCCATTCGCTGCATATTGCTTCGCGATGGAACATGGAGCACATTTTTTTATGACATCATACACTTCATTTTTCAAATTTGTCCTACATAAGCACCATTTGAGAACAAACTCTATGAGGATGTTAACAAGCTTAAGTTTCTTTCTTTGAATTTGTTCATAATGATATCTGTAGGTGACCTAAGAAGGAGAAGATGATCATATACCAAATGCCAATAGAAGTAACATTGTCAGCAAAAGGCTTCATTCCTGCCATGTTGCATGCCGCCTGATTGTCAGCAAATGTGAAGTTACAGAATATGTTTTGAAGGCCCCGCTGGTCTCTGGTCTTTGAGAGGGGAAGAAGGCGTCTGCCACACAGTGGATGTAGCACGTTGGTATGGATCAGGTGGAAAGTCACATATGAACCTCGCTGTGATAGATACACGCCCATCTGAGGAACACTAGAAAGCCATGGTACACTTACAGTTAGTTGCATTTCCTTTACAGGACACATCAGTCAACTCCAGCATATTTTGACTATCAATGAGCTATTAGCAAGTTTACATTCAGTAGTTTGTCATTGGTGTCTGAACGACCGGCACTCATACCATTTTTCATTAAAAACAACCAACACAAGGCGGTTTGCTAAAAATAGCCCGCAGCGGTGTTTCGAAGGCGGTATGCGGGATAACGAACTGCGTCCGTAACACATTCGCCGGGGAGCCGGTACATTACTGTATGTAACATTCTTTATAAAATCAAACTAGGATTTATGTCAAAACAGTATAACAGGCAAGAATATCGTCTTCATTGCACCGGGGTTTATCCCATGTGGCTCGGTCTCTTTCTGCAGGGCGTCGCATAAAGCATGAACTCCGTAGCTCCAGCTACGACCCCCCACCATAGTCTCTTAGAAAACTACACCCGTGAACCAAACGACGCAGTTCGGAATCGAACCCACAATCTTTGGAACGCGAGGCAGGCAGCGTGAAAACTTCGCCGCGAGGACTCTAGGACTTATGTCAACGCCCTACAAAGGACATGCACAATATAACTTGTGGAAGAACAGAAAGTCCTTACCCAGGCACTCAAAAGATAACAGAAATATTCATTCATTCATTCATCGAGAAACATGTTCTTTGCAAAACCTCGCTACCATAACAACATTCCGGAAAACTTCTGTCATAAGCAAGATGTCCCGCGTCCGATAAACCCATCTGGAGATCATCGGCCACATCCTACACCCATCTTCTCTTTGGCGCTTTGGCCTTCCTCTTTCTCTCTTTTCCGGCATATACCCTTCCAAGATTGTTCTCTCCAAACTTTCATGAGTTTTCAGATGACCTAAATATTTCAAGTTTCTTTGTTTTATCGTCTTCAGTAGTCAGCCTTCTTCAATATTCAGATCTTGTCATATGGATACATTTGTTCTTTTCTAGACAGAAATATATATATTTTTTTTTAAAGACAAAAACGTTAACAAACACACCAACACTTACCTGGAGAAGTGTGAAACAGAAATGAGTAATATGGGAAATCCGCGATGGAATCTTCAAGATACAGTAAAATGTAGGAGGGAATTACGATGAATCCAATACCTGAGAATTTATTTCTCGTGTTTCATCAACGGCTGCGGGCGGTTCTGCTGACAGATAGTTTTATGCGACACCGTCCATGCTAAGTGTATATTATATGCTCACGAATCCGTAAGTAAGAGGACTTGACAGAAAACTATGCAATAAATTTCCTAACGACCAAGCGGCAAATGACGCGTTAAAGAATGTTACACTGGGCACAATGGAAGATGCTGGGTTCAAATATTGAATGCCAATAATTGTTAATTATACCATGTTTGCGATTCGTATTTTTAACATCGTTAGAGCTTTGGAACGACAAGAATGTTGTAGAATGTTGTAGGCTGTTTGTGAATGTCGGAATTGTTATAAATAGATGATGAGGCCTGGATTTATCACCTTAGATACTATGTTTCTTTTATTTTTCGCTGTGGTACATGCCGTGAGAATGCATTTAATAAATAGTACGCTATGAAAAGACACCGCCATCATCATCATCATATTGACCTCCTCTTCCTCCTCCTCCTCCTCCTCCTCCTCCTCCTCCTCCTCCTTCTTCTTCTTCTTCTTCTTCTTCTTCTTCTTCTTCTTCTTCTTCTTCTTCTTCTTCTTCTTCTTCTTCTTCTTCTTCTTCTCATTCTGATGCAGCTGCTGCTGCTGCTACTGCTGCTGCTGCTGCTACTACCACTACTACTACTACTACTACTACTACTACTACTACTACTACTACTACTACTACTACTACTACTACTACTACTACTAGTAACAGCAGCAGCAGCAGTAGTAGTAGTAGTAGTAGTAGTAGTAGTAGTAGTAGTGGTATTAGTAGTAGTAGTAGTAGTAGTAGTAGTAGTAGTAGTAGTAGTAGTAGTATTAGTAGTAGTAGTAGTAGTAGTAGTAGTAGTAGTAGTAGTAGTAGTAGTAGTAGTAGTAGTAGTAGTAGTAGTAGTAGTAGAAGTAGTAGTAGTAGTAGTAGTAGTAGTAGTAGTAGCAGCAGCAGCAGCAGCAGCAGCAGCAGCAGCAGCAGCAGCAGCAGCAGCAGCAGCAGCAGCAGTAGCAGTAGTAGTAGTAGTAGTAGTAGTAGTAGTAGTAGTAGTAGTAGTAGTAGTAGTAGTAGTAGTAGTAGTAGTAGTTGTTGTTGTAGTAGTAGTCTATGACTTTGTTTACAAACCTCCTTCTGTCCTAGACGATGTCTGTTACCGAACCTCCTTCTGTCATTCTGTCATAGATGTTATTTGTTACCTAACCTTTTTCTACCCTAGATGGCGTTTGTTACCTAAACTTTTTCTCTCCTAAACGTTGTCTGTTACCAACCCTCCTTCTGTCCTAGATGGTGTTTGCTACCGAACCTCTTTCTGTCCTACATGGTGTTTGTTACCGAACCTCCTTCTGTCCTAGATCGTGTTTGTTACCGAACCTCCTTCTGTCCTAAATGGTGTTTGTTACCGAACCTCCTTCTGTCCTATAATTTTTTAACGAACCTCCTTCTGTCATAGATGTTGTTTGTTACCGAACCTTCTTCTGTCCTGGATGTTATCGAACCCCCTTCTGTCCTAGTTGTTGTTACTGAACCTCCCTTCTGCCCTAGATCGTTGTTATCAGGCCCTCTTCTGTCCTAGGTCGTTGTTATCATACTCCCTTGTCATAAGCCGTTGTTATTATATCCCCTTCTGCCCTAGGTCGTTGTTATCAGGCCCCCTTTTGCCCTAAGTCGCTGTTACCGAACCCTTCAGTCTTAAACTTGCTAGCAAAGCAGGTCTTGTCAAAGACTACTGCAGACCTTACGTGAACTACTGTAAGAGATAAGTGCCTTGTAGACAAAGAGTTCGATTTAATTAGAAAGATCAACGGTATAAGAAGCAAAGATAGAACAAGAGAATTGATGTATGATGGCCTTAGGCGATGGCATGAAGAAATATTATCCCTGGAATTGATTCCGAGTACCACAGACCGAGATTTGAGAGAGACTTGAATGGCTACGCCACGTGGCAGAGAACATGATGCTGATGATGTCATGATTATGATTATGATGACTGACAACATAATCCAATCCATCGTCGAGAATCACACCACTTGTATATAGGTCTTCATATCCTAGCAGTCATTCACATCATCCATTTGACAATGCTTTTCCTAAATGATTGTAAAATGCAAAGAATACCATGGACAGACAGAAAAACCAATAAACAAGTCCTACAAGAAACAAATAAAAGCCGTAAACTGATTAGAGAGATTAGACGTAGATAGTCACAGTTGTTTTGACACGTTATGAGAAGAAATATATTGAAGAACTTGGTGATAACTGGCAAGATCGAAGGGAAGAGAACAAGGGGAAGTCAGAGAAGTAAATACCTGGATGGCTTGGCCAAGTGGTATGGTCGAGCCAAGAACACTGAGCTGATCCACGACTATGGTGATCTAGTGAGCTGGCGAAACATGACCGCCTACGCTTATCGGTATGGCACATGATGATGATGATATGAATGTAAAATGCACAATAGATCATTGATGTACGAAAATTTAATGATTTGCACGGCCGATTATAACACGGACCTGTGAGCCAAATTTGTGATACTTTGAAAATAAAGTTCGTTCTTTCATTCCTTCGTTCGTCCGTACTGCATGTTCCTATTTGTCTCTTGTAGTCGTGTTTTAGTAAAGCTCACAATCTACTTCTCGTTTATTTGGGTGATTCATTCATTGCATGTTCCTAATGATTCCGCTGCCAACTCTGTACATACTACTCGCTGCCAACTACTGAACATACTACTCAACCATCACTTCTCACTTGGCATGTTCCTTACGGCGTGGCTTCCACAATTTCTCGGTCTGTTGTTGGAGACAATCCATCACAATATGTCGGCAGCCAATGCCTCAAGACAACAGGATCCTGGCTGGCAGAGACAAAAGACTGTTTCTCTCACCCCGTAGACATGTCCAATTGCTGACATGGTCCATGAATCTATCGGTAGACGGCAGCATTGTCTGTGTCTTTAAACAGAACGGTGGACAATCCCCACGAGAGATGCGAATTAGATCTCACTTTGAGACCACTGCTACTTGTGGAAATGGGCGTGGTTTCACTCACCACGCAAGGTACTGTATACATAGCATCGATGTCATGGCCGAACCAAGATTCTCTCTCTTGCGTGACAGAAGTGTGAGTTGTAATTTTATAACGTCGGTTTATTTCCAAATGTCCATCGTGCCAACTGATTTAAATACTCATTTGGAAAGGCCTGCCTTCTCTGTGTGCACGTGAGCTCACGAATCTCAGCCACACTCACGTGTCAAAGATCCGCAGTACTAATTATATATGTCTCCTACATATCCCATTTCGGATATAGACGGGTGTCTTAATTATAATTTTCTGGCATCAACCATTTGTCTTTGGGTAATTTTGACATCCCACACTTATCGACATGGCACATGATGATAATGTTGCAATTGACATCGGACGTTTGTCTTTGAGTAATTGCTAAGACCAATATTTCTTTCAGACCTCCAGGTTCAGCCAATCAGATTTTGCCAAACGACGTTTTTTACATTGTTCCACACTATGAAACAGGTAATTGCTTATCCTTTACAGGATGTCGCAGTCAATCCCAACCCTATTTGGCTGTTTGTGATTTCTTGGTTAGTTTACGTTCAGAAGTTTGCAATGGCTTTCAGTGTGCAATAGGTTTGGACCGTACACAAATGCATGGCGGTAAATGTGAAGCAGAGGCGTGTCGTCATTACGACTGGACAGTTGATAAAAAGGTAGCAGACATGTTGTATTGTATATCAAGTTTAAAGGTGTTGCATAAGGAAAACTACTGTATGTAATCCCATGGTAGATAAAGGACGTCGCTTAAGATGATTAATCAACCATGCTGGTATTCTGAATGCTCTACGAGAAGCAAGTCGCTTGCGAGAACCAAGTGATGACTGCGAATCTACAAACATGGTCAGGCAGGGAGAACAGCAAGTTAAAAGAGATGTGGCCAAACAAGAACACTACGCAGGAAGCCAAAGAGATTAATAAACCAACACAGAACAGAAGGGATCCGAGCACTTATGGACTGAATTTTTCGATGTGCAATGAGGATGATCTGTCGACTAACTAACTAACTAAGAACTAACTAACTTACTTACTGACTGACTGACTGACTGACTGACTGACTGACTGACTAGCTAACTAACTAACTAACTGACCAACTAAGCAACCAACTAACTAACTAACTAACTGACCAACTAAGCAACCAACTAACTAACTAACTAACTAACTGACCAACTAAGCAACTAACTAACTAACTAACTAACTGACTGACTGACCAACTAAGCAACCAACTAACTAACTAACTAACTAACTGACCAACTAAGCAACCAACTAACTAACTAACTAACTAACTGACCAACTAAGCAACCAACTAACTAACTAACTAACTAACCAACTAAGCAACCAACTAACTAACTAACTAACTAACTGACCAACTAAGCAACCAACTAACTAACTAACTAACTAACTGACCAACTAAGCAACCAACTAACTAACTAACTGACCAACTAAGCAACCAACTAACTAACTAACTAACTAACTGACCAACTAAGCAACTAACTAACTAACTAACTACCTAACTAACTAACTAACTAACTAGCTAGCTAACTAACTAACTAACTAACTAGCTAGCTAGCTAGCTAACTAACTAACTAGCTAACTAACTAACTAACTAAGTAAGTAAGTAAGTAACTAACTAACTGACTGACCAACTAAGTAACCAACTAACTACCTCTGTACTGCTATGGCCTGTCACCCACATAGAGCTAGACGAAGGAACGAACGAACGAACGAACGAATTTTATTTTAAAAGGGTAACAAATTGGGCACGCAGGCCCGCCTTACATTCGGCCCTTTCAATCACTCATCTTTCATTCATCAAATGTGCATGTTACATTTACATAGGGGAAAAAACATTGTCAAATGGATTTTGTAAGCATAAACAATGCATATTACGAATGATACATTCACATGGGAAAGAAGAAAAAAACACTGCCAAATAAAAGTTGTAAACATAAACAGTGCATATTGCAATGTTGTGAGAGACATCCCAAATCCACCCTCACATCCCGCACAAACCCACATATTCTCCACCACCCACCCACACATCCGCAACCACCCAGTAATACACACAGCACAAAACCACACACACATACCCCCGCCAACCCACACATCCCGCACCTATCCACACAACATCCCGCACCCTCACAATTTTCCCCACCAACCCACACACATATCAGCCAACCTACACCCACTCACCCACCCAATATACGCCAC
>OY992881.1:111773388-111777388 GCA_963921405.1 Cepaea hortensis
TCACGGCGCCCTCGTCATGTCGCTCTCTTCACGCCGCCCTTGTCAAGTGGCTCTCATCACAGCGCCTTCGTCATGTCGCTCTCATCACGTCGCCCTCATCATGTCGCTCTCATCACAGCGATCTCATCACCTCGCTCTCATCACGGCGCTCTCATCACGGCGCCCTCGTCATGTCGCCCTCGTTGTGACGGGATGAGTCTAGATCACTATGCAAACACCACCACTACTACGTTAGTGGAATTCCTAATTTACATTCTGGATTCAGTACGGCAGCTAAATTACTAATAATGACGTCAGAATGACTACACAGACATTTTCTGCACTAAAACTACACAGTGCATTGGGGACAGCGTGTATTTTCACGTCATCTATTCAAATGATGTCACAAGGGAAATCCCCTGTCTTCAACCCTTATTAATATCAAGTCTAATGACTGGGGATATAGGTCCGTCACTCCCTAGCAACGGGAATACGACGATATGCTATTAGTACGGCTGCACCGGAAATTGTGACTAATAACTTCCGTCCGGTTCACAACGACCATAGCTGCTGTGCTAAGCAGACCTTATATGAAGTGAGCTGCCATATCCAATTGCATCCTTGGTAGATTATACCAAAACCTATCTTAAGTGCTGCACTAAGACTGGGGGTGAGTGTAGTAACATAATAATTATGATTATAGTAAGGAGTGTGTACACATTTATATTCTGATATTGGGAAAACCCAAAACTTTCCCGACCATGTATATTTATGAAACGTGGTATTTGAAAGGGGAGACATTGAGAGAAAACATGTGAGGCCTAGATATATTTATAGATAAAAATATATAGATATAATGTATAAACCTTACTGATTATTTTCATATGCATTTTGTGAATGTATTTACGTGTATATTTTGTTGAAAATATGATAACATGATTTTGCCATGTGGGCAGAAGTAGAAGAGACATGTGGAACATGATTCTCACATGCCAGCAATATTACTAGGCGATTGATATTCAAACATAAATTTGCTTACCCCTGATTCACCGCCATGCCGAACTACATGACACTGACGGTCATAAGTTCAAAGCAAATACCATGTGGTGAGGAATCAGAATTTGGGGAGTAAATAACTCAACAAGGGATAACTGAGACATCCTAAAGCCCAATGCCTGGAATATCTCAGCCCTCTTGCTTGCCTGCTGGCCTTCTTATCTTTTAGCTCGTATATTCTGTGGGGTATACCTCACGACTTCGTGGCGACACTTGATTGCTTTATGCCTAATGATTGATGTGGGATTAGGTTGAATTACTGTTGGCCTTTCCTTGGCTATCTAGGGAACCATCCTGGCTGCCCATGACTTCCTCACCATGGTGTTAAGGAATGCACCAGTAATTATTGCATATGAGTCACTGCAAGTTTTACAACCATGTACATTTTGTAATGCCTTTTTCAAACAAAGATTTGTCTACATGTTCTACTCCAATGGACCATGTGGTCTTAGAATGTGTCCACTTCGGGACCCTTTTTCACCTTGTATCATCATGTCATACAAGGTATAGCCAAGCTGATAAGAACTATTGGCCTTTGCTTTTGATACAGAATAGCAGAGAGGAATTGTTTTATTCCTGTTCTGCATCTGACACATACACAACAGACACACAACACCAACACTCAGACACATTGTTATTGTCAAGACACTAAGGAGTCGGCAAACTCTTGGATAGGGATTTCTGTCTATTTCAATAGAAACACCCTAACGGTCGGTGACACTCGTCATGTCGCTCTCATCACGTCGCCCTCGTCATGTCGCTCTCATCACAGCGATCTCATCACCTCGCTCTCATCACGGCGCTCTCATCGCGATGCTCTCATCACGTCGGTCTCATCACGTCGCTCTCGTCACGTCGCTCTCATCACCTCGCTCTCACTACCTCGCTCTCATCACGGCGCTCTCATCACGGCGGTCTCATCACATCGCTCTCATCACGTCGCTCTCATCAACTCGCTCTCATCTCGTCACTCTCATCACCTCGCTCTAATCACGTAGCTCTAATCATGTCACTCTCATCACGTCGCTCTCATCACGTCACTCTCATTACGGCGCTCTCATTACATCGCTCTCATCACATCGCTATAAACACGGCGCTCTCATTACTTCGCTCTCATCACGCCGCTCTCATCACGTCGATCTCATCACGTCGCTCTCTTCACGCCGCTCTCATCACGTCGCTCTCATCACGTCGCTCTCAACACGTCACTCTCATCACGGCGCACTCATCACGGCGCTCTCGTCATGTTGCCCTCGTCATGTCGCTCGTATCACGTCGCTCTCATCACGGCGCTCCCATCACGGCGCGTCCAGAAGCCTCTTGATCTCTTGCCATGTCTCCAGAATCGTGCACCCTCACGTAAGGTGTCTGCAATGTCCTGATTCTATTTCCTGCTTCGTGGCCCTCATGCCCAATGTATCTACAATGTAATTTGTCCAACTTCCTACTGGTCGACTCTGTCTCTTCTACCGGGAAACCTGCCTTCTATCACCGTACATTCCAGGCCGCTGTGCCGTTAAAGATGGCCAAAATATGAAAGTTTCAGACACATGATGTAAGAGGTTAAACCCCTACACCGATCAGGTGGATTTAAATGGTGACATCTCGCCTCTGACATGGGGACATAAATTACAAGTACCTCAGAAGTCGTAGTGGGTTCGCCTGATGGCGAAAGATACTGGTAATATGGAAAGCTAATCCACACGCATAAAATAAGTCCAGTGCACTAAATGTAGTAGTAGCAATGTATGGACGCCACATCACGCTACGTGATTAGAGTTCACAGCGAGCGAATGCAATTACCGCTGCTTTCTTTAAATATATCCAGGTTGACATATTAAATGTATGCGACGATCAAGGAGAAGAAGAACGAACTGACCTCTGACCTAGAAATGTGCCTGGATCTTTGTGACTGCCTTCCATAGAACGAGGTCCACGGAGAAGACGAAACAAACATAGCATGCAACGTTCGGATCTCTAGCGGTCATTCCTTTTCTGTCCCGTTCCATGTCTCCTAGAAACAGGGTAAACTACTCTCGTGAGCTGTCAGCCCCACCTGCTCCAGGGCATGAAATTGTATGCTGCATTTAATTAGGCCAGTGTGAACTGGACTATCAAACTTCCACCCCTGGACGGCTCGCTTTCCTAAATGAAAATGCCCTTGTTCTCCTAATTACCTCTCCCCGCTCGGTTCTTCTACACTGGAAGTCTTGCCATTGAATTCCTCGATCCGATCATGTGTGAATGTGTGTGTGTGTGTGTGAGTGTGTGTGTGTGAGAGAGAGAGAGAGAGAGAGTGTGTGCGTGTGTGTTTGTGTGCATTTCTGTGTGTATGTAGATGTATGTCTGTGCGTTGCTTTATATGTCTAAACATTTTTGTTAAACAGTCGAAAACATCAACGGGCACTCTTCCGATTGACGGGTCTAAATAGTTCCGCAGTGAATAAGTTAGGGTTAAGGGTTAGGGTCAGTGTTAGTTTAACACTAACCCTAACCCTTAACCCCTGACTTATTCACTGCGGAACTATTTAGACCCGTCAATCGGAAGAGTGCCCATCAACGGAATCCTTGGAGATGTGGTTTTATAGAAAAATGCTGAAAATTCATTGGATAGCCACAACGAGCAATCTGGACATTATGAGGGGAGCCAAGTCACAAAGACAACTTATCACAAACAACAGAAAGAGGCAGTCCTCAATTTTTCGTCACATTATGACAAGACAAAACCTGGAACATGTTGCGACAACCGGAAAGTTTGTGGAAAGAGAGATAGAGGAAGACAGCGTGAAAAAAATTATTGAATCCTGTATCATGGCACGGAACGGAGTTACACACATGAATTGATCAATGCCGTCGGAGATCGCAATTTGTGGAGAAGCATGATCGCCCACGCCAGCCGGCAAGGCACTGAGTTAATGATGATGCTGCTATTGTTGCCACTTTTTTTTTAGTTTTCACCACCTTT
>OY992881.1:111777588-111860088 GCA_963921405.1 Cepaea hortensis
TCCCTCCTCCTCCCTCCTCTTTCCTCCTCCACCTCCCTCTTCCTCCTCCCTCCTCCATTTACCCAAAGACAGACAGACAGTCAGACAGATAGTCGGGAATAGGATCTTATATGACTACTTATATAATTTAAATGAGATGCTCTCCACCATGGGCTGGGCCGGGTCAGACAGACAGACAGATAGATAGATAGACAGACAGACAGACAGACAGACAGACAGACAGACAGACAGACAGACAGACAGACAGACAGACAGACAGTCGGGAACGGGAACTTATATGACTACTTATATAAATTAAATGAGATGCTCCCCACCAGGAGTTGGGCGATGCCGGGCCGGGTCAGACAGACAGACAGATAGATAGTCGGAACGGGAACTTATATGACTACTTATATGAATTAAATGAGATGCTCCCCATCAGGGTCTGGGCGAAGACGGGCCGGGTCAGACAGACAGACAGACAGATAGACAGACAGACAGACAGATAGTCGGTAACGGGAACGAGAACTTATATGACTACTTATATGAATTAAATGAGATGCTCCCCACCAGGGTCTGGGCGAAGCCGGGCCGGGTCAGCTAGTATAATATATATATATATACACACACACACACTAGCTGACCCCGCCCGGCTTCGCCCAGCCCCTGGCAGGGATCTATCTATCTATCTATCTATCTATCTATCTATCTATCTATCTATCTATCTATCTGTCTGTCTGTCTGTCTGCTTGTCTGTCTGTCTGTCTTTCTGTCTGTCTGACTCGGCCCGGCTTCGCCACGCTCCTTGTGGGGAGCATCTCATTTAATTCATATAAGTAGTCATTTAAGCTCCCGTTCCCGACTATCTGTCTGTCTGTCTATCTGTCTGTCTGACCCGGCCCGGCTTCACTCAGTCCCTGGTGTGGAGCATCTCATTTAATTCATATAAGTAGTCATATAAGCTTCCGTTCCCGACTATCTGTCTATCTGTCTGTCTGTCTGTCTGTCTGTCTGTCTGTCTGTCTGTCTGTCTGTCTGTCTGTCTGTCTGTCTGTCTGTCTGTCTGTCTGACCCGGCTTCGCCCAGACCCTGGTGGGGAGCATCTCATTTAATTCATATAAGTAGTCATATAAGCTCCCGTTCCCGTTCCCGACTGTCTGTCTGTCTATCTATCTATCTATCTATCTATCTATCTATCTATTATCTATCTATCTATCTATCTATCTATCTATCTATCTATCTATCTGTCTGTCTGTCTGTCTGTCTGTCTGTCTGTCTATGTTCTGCCCTTTCCCGTTAAAAATATATATAGAATAGAAGAATAGATAGATTCATAGTAGAAAATATGATTGGAATAGATCTATCTAAGTAAACTTACCAAGATATCACGAACAGCCAATAAATGGTATGCGGTGGGTTGACTGCAGGCTACTGCAAACAATATGCAACTAACTTTTTCTCACAAAAAATTACTTTTTTTTTTAACGAACGAAAATCTTTCGCAGGTCCGTCCTACATTCTGCCCTTCTTCTCTATTTCCTCTCATACATTCTTTCATTCAACATCTCTTATGAAGCAATTCTTTGACAACAAAAGAACAATAAGCATTAAAATGCATGAAAAGTAACTCGTTGAGGAAATTTTTAACATTGGCATCATAAATACCCAACGTTGGTGTAACGGGCCATACATATGAGAATGTTAAAAAAAAAAATTAATGTGCTGTTGAAGAAAAATACAAAGATGAGTTAGAAAATTCTCACTATTTAAATAGATGCATTATTTATTATAACTCATATGCCTGTAAATAACTGTAGACAAAGAGTTTATAAATCTTTTAAAACAATGCAACAATCTATATATAAAATATAAAGCAATGCTATTAAATGCCCCTTGAAATAATTTTTCTTAAGTTAAGTCCCCTCGCTATATATAAACGATAATGTAAATTAAATATTAAATTTTAGTAAGTAAATAGCTGATTGTACATTAACAAACTATGACAGTTGGCTGCACGGGAATGAAAAGAATACATGTAGACAATTTCATCTCAATCGGATGGACCGTTATCGAACGCATCAAATACAACCCTACACACATACATACATCGTCTTTCATATATATATATATATATATATATATATATATATATATATATATATATATATACATATATATATATATATATATATATATATATATATATATATATATATATATATATTTCGCGTTTCCATCCTGTCTCAGGATATTGCGGTCAAAACCAGCATCTTTCAGCTGTATGTTGATTCCTTGGCTAGATTACGCTCATCAGCACGCCACGACGTTCTGAGCGACCGGCTCCATACTCTCATAAGACACTCGCGACTCGAACCACTTCTAATTCTCGTGCGCTCACGTCAACCACGAGAGTTTTCGGGGTTAACGGAGAAAGCTGCTAACTCCTCGGCCAGGGAGCCGACAATGATTATATATATATATCCCACAGGATTTCAAAGATTCAAGCATCATAACACTGTACAAGAACAAGGGCGATCGGAGCGACTGCAACAACTATAGGGGTATCTCACTTCTGTGTATTGTTGGAAAAGTATTTGCCAGAATTGTTCTGCGCAGACTTCAAGTCCTAGGAGATCAAGTCTACCCCGAATCACAGTGTGGCTTTCGACAGAACCGGTCTACCACTGATATGATATTCTCATTGCGACAAATGCAAGAAAAATGCCGTGAACAGAATCAACCACTGTTTATTGCCTTCATCGACCTCACAAAGGCATTTGATTTGGTCAGTCGTGAGGGTCTGTTCAAAGCACTAAAGAAGATTGGCTGCCCACCAACTCTTCTGTCCATTGTGGAATCGTTCCACACAGGCATGAAGGGTATAATCAAGTTTGATGGTGCAACTTCTGAAGAATTTGAAATCAAGAGTGGAGTTAAGCAAGGTTGTGTACTAGCTCCCACCCTCTTTGGAATATACTTTTCACTTCTACTGAAATATGCATTTCGTGATCAGGATGGTGGTATATACATTCACTCACGCTCAGATGGCGGCCTCTACAATGCTCAGAGATTGAAGGCTAAGACCAAAATTAGGAGGGTACTGATCAGAGAGTTGCTTTTTGCAGATGATGCTGCAGTTACGACCCACTCTGAGGAAGAATTGCAATGTCTACTATCTGCATTCTCCAATGCTTGTTCTGAATTTGGTTTAACAATTAGCAAAAAGAAGACACAGATTATGTCACAAGGTGCACATGGGGTACCATCAATCTTTATTGACGACGCCGAACTAGAGATAGTAGACCATTTTACATATCTAGGATCGGTGGTAAATAGCAAATTATCCCTAGATCAGGAAATCAACATCCGGATTGGTAAGGCAGCAACAACAATGAACAGGTTAAGAAAAAGAGTCTGGGAGAACAGGAAGCTTACTGCCAAAACAAAAGTCCTTGTCTATCAAGCCTGTGTCCTTAGTACTCTTCTCTATGGCAGTGAAACCTGGACAACTTACTCACACCAAGAGAACAATTTAAACAGCTTTCATATGCGGTGTCTGCGAAGAATTCTTGGTATTAAGTGGCAAGACAAAATCACAAATACTGAAGTATTGGAAAGATCAGGTTGTGTGACAGTTTATTCCATGCTCAGTCTTCGTAGACTTAGATGGATAGGACATCTTAGGCGGATGGATGATGGTAGAATACCAAAGGATATCTTTTTTGGTGAATTACAGATGGGTAAGAGATCTCAGGGTCGGCCTCTACTACGATACAAAGATGTGTGTAAGCGGGACATGATTGATACAGGCATTGATAATGCACATTGGGAGCAAGTCGCCGCTGAACGTGTTGCATGGAGGGCAAATATCAGAAATGGAATAAAGTCAAAGGAGAAAATTATTGCAGAAAAGTCACACACCAAGCGTTTGAGACGTAAGATGGTGCATGATGGTGGAAATGACCACGTGTTCACATGCACCCACTGTGAACGGACATTTACAGCGCAAATTGGCCTTATCAGTCACACTCGCTACCGCCATAGTTAAAAGTTATTATGCCTTTTTAAAGCACAAACTATCGTCTGTCAAGACGGCAAGGTGCCAATGTGTGTATATATATATATATATATATATATATATATATATATATATATATATATATATGTCAATCTAGTCGAACGGATTAGCATTCGTATAATATAACACTTTTTCAATCTACAGAGGACAACCAAATCACGCGTATACAAATACGCACAATGCTTAATCGTATAATTGGCTGTATGACGCCAAAAGTGCTGTCTCCAAAGGCAAAGATTGAGCACCCAATCTTTGAAAAGACCGGTGCTATTCTCATTTTGTCGCTGCTAACACAAAACATCTTGTAATTAACACTATCCAATATCTCACTTTGTTGTTATCTTGCATAATAATTGCAGCTACAGAGAGCCGGTCCGCTGAAATGAATAATTTCTCAGGCGCAAACTGTACCCCTACACCGGTGTTTATTTACTATTTACCTAACAATTATTTGCATAGGTGATGTTTATTTAGCGTAACTGTTTTAGGACATTCTATTAGCTTTTGATTTCCTCTAATCCCTTGAAAGGCGGAAAACTACCACCCTGTGAGACTATAGTTCTTTGAGCAAACGAACTACTTTTTCACTTGTTATGTAAGAGTCTCATTTGCTTACTTCCGGTTTTAACGTAATGGCGGTTCGTTCCCTTGACCTTTTAGCAGGAAAGTTTCAGTGACGTATTACACAGAAATATCAATTGGTGAAACCCTTTGAGGCCACTAAAGCAGTTCATAAATAAACATGCTAATATTGTCTCGCGCTCATAGAAGCAGAGGAGAGTAAAGAGTTGAGGACGCAATTCGCAACATAAAATGTAAAGATATAGTTACAGGGCGGGATTAGAACCTATCGTAGCGAGGCACTGTCGTCATTTCGAATAGACAGGTTCGAATCCTGGTCGGAAGTAAAGGCTTTAAATCAGGGGTGGCCAACTTTTTCAGCAGGCGGGCCAAATTTCAGAAATAATATTTCCTGCCGGGCCACGCACCTAATATTTTTTGTTTTTTGTTAATTAAAGTAAACAAGCAAGCGTGCTACAGCTTCGACCACATCGTCGTTTCCCACTCCGCGGGCCACAACATGACTCCCGGTGGGCCGCATGCGGCCTGCGGGCCTCGTATTGGCCACCCCTGCTTTATATGGTCTAGTCCGTCCTCTAGCCAATACTTCATTCTTATAATGCTTTGAGCGAGAAACAACACCCGTGTGTCTATTGATGTGGACAGTATAAACTGTGCCGTCATCATTTAGCAAGTATTTTGTAAAACGTCGCTCTCAAAAAAAAGAAAATCCGGGTCGGGAAGATTCTCGAAACTGTGTCTGTTCTTCTTCTTCTCCTCCTCCTCCTCCTCCTCCTCCTCCTCCTCATCCTCCTCCTCCTCATCCTCCGCCTCCTCCTCCTCCTCCTCCTCCTCCTTCTTCTTCTTCTTCTTCTTCTTCTTCTTCTTCTTCTTCTTCTTCTTCTTCTTCTTCTTCTTCTTCTTCTTCTTCTTCTTCTTCATCTTCTTCTTCTTCTTTTCTCCTTCTTCTCCTTCTTCTTCTTCTTCTTCTTCTTCTTCTTCTTCTTCTTCTTCTTCTTCTTCTTCTTCTTCTTCTTCTTTTTCTTCTTCTTCTTTTTTCACCTGTATCCTTTGTGGGGCATAGGTCCTAAATCGACTCACTCCAGGACCTCATATACTTAGCTATCCGATGCAACGACGTCCCGTCCTTATCATCCCGTGGTATTCATTACATTCAAGTCACTATCATTGAATGTAAGTAGTAAAATGCTGAAGTGCTATATATGCTGTATGCCAGGCAATCATGGAATGTAAATGAATAAATTAGGAAAAACTTAGAAGTAACAGAGATTTAGTTCCTGAGACGAATGTTGCGAATTCCTTGGACTGCCAGTGTAACTAACGACGATTGCCAGGAACAGGCTAATGAAACTAGAACATTATATACAGCAATAAGAAAGAAACAGACATCTTTCTTCGGTCATGTAATTAGAAGAGAAACATTGGAGAACATCGTGACAGCTGGAAAGATCAATGGAAACAGAGGTAGAGGCAGACCAGGAGAAATTATGCTGAATGATTCAGTTGGTGGTGTGGAGGAATATCATTAGCAGAGTTCATCCAGAACACCAAAGGCCAAGATTTGTGGTGAAACATGAACTCCTAAGCCAACTGGCTGAGCACCTGATGATGGTGTTGTAATCAAACCCGGCACCTCCTGAGCCTGAACCGGACACTTAAACCTATCAGCCACTGCGGCCCCTCCCCTATTCACAGAAATGAATAATGAGACTCCAGCAAACTATCAAAGAGAACTCACAACATGATTGCAACACGCATGTGCGTCCGCGCGACGCGTGCCCAGTTGTCCTTTATTTTACCGCAGAAAAGTTTAACTAGCCAAATATCCGAGTTTGCCTTTGTTGATCCGCGTCCCGGATTGTCTTCCTGGGCTCGTAAAAAAAGAGAGTGTCACCAGAGGCAATGTCAGCTCTACCTGGACGAGGCCCTTATTATTGGCATGAA
The DNA here is from genome assembly GCA_963921405.1 of Cepaea hortensis. NCBI lineage: Eukaryota > Metazoa > Mollusca > Gastropoda > Stylommatophora > Helicidae > Cepaea > Cepaea hortensis. The sequence continues at coordinate 111,784,172 of OY992881.1, forward strand.
GGCACGCTCAGTGCACGCGCTAAGGCATCACTTAAAAGATTAAGTAGGTCATGTGCGGTGAGCATTAACCAGAAAGAACATCCATTTCCGTTCCTGGCGATGGCATTCAGTTTGGAGTCAAACAATATTCATTAATATTAAACGACTTTTGGCAGTGTCCATGTAGTCAGAAATAATGACGGAAATCGTAAATATTTTGTGATTCTTGGTGACAAGGAGAGCTTTATGTAATTTATTTATTCAAATAAGCAATTTGTCAAAAAGTAAGTACGGTCATAAATTAACTATCACCCAAACTGAAACATCAAAATATACTCGTATCTTTGACCCCGAAAACGACAGATTATGAATAGTATATTCACACCAACCCTGTTTTACCTGTTGTCAGACTTGGAGATTATCCAAATCACAATTACTCAAAATTAACACCTGCGGGATGAGGTACTTAAGAAGAGCTGAAAACTAAACTACCCGAAACCGAGCTAAACATGATGTTATCAGACAGACAGTGGTATCAATACCTTGTGCCAAATACATTGAAAGACAGAAGATCAAATGGTTTGGCCATCTCGTTAGAATGTATTACCATCAGTTACCAGCATTGGCGAGACACTAAAGATCTCATGCAGGAGCAAGGTGACTCCCGAGAAGAATATGGGTTAACTTCTTTCTTTCTTTCTTTCTTTCTTTCTTTCCTTCTTTCTTCTTTGTTCTTCGTATTATTCTTTCTGTCTTTCTGTCTGTATTTCTGTCTGTCTTTCTTTCTTTCTTTCTGTATTTCTTTCAATCTTTCTTTCTTTTTCTTAGTAGGTAATGTTGTAGTTTACTGGATCAGAAATAGTTACAGTACAGACAGTTGGGTGATACATTGGGAGCTGACTAACAAGATTCCTTTTCTTTCTTTCTTTCTTTCTTTCTTTCTTTCTTTCTGTCTCTCTGTCTGTCTATCATTTTTCTCTCTTTCCTGCTTTATTCCTTGTTCTTCGTATTCTTATTCATGTCTTTCTGTCTGTATTTCTTTCTTTATTTCTTCTTCTTATCTTCTTCTTCTTTTTTGTTCTTCGTATTCTGTCTGTCTGTCTGTCTGTCTGTCTGTCTGTCTGTCTTTCGATTTTATGTCTGTCTGTCTTTCTTTCATTGTTCTGTCTTTCCTTCTTTCTTCCTTGTTCTTCGTATTCTTCTGCCTGCCTGTCTGTCTATCTGTATTTCTTTCTTTCTATCTTTTTCCTGTATTTTTCTTTCTTTCTTGTTCTTCGTATTCTGTCTGTCTGTCTATTTGTCTGACTGTCTTTCTTTCCTTCTTTCTTTCTTTCTTTCTTTTTCTTTCTTTCTTTTTCCATCTTTCTTTCTTTCTTTCTTTCTGTCTCTCTGTCTGTCTATCATTTTTCTCTCTTTCCTGCTTTATACCTTGTTCTTCGTATTCTTCTTCATGTCTTTCTGTCTGTATTTCTTTCTTTATTTCTTCTTCTTATTTCGTTCTTTCTTTTTTGTTCTTTGTATTCTGTCTGTCTGTCTGTCTGTCTGTCTGTCTGTCTGTCTTTCGATTTTATGTCTGTCTGTCTTTCTTTCCTTCTCTCTTTCTTTCTTTCTTTCTGTCTTTCTTTCTCTTTCTTTCTTTCTTTCTTTCTTTCTTTCTTTCTTTCTTTCTTTCTTTCTTTCTTTCTTTCTTTCTTCTTCTTCTTCTTCTTCTTCTTCTTCTTCTTCTTCTTCTTCTTCTTCTTCTTCTTCTGCTTCTTCTTCTTCTTCTTCTTCTTCTTCTTCTTCTTCTTCTTCTTCCTCTTCTTCTTCTTCTTCTTCTTCTTCTTCTTCTTCTTCTTCTTCTTCTTCTTCTTCTTCTTCTTCTTCTTCTGTCTATAAGGATTGTTATGGTGTATAGGCCCACAATCGCGAATCCCAAGGCCTATGCAGACAAACCCTCTATAGTCGCCTTTTCTTACGACATGCACACGAAGTCTAGTGTCACCGTTCTGTACTCCTACTGTCAGGTCTTAGTTAGATATGACTGAGCTGCCGTATAACAGTTGACGGTACTATAGTGCATTCACAATTGTTTGCCTCCATCTAAAAATCCATATCTCAGTAACCAACTGAGAGAAAATTATGAGATTTAGCATATAACCTTATCATTATGTCCACCCAACACAAAATTTTTGTTCTGGAGATTGTACAGCAGATGTTAATGTTTATTTATATGCGGTATATAATTTACGGGTCAGAGATGAAGTCTATAATTTTTAATGTATTACACCGTCAGCCAGAAAATCAGCATTCAATGTTGAATATTCTCCGTGGTTCACGGGATTGGCCTTATGGCAAGAACCCCGCGCTGTTTAAACTGGGAGTGTTCAGAGGTGTCGTCAATATGTGGATTCTTTCATGAAAACTGATTATTTTTTTTTAAATCTTACCACTTATCACTATCATTGAAATGTGTGAATATTGTTCGATGTGATTAAATGTGAAATTGTGTACATTTCAAAGCATCGCTATGAAGTTGTGCACATATTTATGTCAAGAAGCTGATCGCAGGCAACTGTTTTGAAATACTATTACAAATTCCGAAAAAAGAACAGTGCATGCATTGGGTTTTGAGTAAATGGTCATTTTGTCGATGGGTGCAAGAATCTGGAATTAAACCACCACGCAATAACCAAACGGTAGGTAGAAAGGTTATTGTAGACAGCTTTGACAAAGATGTCATAAGGCGAGCTATTATAAAAATGATTTTTAAAAGTCGCTTAAAAGTCAACAGGGTCGACTTCATTGCACCGGGTTATATCCCATATGGCTCGGTCTGTTTCCGCAGCGCGGAAAGCGTCGCACAAAGCACAAACTTCGCAGCCCTAGCGACGACCTACAGGAGTCTCCGAAAAATTCAACTCGTGAATCGAAGGACGGGGCCCGGAATCGAACCCACAACCTTTAGAGCCAGAATCAAAAGGCTTGACTACTTCGCCACGGAGAATCATAAAATTATCAAAATTTTGGATTTTATATCCAGAATTATCCAGCATTATAAAAATGCTGGATGCCAAAGAAACAATGACTGGAAGAAAACTTAGGGTTTGGTTTAGAAAGAACAATAACATAGAGCTATCCAAAACAATTTTGTGGAAAATTATAAGGATTTTGGCTTCACTTTTAGAAAGTACAAGGGAGGTAGAAATATCCTTTGCGAGCAACCTCATTTAGGAGCCATGAGAAGCAGATACCTTCGTGAAATAAGGGAAATGCGCAAAGAAAATTATGACATAGTGTATTTGGATGAGACGTGGATCAATGCACACCACACAAGCGAAAAGGAATGGCAATCAGTGGATGGAAAGATAAAGCGTTATGTAGTAAAGTAGTAAAGGACAGCGTTTGGTCATAGCCTATGCTGGTAGTACTCATAATAGCCTACTACAGAATGCTGGACTCGTGTTCTTATCAAAGCATATAGACAATAGGGATTATCACAATGAGATGAATGGTAATGTATTCAGAGATTGGCTCAAGAATACTGTGCTTCCATCCCTTGATAGACCATCTTGTCTAATCATGGACAATGCATCATATCACAATGTTGTTGCCCAAGAAGACAAAATACCTACGGCATAGAGCACAGAGGAAGCAATAAAGATATGGCTCCGAAGGTAAAATATAACATTTCCAGAAACATATTTCAAGCTACAGTTGTTGTCCCTTGTAAAACAGGCGTAAAAAAGAAAGAAATATCACATCGACAAGTTGATAGAAGAGCATGGCCATAGGTGCATGAGACTTCCGCAGTATCATTCTCATTTAAACCCTATAGAACTTGTGTAGGCTAAAATTAAAAGACAGGTGGCACCTGCCAATACTACATTCAAATTGTCTGACGTCACGATACTAACCCAGCCAGCGCTATCAAATATTGGTAAAAGTTACTGGGAAAAATGTGAGGACCATGTGTTGAAAGAGCTAGAGGACTATTGGAGAAAGGATGGATTGAATTTTATGCAACCGAGAGCAGTCATCAACCTACTGGAATAGTCCGACACAGATTAAGGTCTGAGCAGATCGCAGACCTTAATCCACTTGCACACTTACTGGGATATTTTGCTCCAACTATTCAGACGAATTGCAGGCCCTAAACATTACAGCATCAGCACAATATCAGTGGCAACAGTTTGTATTCCATAGTGATGAATTTTCAATTCCGCAAGCCCTCAACGGTGGCAAACAACTGGTATTGAAAAAAAACAGCAACACTAAATGCATATAATACCAACAGAAGAGTAATATTGAGGTGGAAACTGACATATTGTGGCAAAACAAGAAACGTGAGAGCAACCACGTTGTCAAATTAGGGGACAACACACGTGCATACGAATCAATCTATAAACTTCAATGAAAAGATGACCAACATCTTGGTCGTTAAGAAGAAAGCCCACTACAGAGACACTGACAACTATTTTCATAGTGCAAAACAGGTAATCATGTTCCGTCTCTGAACGGTAAACAGCAGAGTAGACAATCTTTCACTAAGACTCAAAGCGGGTCTGTCACCCATGTGTACGTGTGAACAAACTACACTGACAGCTGAACAGATCCTTAAAAATGGAAACATGATGACTAAATTGCGGTTACATTTTTGGTCACTCCATACGCACATTAACGCACAGCTATTTGGAAGCTTTCACGAACTCAATATAAAAAGCTAAATGCATCCTAGTAACATGAATACTTGTGTACACCTTATTAACCAGCAGCTGAAGAAACAAGAAGGAAATGAAAATAAGGTAAGAAATATATTCCTTCTACTTTCCTGTCAATTTACACATTATTTACCCCATGCCTCTGTAAATTCTCTGTCTTTACTAATATTACACAATACACCCCGCTCGGGAGTCCCCGTGGTGAAGTTGGCAAGCCGTCTGACCCGGGCTCCAAGTTTGTATGTTCGATTTCGGGCCGCGTCCTTCATTTCATAAGTGCATTTGTTTGGAGACTTCCGAGGGTCGTCACTGGAGCTACGGAGATCGTGCTTTGTTCGACGCTTTTCGTTCTGCGGAAAGAGACTGAGCCATATGGGATTTAAAAAAAACCGGTGCAATGCAGTCGACCCTGTCGACTTTTAAGCTACTTTTTTTTTTTATTGCACCCACTCCCAAACGAATCTGGCTACGCTTTGTTCTTGTGTCGTTACCCAAAATGACGTGCTTTACTGTAAGACTAATTTGTTAGCGTGAATTCACTACATTTTCGCCAAAACATTAAAGAAATGTCGCCGCTTTCGATGATTTAAGGTACTTTTGGACCTATCAAAGACGTATTCCTTGGGTGGGGGTAAATATAAGACGGCAGGAAAAATTTCATAACGATGCAACAGACAGTTTTCAAAATAATTGATCGTGAATGACGGCATTCATTTCTGGACAGACTATACCTGCTTTCTGTTACGCTGAATGTTGAGCGGCCTTCACCAAACCCGACACCCCACATTGTACCAACAGCTTCGGGCGGAGAATCGAATTGAATTGAATTGAACTTTATTTACAAAGGGTTACAAATTGGGCACGTAGTCCCGTCTTACATTCGGCCCTTCCAATCACTCATCTTTCGTTCATCAACAATGCATGATACAGTCACACAGGGGAAAAAAAAACATTGTCAAATGAATGTTGTAAGCATAAACAATGCATATTATCATGTTATGTGACACATCCCCCATCCCACACAGACATCCCGCACCAACCCACACCCCATCCCTCACCCACTCTTACATCCCCCACCCACCACCACACATCCCTCCACCCATTCACACATCCCCTCACCAACCCAGACATCTCGCAACCACACACACACACACACACACACACATCCCTCACCCACATCGCTCACCCACTCACACTTACCCGGACTCACACAAACCCACCTACACACACATGCTCCACCAACCCACCCACCTATACTCCCCCAACCACACACATACCCCTTCCACACACACATGCCACACCAACCCACACACACATCCCTCATCTACTCACACATCACCCACCCTTACCCTCACATCTTCCCATCCACACACACACATTTTCCAACCCACCCACACATTTCACATCCATCCACACGCGCCACCATCCACACATACATCCCCCACCCACACACACACACACACATCCCCCACCCACGTGCAATCAGGCGACTAAAGAGGGTTTGTCTGCTTGGGCCTTGGGATTCGCGATTGTGGGCCTATACACCACAAAAATTCTTAAAGACAGAAGAAGTGAAATTAGGAGGATACAATCCTTAGTCTAGTGCAAGGAAATGCAACCTAAGGACTAAATGCCATGGCCGAGCAGACGAGGCCCTTTGTCCGCAACTGGTCTAGGATCGAAGCTTCGACAGGCGGACAATTAGAGCATTGCTGTGCTGATCCGGCAACTCCTGCAGCTTGTCTTGTTCTATATGTATTGGTGATACCTTTTCTCTGGAGTAAACTAGGCAGGTCGAGAGGGGGATCATACTACATGAGCAACACCTGGTCTCTACAATTCAGCCCAGGCTTTGTGCTATGGAGATGTAAATCTCAATCCCTGATCCTCGACATGAGTTTTAGTTAGTATATCTTTTTTTTTTTTTTTTTTGGAAACAGTGTATCAAACTATCATCTGTGAAGACGGCAAGGTGCCAGTAACAGTTATTCATTACTCCCTTTTTTGGGCCTCGGTAGCACACAGGCCAACTAACTTCACGCCAGAACTTCATTTACCACGCCAGGAACTGCAGTCTACCCACACTTGGGAAGTAAACAATCAGATACGCCTTTGGTGGGGAATGTATTGAATCAACACCTCTACATTTGTCTCTCAACTACACAAGGTTAACTGGTTTCATTTGTGTTGCTTGTTTACTAGACAGTTGATTTACAGTGACTGCGTGTTTATAATTAATTTCGAATTCATTAAAATTAAGAGCTGTGTAAAGACAGAGCACCAACTGGGTCAGAATCACGGGTTTGTTAACATAGAACGCGTTGATTACAATACGACTGACGTCAGAACGGCTGTGAAAAATTAAAGTATAAAATGCAACTGCACAATACGATGCGTTCATGTTTCCTTCTTCTTTATGCTCTTCCTCCCTTTTCTCTTCTTCCCTTTTCTTCTCCTCCCATCTTCTTCTTCTTCTTCTTCTTCTTCTTCTTCTTCTTCTTCTTCTTCTTCTTCTTCTTCTTCTTCTTCTTCTTCTTCTTCTTCTTCTTCTTCTTCTTCTTCTTCTTCTTCTTCTTCTTCTTCTTCTTCAAGAATAATAATAATAATAATAAAACTGTCAACAACAAACAACTGTCATTTTACTGCCTATAGTACCTTGCAGTGTAGGGCAGGGGGAGGGGAGGGGAGAGGGGTTGAGCCTAAAGAATTCAGGCCGCCTGGCTAATGCAGTCGCCGCGAAATGTACAGCTTAGGATTTTTTTCCCCCGATAGGAGAAAACCGACACCTTACCGATGATTCGAACACGGGTCTCCTGAAGGAGAAACCGGTGTTCTTAGCCACTCCGCTAGCCGCTCCTCAATAACAACAACACCAACAACAACAAGAACAAGGGGGGGGGGGAACAACAACAACATCAGCATCAACAATAAACACACTCTAACACACAACGTCATCAAGAAAAGCAACATTATCAACTAATAGACATGAGCCAAAAACAGTGTCGCGAAAGTGAGAAAACCAACGCGAAAGAAGGACAGCAAGAAATGTGACCAATCAAGTAAAGAATCCACTATCTACAAAACGGACTAATGTACTCGGGCCATCCCTTGACATACTGGTTAACCCCGCGCATTTAAACCACACTCTCACCAGCGCATTCAAACCGCACTCTCAGGCTCTGTTTCACAGCTCGTTTAAAAGTGTCACAAAACTCACCCATGTTGACAAGTGATCCAGTGTCCCTGGGCTCCAGATATTCGGACCTGTGTGTGAAAGAAGTCTTAAAACCCATCGACCTGGGATTCCGCTAAGGAGGGCAATTGCACAACGTGTTGGTATTAACATATTTATGATGTACGCACTACGAATACAGACAAGCAGATTCAGAGAGTCACGGACTGTTTTGTTTTTCAATTTGTTCTTAAATGATTGTACGCTAGTCAGTAGTCCTTTAAACAAGTTAACTACATGTTGTTTATATGACGTCGTAATCAACCTTAACATGTATTACCTGTCGCACTATTCTCTCTAGTCCAGGCTACGAGGACGTACCTGTCCTTCCAGGCTACAGACACGATCCCAAAGGGCCCCGACCACTCAAGCTTACATGATGTTCTTCTTCTTCTGCGTTCATCCGGAGTTTTTTTTTTTTCCGGATGTGATTGCGTTGTGCCTGTTTACAGCAGAGCTGCGTTCTTGCGCCGTTAGGCCGAGACATCCGACTTCTGCGGGCATTTGTTGACCGGGTTAACCTTCCCGGACATGATGTTCTAGTTCTAACACATCACATACCCCAGACGATCCTGCTGCAGGACGGTTATGTTTAATTTAAGACCCAGTCCACACTACAAATCTCCACCCCGATTGGGAATCGAACACATGAATACCGGGCTGCCCTGTAGGCGTGCTGAACACTTAACTACTGCTTCCTTTTCCATTCGCCTACCTGACAAAAAGCCGAGGCTGTGGCATCGGGGAAGTGAACGCGTTTTACTATTTGCCCATATACCGAGTCCGCGGGTTCGAAATCAGATTCTGGTGATTTGGAAGCAGACCATCTTGTGTTGATTTCGATATTATGAGTGTCGGTCGTTCAGAAAGCAATGGAAAACGACTGAATGTAAAATGTGCTTATTACATCAGAAATATTGATGGCGTCTTTTATTTATTTACTAGCTGACCCGGCCCGGCTTCGCCCAGTCCCTAGTGGGGAGCATCTCATTTAATTCATATAAGTAGTCATATAAGCTCCCGTTCCCGTTCCTGTCTGTCTGTCTGTCTGTCTGTCTGTCTGTCTGTCTGTCTGTCTGTCTGTCTGTCAAATAGACCCATCCCTCTGTCTCTCCCTCGTCTATCCCTCCCTCCCTCCCTGTCTGTCTGTCTGCCTACCCGTCCCTCCGTCTCTCCCTCCGTCTCTCCATCCCTCCCTCCCTCCCTGTCTGTCTGTCTGTCTGTTTGTCTATCTATCTATCTCTGTCTGTCTGTCTGTCTGTCTGTCTGTCTAATAGACCCATCCCTCTGTCTCTCCCTCCGTCTATCCCTCCCTCCCTCCCTGTCTGTCTGTCTGTCTGCCTACCCGTCCCTCCGTCTCTCCCTCCGTCTCTCCATCCCTCCCTCCCTCCCTCCCTGTCTGTCTGTCTGTCTGTGTCTGTCTGTCTGTCTGTCTGTCGGTGTCTGTCTGTCTGTCTGTTTGTCTATCTATCTATCTCTGTCTGTCTGTCTGTCTGTCTGTCTAATAGACCCATCCCTCTGTCTCTCCCTCCGTCTATCCCTCCCTCCCTCCCTGTCTGTCTGTCTGTCTGCCTACCCGTCCCTCCGTCTCTCCCTCCGTCTCTCCATCCCTCCCTCCCTGTCTGTCTGTCTGTCTGTCTGTCTGTGTCTGTCTGTCTGTCTGTTTGTCTATCTATCTATCTCTGTCTGTCTGTCTGTCTGTCTAATAGACCCATCCCTCCGTCTATCCCTCCCTCCCTCGATGTCTTTTTGTCTATCTATCTATCTATCTATCTATCTATCTATCTATCTATCTATCTGTCTGTCTGTCTGTCTGTCTGTCTGTCTGTCTGTCTGTCTGTCTGTCTGTCTGTCTGTCTGTCTGTCTGTCTGTCTGTCTGTCTGTCTGTCTGTCTGTCTGTCTGTCTGTCTGTCTGTCTGTCTGTCTGTCTGTCTGTCTGTCTGTCTGTCTGTCTGTCTGTCTGTCTGTCTGTCTGTCTGTCTGTCTGTCTGTCTGTCTGTCTGTCTGTCTGTCTGTCTGTCTGTCTGTCTGTCTGTCTGTCTGTCTGTCTGCCTGACCCAGCCCGGGTTCGCCCAGTCCCTGGTGTGGAGCATCTCATTTAATTCTGAGTAGGTAAGAATCCGCTCTGCCTTCAAAATGTTGACGTGAAGATTTTCTTCCTGCACCTGCTTCTGTATTTGTTGATCAGTAAGCTCCATTTTTAGCCGCTTGACCACCCATCTGACTGTGTTTGAATCAGTGTTTCTGATTCTGGTGTCTTGGTCCTCCTTCCTCTCACAAGTTTTTGTGTTCGTCTGTGGGTAGTCGTCGCTCTTCTTATTGGTAGTTTCATTGACTGTAGGTTCAGATACTTTATTACAGCTTGCATGCAGACTCTCCAAAGGCAGGTTCGTCTTCTTGATAGTCTGGTCGGTTTTCTCACAATGCATCTTGGAAGCTGCTTGTTTCTTTGTGCTATTACGACGTGCCATTTTCCCCCCGCTGCTTGAAATGTGTAAGGCGTCTTGGCTTGATAGCGCTGAGAAGTGCTGTCAAGCGAATCGTGTCGATATGATGGCGGAAAACACTAAAGATGCGATAATATTGTTCAACATCTTTTAGATAACTTCTTAAGTATAGAAAGATGAGTTACAATGTTATGCATTATGCATTATTTTTATGTAAACTTTGAAAATGTCTAAAAGATTGTATCATTATTTATTATAACTCATATGCCGGTACATAACTATAGACAAAGAGTTTATAAATCTTTGAAAACGCTACAACAATATGACTATAAGTTATACAACAATGTTATTAAAAGTTATGCCCCTTGAAATAACTTTTTCTAGAGTTAAGTCCCTTAGCTATATATAAATTTTAATGAAAAATGAAAAATGAAATAATACTGAGTAAGCAGGCGATTTCACACTAAAAAAATATCACAGTTGGCAGCTCTGGAATGAAAGGAAGACGTGTAGAAAATTTCATCTCAATCGGATGGGCCGTTAGCGAAAAAATAAAGGACATACATATTTACATACATATTTACATACATACACTTTGTTTTATAGATATAGATTTATTGTTTTTATTTTCGCTCGGCTTGAATTCAAGCGTTGTCCTTGCACGTGTAACTACTTCCTTTACAATGGACTCATTTTTGCGTGCGAATTAGCTTTCCCTATTATCAATGTCCCTCGCCGTCAGGTAAACCCACGCCGGCTAGAGGTAAATGATGAGGCTGACTGCGACGTCCTGTAAAGAACACGCAATTAACTAACCTAACACAAAGGTTACTGCATCCAGCTGATTCCGCTGGCCAACTCACTATGAGATCTTGACATTTATAGGAAATGTAACAATTCGCGAATGGCGCAGTCTTGATGTTGCCATCTGGCGCGATTTTCAAATGTACACGTGACACGCCAAATGTCACCTGAACAAAGTGAAAATCGATACTAACCTACTCGACCTGGTCATCTGTCTCATGTTGTGGGCGAGAAAGAGTTTTGTTGCGGTATCGAGCCATCTTATCGAAAGTGTCCGACGAAACACATAACACCTCGCCGGATACATGTTCTTTAATATTCGCACTCAGAGTTGAGAAACCTAGAGGGAAGATCGATCTCCAGTTTGTTTTAAATGTCAGTTGTCGCCAGATAATAATATTCTGTTGGACGGCCACAAGGTTAAAGGATTGATCACAACAAAAATGGAAATCTGTATGTTAAGTCTGAATTACGCCTTAAAACAACACTGGGCACAGGATGACTGCATTGTCCTCAGTGGTTGAACAATCAATAGTGCTATTGACAGTTATTGCTGTGATAAATGCGTGCATATAACATTTATCCGCCTGGCTGGCTGGCTAACTAACTGCCTGCATGCATGCCTGCCTGCCTCTTGCAGGCATACATGCCTGCCTACCTCTTGCCTAGTATCTACTTATCTGCATAAGTGAACCTTAGTTAGTGCGTTTATGATTGTAAGTATTAGTGTATGCGGGGGAGTGTGTATCTGTGTGTTATCGAGTGGGTGCATATCTTTGAGTCTTTGTGTAAACAATGCAAGTGTGTATGCCGGATTTATGTGTGCTTTTATGAATTTGCCTGTGTACGTGTGTCTGCCTGATTACCTGTCTGTCTCATAACATGGTAATATGCACTGTTTGCAACATTCATTTACAGTGTTGTTGTTTTTTTCTATGTGAATGTAACATGCACAATTGATGAACGAAAGATGAGTGATTGGAAGGGCAGAATTTAAGACGGGCTCAATTGCGTTGATTACAATACTACTGACGTCAGAACGGCTGTGAAAAATTGAAATATAAAATGCAACTGCTCTGCATTTGTCTCTCAACTACACAAGGTTAACTGGTTTCATTTGGGGTTCGTTCGTTCGTTCATTCTGCCTACCTAACTACCAGTCTGGCTGCCTGCCTATCTACCTAGCTACCTGCCTATCTGCTTAACTACCTACCTGCCTGCCTATCTACCTGCCTGCATGCTTACCCTCTTATCAACCAATATACCTATTCACCTACCTATTAACCCAGTGTTTCCCAACGTGGGGCCCACGCCCCACAGGGGGGCAATTTGACTGTTAAGGGGGGCAATTCGAAAATGGAAGAAATCGGCTGAATATAACAAAACCGGGAGACTTGAGACTGAAGTTAACTAAATTGGAACCTGACATAAGATCTCTTTGCAGCAAGCATCAAGCGCAAGGATATCACTAAATTTAAATAATAAATAATTACTAATAATTAAAATAATATAGAAAAATCTTTCATTAAAATTATTTTGTACTTGAATTTCAGTTCTTCATTATATGTTTTGAAAATTTACTTACTGTGTTTGCTCAATAATTACCTAGTGATTTCTTCCTAAAACCTATCATTCAAGTTTCTTTAGTGAACATTTCAAATATTTGAATATTAAAAATAATGTATATGTTGAAGGGGGGCGTGGGGCGGGGGAGGGGGGCAATATGAATTTTAGAAAGGCTTAAGTGGGGCATGGCACAAAAAAGGTTGGGAAACACTGTATTAACCTATCTGTCTACATGTCCGTCTTCCTGCCTAAGTACCAACCTGACTGCCTACCTACCTGCTTAACTACCTACTGACCTGTCTGCCTGCCCCTATCTACCTACCTGCTATCCACCCACCAACCGATATACATATTCGCCTACCTACATAACAACCTACCAACGTAATTATTAAAGTAAGTAGACAAAAACACTTTTCTGCGTCTTAAAGTGCTTTTAGGCATATGGTGTTAAAATGAAGTGTTAATTAAACCTTTACATATTCTAGGCCACGACATATGAGCTGGAGGGTAGGTTCCTGTAATTGTCGCATTTCCTTCCTAAACAATTCTCAGGCAATTACGAAAATGGTCTGATACCCATTTTTATGAGGCTGGTCGACTCCCGAGCCTTACTAAAGTAACCATAAAACATCTGCTTCTTCTGGGATTGAACCCAAATCTCTGTCTTGACAGACAAGCGCTTTAGCCCCTATGCCACCGTGGCTCCATATACACACATAAATAACCGTCTTATGAGCCAGCGTGGGATTCAATAGATTACCTTATTAGTTTTAAGCGAGTTTAGATTCTAATCTGAACAAATTGTTTAGCGTGCTAGACTGCCTGCTCTATATTGCCCGCGCTGTACAAAGTACAAGCATTGCTACTGTTGTTTTGTACAATAGCAGGTTCTATTGTCCTGGCTTATAGAAATAAAGCGGCTGTTTGCTGACACCCTTAATGTCTGACCCCGCGATTCCAACCTGCTATAAATGGTTATATCCTTCAGTAGATGGCTCATGGTATTAGATGATTCAGTGTCATGCAATGATTAATCGTCTTAAGCGACTCCCTGTATTTGCCACGGGCTTATTTATATACAGTAGATTTCCCTATGCAGCTCCCTGTAATTTGATATATAATACAACATGTCTGCTACCATACTAACAACTTTTAAGTTATAACTGTGGCACACACCCACTTCCCATGTTCAGCCATCCATTATTATTTGGCCTACGCCCACTTTATGTTTAGCACTGAATCTGTTAAGGGACTTAACTCTTAACTCGCGGAGCTGTGGCGAAGGAGTTTCGAATGCAATTCGCAATCCCGCATACCGCGTTCGAAACACAGCTGCGGGCTTTTTGGCGGCAGACCACTTTGCGCTGGTTTTCATAAATTGGTATACGAGTGCAGGTCGCTCAGAAAGCAAGGACAAACTACTGAAGGTAAACTTGCCAAGAAATCACAAAAAGCAAACATACCGGGGCTGACTGCGATGTCTTGTAAAGGATATGCAATTAACTTGTTTTGTTAACTGTTAAGGTTCCTGTGGTTGGGAACTTTGTCTCTGGAGTATGATGTGATGTTTTACCCAGGATAGGAGTCGACCATGTGGCTTAAGGTGCCTTTGGTTGGGAACTTCGTCTCTGGGTTGTGATGTGCTGATTTAGATAGGAAGGTGCCGACCGTGTGGGTTAGGGGACAGTTAAATGCAGTTTCACAATTCCCATATATACCAAGTCAAGATTTCGAAATCAGCCGTCGACGATTTGGAAGCACGCAGTTCTATGCCGCCGGTTTTTGGAGGACTGATGGGACGATGGGATGAGTGCATCAATGTTTGAGGAAATTATGTTGAGAAATAAAGGGACAATGTATGTATACAAATAAACTGGTTTCAAGTTGTTATCATATTTAGTTATTTTTCTACAGCCATTTGTGGCTTGCTTATTGACTTGCCCGCGTATAATTATTTCTGGCTTAAGTTTAGATGGCTTAACCGCGCTATCTACACTAACTTCTCCTTGTACTTTATTTTACTAAGCATGGTTTCAGTACCTTGCGGTAGATTTTCTTAGAATGATTCAAGGCTTCGATATGCCACCCCTAACATGTTGTTTTTTTTTTTTTTTCTTTAAACATGCCGCCTCTTTATGGAGCCCCCTTTACGGTGCCGCCTGATGCGGCCGCCTTTCTGTATCATAGCATGGCAAGGCACTGCATGGTATTTTATTAGCTACATTTCTTCGGCGACGAGATCCTTTCCGTGATCAATGATATCGAAAAATTCGTCTCAAGCGCTACGTGATACTAAAAACGCACTGCCAAATACAAAACTAATGTAAAGTTAATCTTTCAGTTATTCTTCTAAATAATTACTCTTAACCTGAAAAATCGCCACGCAGAAACACATTCAGAGGTTACATTTTGAATAAAACTGTGGCGGCCAACCAGGATTTCTTTTATGGCTTCTCACGAGATTGTTGCCTGGCATTTATATTGCCAACAGCAGACGCGGTAACCAGACAATGGGGTTGAAACAAGATGTGTCTTAGCATCGCCCAGAAATGGGTGCATTGTAATCGATTTTATAAGCGCGCGAAGGAGCAAGAATACTTTAAATAGAAACCTTTTTTATTGTCTTTATTAAAGTGTTAAACTTAAGATGTTGGAGTAATATCGAATTCGCTTTCAGGTGGCAAAAGGTAATGATATTATATTCCCTGCCAGTGTTGGCGAATTATAAGTGAATCATTTCATGATTTTAGGTTGATATTGGGTACAAAGTGTATTTTTATTGTTTCCTTCTGTCTCATAGTCCTCTCTTTTGATATAGTAATGATTTCTGTGACTGCCTCTATTCTTATCTTTTAATAAAGAAGAAGAAGAAGAAGAAGAAGAAGAAGAAGAAGAAGAAGAAGAAGAAGAAGAAGAAGAAGAAGAAGAAGAAGAAGAAGAAGAAGAAGAAAAAGAAGAAGAAGAAGAAGAAGAAGAAGAAGAAGAAGAAGAAGAAGAAGAAGAAGAAGAAGAAGAAGAAGAAGAAGAAGAAGAAGAAAAAGAAGAAGAAGGAAGAGGAGGAAGAGGAGGAAGGGGAGGGGGAGGAGGAGCAGGAAAAGGAGGGAAAAGAAGAAATAAAATCGAGGGCGCAAGAGGACGAGCAAGCGTAGGAGAAATATACTTCTCATTTTTCTCTAATAATAACAGAGGTGTCTTCAAGAATTGTATGACCACTTCGATTGCCGATAACTGTGAATGAAACAGGCATCCATTATCACTCATTAGAGATGTACTATTATTTCCATTGATCCCAATACGTAACATCTCATGAAGCATAGATGAATCCACTTAACTAGAACCGGAAACTGCGTAATTCCACCTTCTGGATTAACTAATAATAGTTATTCCCAGTAACAAACCAGCATTTCATTTCGCAAACTGGCAAATTCTTGGATATTCAATTGGTGATGTTTTCTATGTCATTACCGCATATGTCACGACATGATACCATCTGTCTGGAAATATTGATAAACTTAATGACTTTTTCCCCCGCAGATTTGTTCATGCTGGCTGCATTAAGTTTCTGAAAATGTAAAAGACAGAGGGCTGTTATTAAATATATTATATAAAGATGGCAACCAGTGATTCTTAATCAATGCACAATAATATAGATACTGGCACAAGCCATCATGCTGAATTAACTGATTGGGCATTGCGAGTAAATTCAAGATGGGAGATTGAACACTTGGAGAATTTATCAGGTTAAATTGTAATTTGTGTATACACTTTTTATTCGTTTTTGTTCTATGATCGTGTTGGAGGAAGCGGAAAACGGTATGGTTATAGTGAAAAATTGAGGTCATTGAACTCGGTGAGAAGTTCTTAGGTACTCTGTCTCTTGCTCCCCTTCCAATGGAGTTCGTAGTTGTGGGTATTGATGGTCACTGCTCGGTGCTTGTTAACTGCGTGTAAAACACAACTTTCATCACCGTGACGGTGACACTATCATCATCATCATCATCATCATCATCATCATCATCATCATCATCATCATCACCACCATCTTTCACTTTTTCCATCGTGTAGTATTACTCCAGAACACAGTTCAGATAGACACACACACACATTCATCATCATTCATTGGCACCTTGCCGTCTTGACAGACGATAGTTTGTAAGGGATGGAGTTATTGTCTCTCCATAGCACAAAGCCTGGGCTAAAATATAGAGATCATGTGTTGCCCATGCAGCTTGATCCCTCTCTCGGCCTGCCTAGTTCACTCCAGAGGAAAGGTAACACCCCTACATCTGGAACAAGACAAGCTGCAGAAGCTGCCGGATCAGCAAAGCAATGCTCTAATTGTCCGCCTGTCAGAGCTTCGATCCTAGACCAGCCGCCAACCAAGGCTTAGGGCCTGGTCTGCCCTGCCATGACACTTTGTCTTTAGGTTGCATTTCCTCGCACCAGGGTAAGGCTTGTACCCTGCCAATTGCGCTCTTCCGCCCGAAGCCGTTGGCACAATGTGGGGTGTCGGGTTTGGTAAGCGCCGCCCAACGTTCGGAGCTAACAGAAAGCAGGTAGTACCGTCTACTCACACACACACACACACACACACACACACAAACACACACTCGCCTACACACACACACCCTAACACACACACCATTATTGTAGTATTCCTCCAGAACCATGTTCACACACACACACGCACCATTATTGTAGTATTACTCCAGAACCATGTTCACACACAGATACACACACACACACCCTCACACACACACACGCACCCACACACCATTATTGTAGTATTACTCCAGAACCATGTTCACACACACTCACTCATATACACACCCTCACACACTCGCACCATTATTGTAGTATTACTCCAGAACCATGTACACGCACACACACACGCACACACACACGCACACACACACACACACACACACACACCGTCACACACCATTATTGTAGTATTACTCCAGAACCATATTCACACACACACACACACACACACACACACACACACACACACACACACACACACACACCATTATCCTAGTATTACTCCAGAAAATGTCTTTTTTTTTTCAAAATCAAATAACTAAGCTAAGAAAATCAAGCTATCTGTGATTAATGAGAATCTTCATCGTACCACTCTGGCAAGATGCATATGTGCTCCGATCTCTTCTCGGACATCCAGGCTACCGTATATCCAATGATGGGACCATTTCTATGTTGATTAATCAAAGATTTTGTTCCCGTGACAAAAAGTTCGTGTCTGGCGGCTCCCCGCTTCAATCCCATTTTTCCCACTCTGGAAAAACTAAGTTCTTCGACGACTGCCAAAATTAATTGCTACAAAGGATAAACGATAATTAAGAGACATTACCGCGCCCAACAAGGACCCCCATTTGTACCATCGATCCTCGGGTCTAGATTACATGCCGCTTTGGACTACCAGCGTGTGATGAAACTCTTTACAATTGTTCCGAGCCTCTATGGCAACAAATGAAAATAAGAACCCCGCTGCAAATGGAACAACGTTATACCATTCTGTTGATCGACATAATAAAACCTCATTTCCAGGTCTTTACATCTGCCATTCATCAGGGTTGTGTACATTATCAATAAATGACAGTGTTACGGGCAAGGTATTTGGTCGTGTAGTGCTATTTCCTCTCCGTACTTCCTGGAGGCATAAAAACCAGCAGGGCATCCTAGGTCAGACCCGCTGGATGTATTCATTTAGATTGATCATCTTGTGGACAGATATGGAGTAGTTCATGTTGACGCAAGCCGCCATCTTATATTAGATTTCATCTTTCTCTTGTAGTGACTTCAAACACGAGTTATCGATCTCCAATTATTTTCAGGTGTACTAGACAATTTCCATCTGTAATCACTTGCTAAATCCGCGGATCAGTGATCGGGTCAGGTGATTGTCTCATTCGGGAATCCCCACAATGTGGTGATTTATTATGAATCTATTTTCATCCATTTTGCTTGTGGTTTTCTTTGTATCTTAAATCACATTGACTCTAAGTGTCACAATGGGGTTTGTCGCGTTATTGCCTGTTAATTTTCTTATAATAAATTAGAGTCATTTTGTCTTGTTGAGTTTTCAGATATGAATTAAGCCTTAGAGTAATTTCAAAGCTTAAGTGAATTTATGACAACATGGTTGTAACAACACAGTTGTTGGCTGTTGAAGATGAGGACTGAGCATGTACGGGATTGTCCCGTGTGCTGTGATGTCGGTTCTTGACTCAACTCAACTCAACTTAACCCAACTCAACTCAACTCAACTCAACTCAACTCAGCTCAACTCAGCTCAGTTAAGTTCAGCTCAGCTCAGCTCAGCTCAACTCAAATTGACTCGACTTGACTTGACTTGACGCAACTCAACTCAATTCAACTCAACACAACTCAACTCGACTCGATTCAATTCGACTCGACTCGGCTCAACTAAATTCAATTCAACTTGCCTCAACTCAACTCGACTTAACTTAACCCTATTCGACTGAACTCGACTTGACTCAACTCAACTCAACTCTACTCAACAACAAAACGTGACAAAGCAATACTAGGAAGAATCTTTAAGCAAGTAAATAAATTCAACTATTTGGGTGATAATAAAGAAGTCATTTGGAAGATGCGTGACAGAGATTGACAGAATAAGTGAAGCAAAAGTCATATTTAAGATGAACAATATCGTATGTAATAAATCAGTTCAATTCGTTTAGTTTAGTTTAGTTTAGTTTAGTTTAGTCGATGGATCAACATCACGGCACACGGGTGTATCCCATAAGTGCTCCGTTCTCCTCCTAACTCAAACCTGAGTCTGGAAAAACTCAGCTCAATGCACGAACTCCGTAGCACTGAAATACTTGGGTAGATTTTTAACTCTAAATTTTGCCCGGGCTGCGCCGTTAGGCTACTCTTTTTTTTTTCGATTTCCAGCTGCCAAGGGATTTTTTTACGTGCACAACAATACACACGGTCGTCCGATCTCACTACCCAGAGACCAGGGGAAATTTTATTACTAGAAGTCCACGTGAAATAATCCCGGTCCTCACCGGGGCTTGAACCCGGGACCTCCAGCACTCGAGGCGGACACCATACCTCGAGACCATGCACCCCCCCTCCACCCCCCCCAATCACCTTCCATTGATGGAGGTTAGCCGGCCGAATGGATAAGAACGCAAGCTCTTAAACATGCGGTGTGCTGATGCCGAGTTAAGGGGCTCAGCCCCTACACCGGACAGTTGGACTAAAATGTTGACTTCTCGTCCGTGACTTGGGGACGTAAATTACAAGTACCTCTGAAATGTGAGCTGGTGCTCCCGATAACGAGGGACACTGGTAATAGGAAAAGCACATCCGCACGCAAAATTCAGTTCAGTGCTACTATACGTAGTATTATGGACTACGCATGAGTTCAAAGGGTGCGAGCGAAAAAAAAAAAAAAATAAATAAACAAACAAACATAGATTCCATTCATTGCCAGAACCAGAGCACTGAAATAGTATGTAGACTCCCCCGATGTGTCTCCACCTTGCCGTGGTGGGGGAGCTTGCGTGTCCCATCGACCCCATGTGCTTGCCGATGGGTGAAAAACTACATATCGGACAGCATATGGGATAGGGACCAGACTAAGAGAGACACAACCTGCTGCTCTGCAGGTGAGACTGAGGATAGCAGTCCAAAATTTAAATCAGGCGCACGAAGGCAGAAGTTCTTGGTCCGGACAAAACACTAAAGGCTCCCTGTCGAGGGCTGTGGCTGAACGCCTCTAAGCCACAAACCCTCGGACCTGAGAGCCGGGCCGATAGCCACCTCTCGAAACATAAAGGCGTGATACTGAGCAAGCAACATGCTCAGGTCTGATAGAAGTTCGAAGGCTCTCAGCTGGGGGATATGAGAGATTCCCGGATGAGAGGCCAGGCCGTTTCTCGTTCACCGCTGCACGAAGGTAAGGTGCTGATCCGGCAGCACAAGTAGCCTACCTCGTGAGCGAGTACAAAAAGTCAAAAAGTGCCCCAGTCGAAGAAAGTGGCTGCAAAAAAAACTGTATCTAACTCATAGAGAGTGTAGACAAAAGTGGAAGAACGTCTCAATGACGCAAAATGGAACGCACGGCGAGCGAACCTATTGCGTGGTCCGAAGTCAAAAGCGTGGGTGTCGCTTGCAGTCTGACCGTCCCTGGTGTGTGCTTGAGCGATCAGTGGCAAACGAGTTTGCCCAACACATGGAAGTGAGGAACTAAAGCAGCCATGAGCAGGACGTGGTAACTCCTCGGGTGAGCCCAGTCACAGAGCAATATGTGCCGGCTCTGCAATTATGGAAGCCTCCTTGGATAGCGAGGGAATGCTCATGGTCTGCCCCTGCCTTCCCTTGAGGGCCGACCACGATGTCGTTCATCGTTCTATCTTGACCAGCTGAGATGTTAGCGACATCACAACAGTCCAACGTGCCTCGAAACCAGAGGATGGCTAACCTCATTAAAAAATGCCCGCTGGAAGTCGGAAGTGTCGTCCTACGGGTGGCAAACTAAAAATTGACACTACGCAATTACGTCCGAGTGAAATGTCTCGTCCGAATGTCTCTCGTGCTAGGAACAGCTCTGATTACCCAGTTTCGGAATGCCGCTCTTGTTCGGAACAGCTCTGACTGGGTAGTTTTCCGAATGTCTGTTGAGCCTGGAAAAGCTCTGATGGGCGCAACGATAAGCACATGTCCGAAAACTCGCTGAGTGGATGCCGTCTGCAAACCTGTCTGGTTTGTGCGGGAATGACCCGGGGAAACGAAATGACCAATATATTGAAGTGAGGATTTAAAGCAGCCATGAGCAGGACGTGACGATCTCCCTCGGTGAGCCCAGATCAAGGGCGTTATGTGTCGGCCCTGCAACTATGGAAGCAACCTTGGATGGCGGAAAATGCTATGGACTGTCCCTGCCTTCCTTTGAGGGATGACCGTTGCCTTCGACCGTTCCACCTAGGCCAGCATGGTTGCAGATGGCGCCACAAAAGTGAGAGTCTCCCAGGAATGCTACCTGGTCAAAAATGCACGCTAAAGTCGATGTGTTGGCCTACGGGTTTCGGCCCAAGGGCGCATAACAGACACACCGCAATCACATCTGAAAAAACACTCCGGATGAACGAAAAGAAGAAGAAATGGTATGTAGAAGCTGTTACCCGTGACCCGAATATCATAGCCGTAATCGAACACACACCCTTCGGAGCGCAAGCAGGCTGCATAACCACTTCGCCACTGTGATTCTAATGTAAACGAATCATAAAGGGAAAGCACGGAGGCAGAGGAGTTGAGGTTTCTGAGACGAATGTTGCGAATACCCGGAGTGGCCAGAGTAACTAACAACAATTGTCTGGAAGAGAACAATGACAGCAGACCATCCTGCACAACATGAGGGAAGAGACATAAGGTGTTATTTGGTTATATCAAGCGAAGACAGGTATGATTAAATTACTGACATACTTCAATACATTGATTTATTTCAGACTGGTGTCATTCACTTACGTGATGCATTTAGGAAGATATGTTTTCTACAGTGTGAATTTTTAATGACAGTGGAGTTTTTGAAAATATTGCCGTTCCAAGTTTTGTATTTACCTATTATGTTAAATGAACTCCACAGATGGTGAATACAAAACTTTGAACGGCAATATTTTGAAAAAACCCACAGTCATTAAAAATACACCCTTTAATTACCATTACTTATCCCCCCTCCCCCGCCTCGAGATTTAGGCTAAGTCTTTTGCCGTCTCTGTGGCTTTGGAGTTTACGAATGCAATTCGTAATCCCGCATACCACGTTCGAAACACAGCTGAGGGCGATTTGAAAGCAGACCGCCTTGCGTTTATTTCTATACAATGGTATGAGCGCCGGTCCTTCAGAAAGCAATGGCAAACTAATGAACGTAAACTTGCAACGGAATCACAAACATACATAAAATGCTGGAGTTGACTGCTATGTCCTGCAAAGGATTTGCAACTAAATATATTTTTATTTCGGCTGTATTTTGCAATCAAATCTATAATTTTTAGTAAAAGCGTGTCATTTTAAGCTACGAAAACCACACTATCAACATAAACGAGGTTGTTTATTTTATGCTCACTAACTCAACTTCCGGGCATCTCTTGACTGGCTCTCATTATTACAGGGTGTATTTTTAATGATTGTGCACCGTTTGAAAATATTGCCGGTCCAAGTTTTGTATTTACCTATTATGTTGCATGAACATTACAGAGGGTGAATACAAAACTTGGACCGGTAATATTTACAAACACAACACAGTCATTAAAATACACCTTGTATTTTGCTGTACAATTAGAACATATCGTGTGACAGTTCACTATCCTGTCTTCTACTTCTGCTTCTTCTGCGTTCATCCGAAGAGTTTTTTGTTTTGTTTGTTTGTTTGTTTTTTGTTTGTTTGTTTTTGTTTTTTTTTTTTATGGGGGGGGGGGGGGCGTGATTGCGTTGTTCCCTGTTTACATCAGAGCTGCGTTCTTACGCCGTTAGGCCGACACATCTGACTTCTGAGGGCATTTGTTGACCAGGTTAACCTTCCCGGGAACTACCCTGTCTAACACCTTCTTGCACCGATTCAGTGCCGAGGGATAATATATGGCCAAATGTGACCTCCCATTGTGACAGAAGGTCAATTTATAGCCATACTGGGGTCATCGTTTTATTTGTTTTGTTTCATGGCATCTTACTCAATTTCAGTGCTCATTGAATGGCAATCCACATTATAGTATTTGTTCCTGTGATTGTGTCCAAACCTATGTTTTTCGTGGCACAATATCATTTAGTGTATTGAAACGTTTCTCATTGGTTGTCAAATATATCTTGATATTTCTTAGAGCCCGCTTTAATTTCTTCAGCTTTATTCTTAGTTTTCCGATTACTGGTTCACAGTGAAAGCTGCGGACATGTGATTTGATAGAAGAAAGATGAGAACACCATGAACAGACAGTAAGAGTAGATATCGTGAAAGAAGTAAAGTCAAACGGAGAATTGGCAACTCTTATCTGTGGGAAACAGCCCACATCCTTTGGCTATGTCATGACAAGAGTTAATGTGGAGTATGTATTTATAACGGGAAAGCAGGGAGAGAGTGAGAGATAGAGGGAGACCAATGTAGAAGATGCTGGACAGTTCGAGATCATGTCATGGAGGAACATCAGTATCAGAAATGACTGGTAGTACATAAAACAGGGCCTGCAAAGTCAATGAATAGATCATCTTGATTGTAATATGTAATATATATATTGCACCGGATTCTTGGCCTATCCTCCTGCTATAAATGTATAGGCCACCAAACATGGCGAAATGGAATGGCGACAGTGCAGCCTGAAATGTAGTCGTGTCCCACATATATAAAGATGGATGTTATAGTTCCCCTCCCCTGCTGGGCATTAAAATTGTGTTCAAATTACAAATTATATTAGTAACAGAAAAAAAGACGACCTGAAAGGGGGTAAATTTTTCAGAAACACAATCCACAATAATGTTACGGCGACACGAATCCAACAGAACATAAATGGAGTTGCCTAAATGACACAAACAAACGGAATACCGATATAACCAACTCAAGGCAAACCATCGCTGTTTTAGTCGCTGCCCTGGTGTAACGGGCAGAAAATTATGCTGATGAATGACATGAGCAAGGTCGGACAAGGAGTCTTTATCAGTTCTCGCCGTTCGCTATGGGAGGTCAAGCTGGCCGTTTATTCCTCCATGCACTCAGGTGTTACAAACATGATTTTGGGAGGAGGGAGGCGGGGGGGGGAGAGGTTGAGTAGTCTCGAGGTATGGTGTCCGACTCGAGCGCTGGAGGTCCCAGCTTCAAGCCCCGGTGAGGGCAGGGAATTTTTCACGTGGACTTCTAGTAACTAAATTTCCCCTGGTCTCTGGGTAGTGAGATCGGACGCCCGTATGTATTATTGCGCACGTACAAATTCTATTGGCAATTGGAAATCGAAAAAGAGTAGCCTAACGGCGCTGCCCGGGGAAAATTTCGAGTTAAAAATCTACCCAAAGTATTTCAGGATTCTCGCCAATGCTACGGAATTCGTGCACTTAGCTGAGATTCTCCGGACTCAGGTTTGAGTTAGGAGGAGAACGGAGTACTTATGGATTGCACCCGTGTGCCGTAATATTGATCCGTCGACTAAACTAAAAGCTAAAACTAAATGTGATGATTCAAATACATGACAACCCACACCAGATTTCGTCTACGGGACTCCTTTTCTTTTCTTTTCTTTTTGTGTGTGTTTTTGTTTTTACATTCTATTCCTTGTACAGCTGGAGCCTTGATACAATTGCCACCTTATCCAAGAAATAAATTCGCCTGTAGTGATTGGCAGCTCAATTTGATATCACTGGAAGCATTGCGATTAAATTTGCTGTATTGTGTGTGTGTGTGTTTTTTTTTTTACTGCCCATCAGAAACAGATCCCCATGGTTAACTTTACAACATTAAGCATAAAGAGAATCGGTGACTTTCCTATTTGATTTTCTGAAAGGTGGGCCTTTGAGATCCGTGTCTCGGCTTTCCGACAAGAAAATAATTATTCTTTGTATAAAGGATGTTTTGTACACCGTAACAACGGGTAGTAAATCGCCGGTGTTTTCTTGGGCCCTATGATTTGTGGTGTCATCTTTCGCTGGACGTGTTGTCCCCACGCATTAAGTAGAATTAATGGCATCGCCCAGGTGTGTCATCGGTTCTTGTAATGAGGACAACAGCACGTGCCCTCTTGTAAAAGGCTGCAGTATTTAATGTAGCGACCTCTTTCTTTCCTGTTCTTATCGTGAAATGTGGGGTGATTCATGTTAGCTCTCGCGTGTTTATTGTTGTTTGCCAAAGAGATGGGATGGAAAAGGTGCGGTTAGTTTCTAGAGCAAATGCATGGCCATTTAAATTTACCATTTCAGATAATTATACGCAACTATAAGAAATAAATTAACAATGTTCCATGACCTTATAAACTAACAATGTTCTATGGTCATATAAACCAACAATGTTCTATGTTCTATTAAACTAATAATGTTCAATGGTCATATAAATTACCAATGTTTTATGTTATTACAAACTAACAATGTTATGTAGTCTTATAAACTAACAATGTTCTATGATCTAATAAACAAACAATGTTCAATAGTTCATATAAATTAACAATGTTTTATGTTCTTACAAACTAACATTGTTCTGTACCATTTTAAACTAACAGTATTCTATGGTCATACAAACTAACGATGTTCTATGGTCATAAAAACTAACAATGTTCTGTAGTCTTATAAATTAACAATGTTCTAAGGATTTGTGAGCTAACAATGTTCTGTGGTCTTTAATATAATAATGTTCTAAGGTCATATAAATTAACAACGTTTATGTTCTTCTTAACTAACAATGTTCTAAAGTGTTATAAACTAGCAATGTTCTATGGTCTAATAAACAAACAATGTTCTTTGGTCTTATAAAGTAGCAATGTTATATGGTCTTATAAACTAACAATGTTCTATGATATTATAAATTAACAATGTTCTGTGATATTATAAAGTAACAATGATCTATGGTCTTATACTGAAAAGAGGAGCATTGGACCATTCGTGACAACTGGAAAGATCGGCGGCAGAAAAGGCCGAGGCAGACAAAGAGAAATTATGTTGGACAGACTAAGATGATGGTATGGAGGGATATCGTGGTTAGAATAAATCCAGAACACAAAGGGCGAAGATCTGTGGAGAGAGTGTACGTCTTCGACATATCTCCAGCCATGCGATGATGCTGATGATTTCAGATCAATCAATTGCCGTCTTCACGATTACGGCTAACCCCATGGGATATCTAGAACTCTCTGTCTCTCTCTCTACTATCAACCTCTTGTAAGTTCATCTCTTTAAGTTATCCTTTATTTACAAAATGTATCTTACTCCAGAAAGTGTTCCTTTAACAAGTGCTTCTAGAATAGTTTTCAACACTGTATTATTTTTTTTTATTGTGTGTGCCTTGAATTGTATCTGACCAATTTATGGTATTTGTGGTGTCAAAATAGGAGAGTCTGGCATATGAGACTACGACCTCCAGCAAGAGAATGGAGTTGGAAGCAGTCACAGCAGCCTTCCCATGGTTGGAGGAGACTGCTCAATACACATTGTCTTCCTCATGCTTATTAAGGTGAAGAAAGGAATGTTTCGTGTGGAATTGCTATCCACATATTGTGATAATTGTATGTATTTTCTGCCCTGGTCATGCGGAAGTCTGCGGACATGATCAGGCTGATAGGCTGGCAGGGAATGCGCCTCTCGGTGGTAGATTACCTATAGACAAGGGAGAGATAGTTGGTCGCCTGTGGGACCAGGTGGAGAAGGCCGGGGATCATATGGAGAACCCGTATGTGGATAGAATGATATGGCGGGGGATCAGCAGGGGTTCTGGAAGAATCTCAAAACAGAGACGGAAGACCAGGAGAACTTTCAATCAGAGTGCATTTGGAACTATTAGCAATATGCCTCTTCGCTGGCTGTTGAACGAGGGGACAGAGCACGCGTGGGAATGTCCTGAGTGGAGTAATGTCGGTTCTTAGCTCAACTCAACTCCACTTGTTGTATCTAAAGTTGCATGTTGCCAAATTATGTTCCATATGGTGTTTTGATTATCGATAAGACTGCACAGTACATGATCCACGACTCTGGTGATCGAGTGAGATGGCAGAACATGACCGCCCACGCTTACAGGCATGGCACATGATGGATGGGTGGTGTTTTGAATTGGATGTGGTCAATTTATGTTACTTTTGGTGTCTTAAATTATGTTACTTGTCTTGAATTGTATATGATCAAACTATGTTACGTGTGGTGTCTTGAATTGTATGTGATCAAATTATGTTACTCTTGGTGTCTTGATTTGTATGTGGAAGAATAATGTTTCTTGTGGTTTTGTCAATGCAGTATTTCGAGGTTAGGGTTCAAAAATTTTCAGATGTAAGTGGGTGCGCGCGAGTGTGTGTGTGTGTGTGTGTGTGTGTGTGTGTGTGTGTGTGTGTGTGTGTGTGTGTGACAGTTAGCCCTCTGGATTCAGCCTAGTAATATAATAAGTAATACAGACAGGTAATACAGCCGGTCTCCCTGGCGGAGGTGTGAACGACTTTCTCCGTAATCCAGTATATCCACTTGAGGAACACACCTGAGCAAGATTCGGCAGCAGATCGCGGTTATCGTTGATTATTTACTGGGTATCTCAGTAGCTCGCTCAGAAAGTAATGGCAAACTCTGAGCGTAATCTTGCCAAGAACATCAACAGTAGCTGACAAATGCTGGTGTTGACTGCAATGTCCTGTAAAGGATATGCGAAGAAAAAGTTAAGAACGATAGGTTAACATTTTAGTCCAGCTGTCCGGTGTGGGTGTTGAACCCCTTACCTCGGCATCAGCACATCGGATGTATAAGAACACGCGTTTCTATCTATTCCACAATACGTACAGATTGTATGTATTACTTCAACACTCTTTTTCTTTTCGTTGCAATTGAGATCGTTTTATTGGTCAGTATGTTTTCCATCTTGAAAATATGTTATGACTGTAGCGAGATAGTTGTACATTATTACACGTGTGAGAGCACAATTTGTTACTTTAGTTTGTACGACCTGCCAAGTTCTTCAGCAACTTGAAATCAAGAGAGACTTCAACACGCGTTTCGTGTCCACAATGGCCATGTATGGCACGTTGAGCAGTCATTTTGGTAATAAAGCCAATTTGTTCTTGTGTGACTGCTCGGTTAGCTTAACAGCTGTAGGGCTGTTGCCTGCATGACCACAGCGGCCGGGTAGAAATCAGGTCATTGGTATGGCTTCGATACACCAAGACTTAGCAGGTTTAGTAGCAAGCAAATAATTAGTTTGGACCAAACATGTTACACAATCAAATAAACAAGTATCTCCGTGGTGAAGTGGTCAAGCCGTTTGACTCGGGCTCAGAAGTTTGTGGGTTCGATTCCGGGCCGCGTCCTTCGGTTCACGAGTGAAATTTTTCGGAGACTCCTATGGATCGTCGCTAGAGCTACGGAGTTAAGTGCTTTGTGCGACGCTTTCCGCGCTGCGGAAAGAGACCGAGCCATATGGGATAAAACCCCGGTGCTATGAAGTCGACCCTGTCGACTTTTAAGCGACTTTTTTTTTATAAACAAGTATTATATTGTAAATCTCCGATGTGTTTGTGTGTTTGTTATTTGACCTATGCTGGTTTAATATAAATTATGAGTCCTATGGTGCTATCTCAATGGTTAGATACGAATTCTGTCCGTATTCAATAGTTGTAGGTTCATGTGTATGATAATAAATGTTTTGCATATCCTTTACAGGACATCGCTGTCAACATCAGCATCTTTCAGCTGTATGTTGATTTCTTGGCAAGATTACGCTCAGTAGTTTGCCATTGCTTTCTGAGCGGCCGGCTCAGTTATCCCGCAAGTCACCAGCGGGGGTCGAACCGCTCCCAGCTCTCGCCCTGCTACGAGACTCTGCGTGATAAACGGGATTACGGAGAAAGTGTTGTAACCCCTCGGCCAGAGAGACCGGCATGTGTATGATAGACATGACTAATGAAGACACTTTTCTTTAGTGTCTAGTTGGTCATGCGTCGAAGTACACTTGTTCCTGCAGCGAGGCGCTGTCGTCATTTGGAGGTGACAGGATCGAATCCCGGTCTGTAACTATAGCTTTCAGATTTTATGTCGTCTAGTGCGTCCTCTAGTCTCTACTTCTTTCTTCTCCTTCTGTGAGCGCCAAACAATACTACGTGTGTTTATTTATGTAACTCGACAAACAGGAACTTTCTGTGCAGTCATGTTACCTGCTCTTTTGCTATCCTAACATGTAAATGGAAATAAAACGAATATGACGCAATCAACTTGCATTGTCTTAATTTACTAGCTCGGTTCTAGCGCAGCCTCAAGTAAGAAGGCCGAGTGAAGTGGGATTTATCGAATCGGGGAAAATATTGGATATTAGCCGGTTCAACAACTTTATCAACAGCTGAAAACCCTACGAATACCTATGGTTAATTAAGCACTATTAGAACGATAATTTGCATTAATATTGATGTTTATAATTTTGAGATTATTTTTCCAGGCTAATTCAAAGTTTGTATCGTGAATTTCGTTTAACTAGGAAACATCATGAAAAGGAAGTTAAATGTAAAATCATCACCATCGTCCAGTGCCTTGACGGCTGGCGTGGGCGATCAAGCTTCTTCACAAATTACGATCTTCGACGGCATGGATCAATGCGTATGTTGATTCCCTTATGTGCCATGACACAAGACTGTCATAATTTTCTCAAGCTGTTTTCCTCTGTGTCTTTCACAAATCTTTCCGGTTGTCACATGTACCAGTTTTTGTCATCTTATAATGTAGCCATGTTATAATGTAGCCTTATACAAAGATGTGTGTAAGCGGGACATGATTGATACAGGCATTGATAATGCACATTGGGAGCAAGTCGCCGCTGAACGTGTTGCATGGAGGGCAAACATCAGAAATGGAATAAAGACAAAGGAGAAAATTATTGCAGACAAGTCACACACCGAGCGTGTGAGACGTAAGATGGTGCATGATGGTGGAAATGATCACGTGTTCACATGCACCCACTGTGAACGAACATTTACAGCGCAAATTGGCCTTATCAGTCACATTCGCTACCGCCATAGGTAAAAGTCATTATGCCTTTTTAAAGCACAAACTATCGTCTGTCAAGACGGCAAGGTGCCAATGAGATAATGTAGTCAACATAATGATAACAGCTTCTTTCTGATTTTTGTGATAAGTCGCCTTCAATCAATCAATCATGTGCCATGCTGACATGTCTAACTCTATCAAAAGCCTTTGTATAGTCAATAAAGCAAAGATGTATATCCTTGTTTACTTCTATAGCACGTTCAATAACTGATCGCAGCATGTACACAGCATTTACTGTACCCTTTCCTTCTATAAACCAACATTGTTCTTCCCTATTTCAGGTTGTATTTTCTTCCTCACTCTTTGCAAGATAATTCGTAGCAAAATCTTTGTGATGTGACTCGTTATACTAATTGGTCTATGTTCATCACATTCCAAGGCTCCTGATTTCTTTGGGATTGCAAAAAATACAGTTACATAATTCAGAAGGTATATCTCCGGTATCATATAACGTGTTCAGCAGTCTAGTGACTTGATCTATTCCATATTCTTCTAAAGCTTTAATCATTTCTGTTGTGATGTTATCTGAAAACGTTCGTTATCAGACACAAACTATGCTGTTTTTGTATGAGACAAACAGGCACATTAGAAATGTCTCAGTCAAAATGTTCGTCTTCAAACACAAACTATGCTGTTTTTGTAAGAGACAAACAGGCGCATGAGACAAACACAAACTATGCTGTTTTTGTAAGAGACAAACAGGCGCATGAGAAATGTCTCTGTCAAAACGTTAGTCTTCAGACACAAACTATGTCGTTGTTTTGTGTTTTTTTTAATTAGAGAAAAATAGGTGGGGGACAGAGCGAGAACAAAGATGCGATTGAACCAGGCTCGAATTAACGTCTGTAAATTTGCAATCAGATCTTGAGAACAGATACTACTATCCAAAACATGAGACGGAAAGTTTCAATGTATGTCTTCGTTAGATAATGAAATAGAACCTAGAAAATGGAAGTGACAACAATAATATGCACTGCACATTCGGTAATCGAGACCGGGGATTACAGAAAATAGATAGAATCGTCCCAGTTGCTGGACAATAGCAAATATGAAGACAACAATGTAAGTAATAATAGTGAAAGCTAACGGTGGAACAACTAACAAATCAACGATCTCATCCCATCAACAGCAGAAATATAATAATAAAATAAAAATAATTATTTTACAACACAACAAACGACATTTCGATTATACAAATCTTCACAAGGAACGGAACAACACACACAGATCTAAAGAATAACCAGAAATTATAAAATTTAATAATATGTATTTGTTTAGCTGAACAATATCCTGGTTGCATCCTAATGTACTCCTCCGCCGAGGTGGAGTGCCAGCACCAGTCTTGCACACCCTCCATGTTTAGCCAGGAAAGTGTCAGAGAAGCCACGCTGTCCCCGGGGAGATGCTACCAGGTGGGGAAGAAAGCCTCTACACCGACCTCACTCCGACATATACACGCCCATTTCCGAGTCCAGACTACCCGAATACCAATGAATTGAACTTAACTGACTAAGTTAAACAGTTAAAGTTAGTTGCATATCCTTTACTGACGTAGCAGTCGACCCCAGCATTTTTTGGCTGTTCGTGATTCCTGGGTAAGTTTACCTTCAGTAGTTCGCCATTGCTGTCTGAACGATAGGCATCCATACCATTTCATAAAAAATCCTCCCATTTAGCCAGAAGGACTATATGACGCCATACGAGGGTTATCGTGTTATTTGTTTTGTTCCTTGCTACCTTCCGTAATTTCAATGCTCAGTGAACGGAGCTTTACATTATACAACCTGTTCATTATATTGTGTACGAGTTTTGGTGGAGAACTACTGTTTGTTTCGCACTGAATCAGTTAACCGACTTCCCATATCTGCTATGGGCTTACATATCGCCGAAGTTGTATCATTATGTTATAATACAACATGTCTGCTATCATATTACCAACTTTTGAGTCATAACTGCGACACGTCCCTACTGCGCATTATCCGCCATCCATTTTTGTTTTTCCCAAACCTACATTTTTTGTTTGGTGCTGAATCTGATAAAGAGTTAAAAATTTGTCTCCCATAGGATTCACCAGCAGCCATTCAACCATCCCAAAGATTCACCCTCCAAACCACCTTGCTCTAAGCAAAACCACTACTCGCTGCACAACCACAAAGTAACACATTCAAACCGACACCCTGAAACAGATCTCAACTATTTTAAAACAGCCAGAGTTTCCTATTTGCTCAAGCATTGACAAGCAACCGATACTGCGCTGGGACATCAGTCTCGAGTCACGGCCGCTCTAATTGTGTGCGTGGCAACACCTGTACAAGGAATGCCTCGTATAGAAAGCATCCCCCATTTGAAGAATTCTGGCCAGGGCCAAATAATCCAGATTAAACAGCTAACACTGTCAAGAGCGTCAAAGATTGACCCACACAGTTTGAAGACTTCATGCCTGGGAAATGTTTGTATCGGCTAACTTAGCTCTGTATTTATTTTCGGTTCAAGGTAAACGGAGATGTGAAAAATAGGAAAATGAACTCTTTACACGTTTTGAGGTGTGTTGAGCAAATGGTGATATCCTTATATACCATAGACAAATCAGCAATTGAGGAATGATGGGGTAACACTACTACACCGATCGCGTTACTTCCCGAAACATTTTCAGGTACTAATTTTAGAATGGGTCGACAGGGTACCTAGGTATTTTTTACAAATCCGCCACGACGAGAATTCGAACCTCTGACCAACAGGTTAGCAGCTGAACGTTCTACCGACTGCTCCAACGCGGCTCTCTCAACGACGATGTAGTTGTACATCAACTTCATGGAATTGTGGTAGCTGTTGGTGGGTTCTCTCTATTATAAACACAATGTTGTCAGCGGTTCAGTTCTCTGTGTTGTTGTTTTTTTTTCTTTTGTAAACATATAGTGATACAGACAGAATGAACCACGTAAGTATAGCGACATTTCGGAAAGGTACGATTTCAGTTCTCAGGCTTTAACTCACACCTCGTTATTATCAACGCGTATGGTTATAACACTGGGGTTGTCGTTATAACACCGGGTGTATCATTATAACACCGGGTGTATCATTATAACACCGGGTGTATCATTATAACACCGGGTGTATCATTATAACACCGGGTGTATCATTATAACATCGGGTGTATGGTTATAATACCAGGTTTATGGTTATAACACCGGGTGTATGATTATAACACCGGGTGTATGATTATAACACCGTGTGTATGGTTATAACACCGGGTGTATGGTTATAACACAGAGTGTATGGTTATAACACCGGGTGTATGGTTATAACAGAGGGTATATGGATATATCACCGCCTGATTGCTTATAACAAAGCGTATATAGTTATAACACCGGTTGTATGGTTATAACACCGGTTGTATGGTTATAACACAGAGTGTATGGTTATAACACAGAGTGTATGGTTATAACACAGAGTGTATGGTTATAACACAGAGTGTATGGTTATAACACCGGGTGTATGGTTATAACACAGAGTGTATGGTTATAACACCGGGTGTAAGGTTATAACAACGGGTGTATGGTTATAACACAGAGTGTATGG
This sequence comes from Cepaea hortensis, assembly GCA_963921405.1. Lineage (NCBI taxonomy): Eukaryota > Metazoa > Mollusca > Gastropoda > Stylommatophora > Helicidae > Cepaea > Cepaea hortensis. The sequence continues at coordinate 111,818,225 of OY992881.1, forward strand.
TTATAACACCGGGTGTATGGTTATAACACAGAGTGTATGGTTATAACACCGGGTGTATGGTTATAACACAGAGTGTATGGTTATAACACAGAGTGTATGGTTATAACACCGGGTGTATGGTTATAACACCTAGTGCATGATTCTAAGACCGCGTGTATGGTTATAAGGCCTCGTGTATGGTTATAACACCGGGATTATGATTATAACACCATGTATTTGGTTATAACAAAGGGTGTATGGTTATAACACCGCATGTAAGGTAATGGTTTAATATTATGAACGGAAAGCTTAAAGAAGGGCATAACTCCACTCAAACTTAGAAACAATCTTACGAGAGGCTGGACCTGAAGTACAATGATAGATTGTGCAATAATGTTAGAGTGCTTGTACGCGTATCATAAATAGTATTTTGGCTCGTTTGTTAAGGGCTAGCTCCGTTCCACGCAGATATCTCCACATGTGCTTGAGTCTCTTTCCAACGGACACATACCGAGATTTTCAACACAGCGGACGAATCAACATAGGACCAGCGAGGAATCACACACTCTGTCTATTCTAACTGCACATGATAGAAATAGTATGTTGTATGGCAGGTGTTCTGACTTTGACACTTAGACAGATAGAAAGCTTGCAGCAAGACAGACAGACAGCAAGAAAGAATGAAAGAAAGAAAGAAAGAACGAAAGAAAGAAAGAAAGAAAGAAAGAAAGAAAGAAAAAAAGAAAGAAAGAAAGAAAGAAAGAAAGAAAGAAAGAAAGAAAGAAAGAAAGAAAGAAAGAAAGAAAGAAAGAAAACAGAGCCGGCAGTTTAACCATGTTTAACCAGACATCGATATATATTTCTCCACAAGTGGGAAACAACGTTAAGGCAGAAATAAACAGCAGCTCCCCCAAATCCTTGGTGTTTACGGCACCTGGCGGAGCATCTTAGAATCTGAGGGGACGATGAAACGGCGGGAAGATTGATTGTAGCCTCTGTGTGTTGGAGGGAATTACAACAGCGGATGAAAGTTCTGACGTGGGAAACTGGGGAGTGTGAATGTTCACTGGAGGAAAGGGTAACGGATAAGAGGCTGTCAATATTTGTTAGTAATTATGGTAAACATAAATAAACATTACAAGATAATGGGAACTACACCGATACTTTGCCAAAGGAATTCGATTGCTAGAGGAACAGAGAGATACTTAACAAACGAAATAACGAGCGAACGAACGGACGAAATAACCAACGAACTTTATTTTCAAAGGACTTAGAGACAAGCAAGGCAAACGAGAAATTAAGAAAAAAAAATATGGGGAAGAAGAGAAGCGAAAAGAAAGAATGAAATTTAAATCAACGAAAGGGCACGAAAAGGAACAAGAGCTGAAAATACAGTATAAAATAAATGCAAAGAAAAATTAAACACAAATTAAGGAGAAGAATGCAAGAGAGGGAGAGAGGGAGAGAAAGAGGGAGGGAGAGAGAGAGAGAGAGAGAGAGAGAGAGAGAGAGAGAGAGAGAGAGAGATAGAGATGCTAAAGGATGAAAGAAACAAACAAACAACTAAACAAACAACCAAACAAAGAATAGACACACAGGCAGACAAACGGACAGACAGGCAGGCGAGTGGATGGATAGTTGGATGAATGAATGGATAGATAGACAGGCAGGCAGACAGACAACAGACAGACAGACAGAAATGCAAGAAGGTGGGTAAAGAGGTAGGTAAAAAGGTAGGTAGGTAGGTAGGTAGGTAGGTAGGTAGGTGGGTAGGTAGATAGGTAAGTAGGTAGGTAAGAATTAGGTATGTAGGTAGGTAGACAATCAGACAGGTAGTTAAGTAGGTAGGTAGGTTAGTAGGTATATAGGTAGGTAGGTAGGTAGATAGGTAGGTAGATGAATAGGCTGGCTGACAAACGGACGAATGGACAGACTGCTGGGTGGAATGATGGATGGATGGATGGATGGATGGATGGATGAATGGATGGATGGATGGGTGGATGGATGGATGGATGGATACATGGACGGATGGGTGGATGCATTGATGCATGGGTGGAATGATGGATGGATGGAATGATGGATACATGGACGGATGGGTGGATGCATGGATTCATGGATGTATAAGTGGGTGGATGAGTGGGTAATAAGATGCATTAATAAAGAGACACCAAGACTTTCATAAGTAATTACACCTGTATTGTTTTGCGTCCATAGAAGGAGAAGAAAGAAATAGAGACTTGGGGACGCACGCGATAATATAAAAATTGAAAGCTATAGATACCAACCTAGATTCGAACCTGCTACCTCCAAATGAGGACAGCGCCTGAAGCTGGCTGGTCATGCGTCGAAGTACAATTGTTCTTCCAGAGAGAAGTACACGTGTTCTTCCAGAGAGAAGTACACGTGTTCTTCCAGAGAGGTGCCGTGGTCATTTGGAGGTGACAGGTTCGAATCCCGGTCGGTAACTATAGCTTTCCAATTGTTACGTTGCTTAGTGCGTCCTCAAGCATCTATTTCTTTCTTCTACTTCTCTGAGCGGCAAACAGTACGTGTATGTTTATTTATGAACACCCTCTTCTATAGAAGGAGAATGCTTGTGCATTGCTAGTTACCTTTGACGTCGGTGGCTTCGCTTCTGGGCAATGTGGTCCAGGGAAAGATACAGTGTCTGTTTGAGCACACATCAAACCGACAAAGACCAGCTCTAACCAGACACCTCAACCATACTTTCGGGTTTAGGGCAACAATGGCCAGCCCGGCGTTGGGTTTCGGGTAGCAGGCTATGTAACATTGTTGCTCACGGGGACGGGATTAATTCGTCAGATATCAATTAATTTCTCCCACCGGCGGACGTGATGGTAAAGCTATCTCATGCATTTGCCAAAAGTTTGGGGATCTACCACTTCGTGTCCTTGCCTGGCCGCGATGTTTGCAGATAGAGTGACTGCATTCGCTGACACAATTATGAGTAAAAACGGCGGGCACGCCGCTGGTGTTTGCTGCTTATTCTGTGAAATCAGAAGCTACCGGTGTTGGAGATTTGACGTCGTTTCTTTGAATCTTTGGTTTTCTCTCCGCTTCCATTCTATCTCTTCCGCTGATAATTTTATATCGTGAAGAACACGTGTATCTAGAATCCCGAATTATCTCTGAACGTGGGGGGATAGGAAAATATTACAGATCAGGAGCAGTGTACTGGCGTTCAATGTTGACAGTAAATGAATAAAGTCGAAGTAGTAGAACCAGGTAGCAAGGTTTTTTATTATTGTTGGCGTTATTCTTTTGTCTTGTTGATGTTGGTTGATTGGTTGACTGGCTGGTTGAATGACTGGTTGGTTGATAGGCTGCCTGGTTGGCTAGATGACTTATTGGTTGGTTGACTAGTTGGCCAATGTTGACAGTGAAAGAATACAGTCGAAGTCTGGTTATAACACCGGGTAGGTAGGATTTTATTATTGTTGGAGTTCTTCTTTAGTATTGTTGTAGCACTGGTTGGTTGGTTGGCTGACTAGCTGGCTTGTTGGTGGGTTGATTAGCTGGCTGGCTGGCTAATTGGTTGGTTGGTTGGTTATTTGGCTGGTTGGTTGGCTGACTAGCTGGCTAGTTGGTTGGTTGATTAGCTGGTTGGCTGGCTAGTTGGTTGGTTGGTTGGTTATTTGGCTGGTTGGTTGGCTGGCTGGCTGGCTAGTTGTGGTTGGTTGATTAACTGGCTGGCTGGCTAGTTGGTTATTTGGCTGGTTGGTTGGCTGGCTGGCTGGCTAGTTGGTTGGTTGATTGGTTATTTGGCTGGTTGGTTGGCTGGCTGGCTAGTTGGTTGGTTGATTGGTTATTTGGCTGGTTGGTTGGCTGGCTGGCTGGCTAGTTGTGGTTGGTTGATTAGCTGGCTGGCTGGCTAGTTGGTTGGTTGATTGGTTATTTGGCTGGTTGGTTGGCTGGCTGGCTGGCTAGTTGTGGTTGGTTGATTAGCTGGCTGGCTGGCTAGTTGGTTGGTTGATTGGTTATTTGGCTGGTTGGTTGGCTGGCTGGCTGGCTAGTTGTGGTTGGTTGATTAACTGGCTGGCTGGCTAGTTGGTTGGTTGATTGGTTATTTGGCTGGTTGGTTGGCTGGCTGGCTGGTTAGTTAGTTGGTTGGCTGGCTGGCTGGCTGGTTGTTTGGTTGGCTAGCTGGCTAACTGGCTAGCTGGCTGGTTTGTTGTTTAGTTGGCTGGCTGGCTAGTTGATTGATTGGTTGATTGATTGGTTGGTTGTTTTTTTTAGATGTCTGGCTTGCTAGTTGATTGGTTATTTGTTTGGTTGATTGGGTGGTTGGTTGCTTAGCTGACTGGTTGGTTTATTGGTTGGTTGGTTGGCTGTCTGGCTGGCTAGTTGGCTGGTTGAAATCTTGTCTGGCTAGATGGCTGTCTGGTTGGTTGGTTGTCTGGCTATCTAGCTATCTGGTTAGTTGGTTGGCTAGCTGGCTGGCTGGCTTGTTTGTTGGTTGGTTGATTGACTGGCTGGCTGGCTGGTTGATTGGTTGGTTGACAGCCTGGATGGTTGGTTGGTTGGCTTGTTGGTTAGTTGGTTGATTGGTTGGCTGGCTGCCTGGCTGGTTCGTTGGTTGGCTGTTTAACTGGGTGGCTAACTGGCTGGCTGGCTGCTTAGTTGGTTGGTTGGCTGGTTTGTTGGTTACTTGATAAATTCTCTAGAAGATTTATTTTTAACTCTTACGTCTGATGCACAAATGATGTAAACTATAAATATAGAACCTTATTACACGTTTTAAGACTTATTGGGTATTTAGTGCTAGACACATATTTTAAAAACCTGTGGGCACCTCAGACGTGAGAGGGTTAACGTCACGCTAGCCGCCTTTATTTCCCTGGATATTTCATGTGACCCATTTAAGGCTGTGTCGACCTGGCAGCTCAGGTAAATTTAAAAAAAAAACATTTTTAATGAAACGTTTATTGTTATTTTCTATTGTTTTAGTATTAGCAGAAGCATTTTTTGTAAGGTGGAAAACATACTCACCAATAAAAGGCCGCCAACTACAGTAAGAGAAAGAGAGTTAAAGTGCTGTATAGAACCTATGCTGGTATGTGAATGTGTAGCGTGAACAATAATCAGACAAGCATAGAAATATGTAAAGTCAGTGGAATTGTGGTTTCTGGAGAAAATCCAAAGAATACCAGGGGTGAAAAGAAAATAAATTGAATAGTCCTTCAAGATACAAATGAAAACAGTAAATTCTTTAGAGAAATGAGACGTAAACAGTTATGACTTTCCGTGGACGTTTTGAGGCGAAATAATCTTGAAATCTTGGTGACAACTGGCAGACGTTATGGGATAAAGATTAAGGAGAAGAAATAGAGATATGTAGATGGACTGGCATAATGGCATCAACGGAACAGTAACAGTTGTGTATGATGATGATGATGGTTTTGATTATTATTATGGTTGTTGTTGTGGTGGTGATGGATATAATCCAGATAATGATTATTGGGATGGTTGTGATGATGATGATGATGATGATGATGATGATGATTATGATGATGATGATTATGATGATGATGATGATGATGATGATGATGATGATGATGATGATGATGATGATGATGATGATGATGATGATGATGATGATGATGATGATGATGATGATGATGATGATGATGATGGCAATGACAGTAGCTGTGATGATGATGATTTATAGCTACTACGATTATTATAAACGCGGTGATAACAGGCAAGCGACGATAACGATGACGCCTCGAGACAACTACCACAATATAAAATAACATAACAAGCTGCAGATGACACTGCCTCTACACGAAGACCTTCCAGCCTGGCTTCCTTGCATACCCTACACAGACACAAGATGGACTAACCAAACCACTAGCATTATTTTAATCATCTTGTCAAGAGGAACTTTCAGAATTCTCTGGGCTGGCGTCTAACCACCCCATGGGAATCTGGACAAATAATCGGTCTTCAGCGGTGGTCACTCTGGCAGATACATGTCGCCCGTGGAATCATTGGCTAATTAATTCAACCGGTTGTTTAGGAGAATTGGTCACGCCTAGGTGGCAGGGGATGATTGATTCGATTCAGGTGTTTGCACGGCGAGACCGTAACTCTTTAAGAATCAAGCAATCCAGAATATTTTTATTGCTCACTATGCATCCGTTACCTTTTAAACATCAAACTATTTACTTTATGTTTATTGCTCACTGTATATGCGTAAATATTTAAGAATCAAGCCATTCACTATATGTTTATTGCTCTCTATATATGTGTTACACTTTTAAAATCAAGCAATTTACTATGTTTTTTTTTTCCATATCCCTTACAGGACGTTGCAGTCAACATCAGCATTTTCAGCTGCTGTTGATGTACTAGGCAAGATTACGCTCAGTAGTTTGCCATTGCTTTTTGAGCGAGCTGGCTCACATATCCCCGTAAGTTACCAACACGACAAGAACTGCTACCGTTTCTCGCGCACATTAAGTTACTCACGAGAATATACGGGATTACGGAGAAAGACGTTAACCATAGGCCAGAGAGACCGGCTATATGTTTATTGAGACTATATGTTTATTGCTCACTGTATATGCGTAACTCTTTAAGAATCAAGCAATTCACTTTATGAAAACATAGAGATAAATAAGTAGATTGATTGGCCATATTGTCAAAGTCAAAACTAGCCATAACATAAGTCAACTTTGTGCAAACGAAAAGACATGGTTGTCAGTTTAGAATTACCGTGGTAGTCAAATTAAATTATTGTGTGAATATTGTGTGAATATGCCTGTTGCATATTTCAGCTTGGCCGATTTATCAAATCATTTTAGTTTATATTGTGTGTTGTCTGCAGTATGTGCCTCAAGAGATGCAGCGGAATATCCCAGGCAATAAATCGTGCAATCTATTATTTGTGTCTTCGTTACTCATATTTATTATATGTTTATTGCTCGCTATACATGGTTTATACGAGAGAGAAGGCTGTGGACAAACATGATCACCAATGGTTATGGACTATAAGAAGAAGAAGACATATGGTTTAGGGGTCACGATGGCGTAGCTTCGACGCTTGCCAACCAGCCTGGTTGTCAAGAGTTCGAATTCGTATGGACACGGAGTTTTAAAATAGACTGAAGTTCCCATACTCTCGCAACGTAACATAAGTACCAAGAATGTCTTTGGAAGCAAAGGCGGTCGGCGTGATACTTAATACATCATCCAACGGGTGACGATCGGTCAATTAAAATATAGATCTAGCACGGTGTACCCAATGCGAATTAATCCATTCTGTGCCAAAGACAAAGTAGGTTTGGACCAAATTAATAATAGGTTTGGACCAAATGAAAAGTAGGTTTGGACCACATGACAAGTAGGTTTGGATCAAACGAAAAGTAGGTTTGGACGGAACAAAAAGTAGGTTTGGGCCAAACAAAAAGTACATTTGGACCATACAAAAAATAGCTTTGGACCAAAACAAAAAATAAGGTTAGGACCAAACAATAAGTAGGTTTGGACCGAACAAAAAGTAGGTTTGAATTTAATAAAAAGTAATTTTGGAGCAAAGAAACAGTAGGTTTGGACCAAACAAAAATGAATGACGTAAAATGGGAAGTAGTGGTGTGTCACAGTTATGACTTACAAGTTATTACAATGGTAGCAGACATGTTGTATAATACGGCAGTGACATCATTATGGCGATATATAAGCCCTTGGCAGATGCGGGAAGTCGCTTAGTATTATTCATCTTCCCATGGCACTTCATCAGGAAAAGCTGTAAAAGGGACCTATACATTTGCTTACTTTCTCTTAAAAGTTGTTGCTGCAGGTGCGCCAGTGTATTTGTTTTATCTTACCTTATTTACGCCGTGCTGTCTGAACAATTAATAGTGTAAACACCTCGAGTTTCTTCTGCTATCTGTCTGTGAGCCAACTCACACAGAAGTTTAGGCCAAACATTTCGAGTTTAGTGTCAAGACAACAAAGATCTACCAGAAACTTTGGCTTTAACTGGACAACGTGGCAATACCACACCTGAATAGGTGCGATAGATCAAACATATTGTGTGGTGTTTGGAGCGGATGGAAAGCGGCTTTTTCTGTAGCAATCACGCAGCAACACTACAAAGTGCAAGAGTTTCCTGTTGACTTGCAGCTGTAAGAAAGTCGGACGTGTGAACATAAACATTTCATTAGTTAATTTAGAAAAACTGCAGGATAAGAAGCCACATGATCGGCTATATTAATGTTGGTTCGTTTGTGAAGCGCCAGTTCCGTTGCATATGACTATCTTCATAAGTGCACCAGTCTCCTTTCAACGGACGCATAAGGAGATTCTCAACACCAGCACACGAAACTACACAGCACTTGGGGGAAAAGGGGGGGGGGGGGTATCACACGCTCTGTTTATTCTAATCGCGCGTCATATTAATAGTATGTTGTGGGGTAAGTTTTCAGAGTTTGACACTTAGACAGACAGCAAGCTTGACAGCAAGATAGACAGATAGCAAGACAAGCAGACAGCAAAACATGCAAACCCCGTTAATTGTTGTTGTTATATTTTTTTTCGAAGAAATTGCACTCGTGAAGCGAGTAACAACAACGATTCACCTAAACGGACATCCCTTGAAACAAGTAAAGAGTTTCAAGTGCCTAGGAAGTATAGTATCATCAAATGACAGATCAGAAGACGAGATCGAAAATAGATGACGGACAGACGGACAGACAGGCAGAGAGGCAGAGAGGCAGAGAGGCAGACAGACAGACAGACAGACAGACAGACAGACAGACAGACAGACAGACAGACAGACAGACAGACAGACAAACAGACACACAGACACACAGACACACAGACACACAGACACACAGACAGAGAAAGAGAAAGAGAGAGAATGGAGAGAGAGAGAGGAGAGAGAGAGAGAGAGAGAGAGAGCGAGAGAGAGAGAATGGAGTGAGAGATAGAAAGGGGGTGTTAAATTGGAGAGAGCGAGATAAAGCGTGATAGAGAGACAGAATAAAATTGGGGTGTGCGAAATGGAGAGAGAGTGGGAAATTTGAGAGAACGAGACGGAGAGGGAGAGAAAAAAAATTTAGCGACAGCGAGGTAGAAAGGGGGATGGAAGGAAGACAGAGAGAAGAGAGAGAGAGAGAGAGAGAGAGAGAGAGAGAGAGAGAGAGAGAGAGAGAGAGAGAGAGAGAACGTTAATTTCGAGTGCTGAAGCATCAGCTGACAGCCACACTAACATGGGCACAATTACATGAGCCTTTTACATCCTATCAGACCACCTGGGCATATAGTGCTAGTCGCATATTTTTATAGAAAACTCTGGCCTGGATGTATGATGTTTTCAACATCAAGCAGGTCGCATTTACTATCCAGGACATTATCTTGAAAGCTTTTAAGGCTGGGCTAATATGGGAGCCCCGGCCGATTTATACTATTTCGCCTCTCTGGTGATTATATGAAGCCATTGCCCTCTGTGGACAACAATTATCATCAAATTAATATCCTATTTGTAAACATACTTCATTCATTCATTCATTCATTAGCATTTTCTTTTCAGAACTTCGCTCCCATAACAACCTTCCGGAAAACTTCTCGCTCATAAGCAAGATGTCCCGCGTCCGATATCCCCATCTGGAGATCATCTGCCACATCCTGCACCCATCTTCTCATTGGCGTTCCTCTTCCCATCGCTCCAGGCATATACCTCTCCATCATTGCTCTCTGCAAACGTTCATGACGTTTCAAGTGACCACAATATTTCAATTGTCTTTGTTTTATCGTCTTTAGTAGCCAACCGTCTTCAATATTCAGATCTTCTCGTATGGATGCATTTGTTCTTTTCCTTATCCAAGATATTCTAAGAAGTCGTCTATAACATTTATATTCAAAAGCATTTATGCGCTGTTCTGCTTCTTTAGTACATGTCCAGGTCTCACAGGCGTATGTTGTATACTTCAGCCCGTATTTAGTATCGTTCAAAAATAAGGCCTGTATTGGCACCTTGCCGTCTTGACAGACGATAGTTTGTGCTTTAAAAAGGCATAATAACCTTTACCTACCACAGCACAAAGCCTAGACTGAAATATAGAGATCATGTGTTGCCCATGCAGCATAGTCCCTCTCTCGGCCTGCCTAGTTCACTCCAGAGGAAAGGTAACACCCCTACATCTGGAACAAGACAAGCTGCAGAAACTGACGGATCAGTAAAGCAATGCTCTAACTGTCCGCCTGTCGGAGCTTCAATCCTAGACCAGCCGCCAACCATGGCTTAGGGCCTGGTCTGCCCTGCCATGACATTTTGTCATTAGATTGCATTTCCTCGCACCAGGGTAAGGCTTGTACCCTCCCAATTGCGCTCTTCCGCCCGAAGCCGTTGGCACAATGTGGGGTGTCGGGTTTGGTAAGCGCCGCCCAACGTTCGGCGCTAACAGAAAGCAGGTAGTACCGTCTACTGTTATACGGTAGCTCAGTCATATCTGACTAAGACCTGACACCAGAAATAAAATTTAAAAAAATAAAATAACAATACAGCCTGGCACGGGTGCTTATTTGTCGCTTCCGCACTGCTTGAAAATCCGAGGATAGGGACGTGTTGTTTAAAATATATGGGAAGCTAAGAGGAGAAATAAGCATGGAAACTTAGTGTCAATTGCCAAAGTTATCGCCACAGCGCATAATGATAATGGTGATGATAATGAGGATGATAATGATGATAATTATAGTGATGATGATGATGATGATGATGATGATGATGATGATGATGATGATGATGATGATGATGATGATGATGATGATGATGATGATGATGATGATGATGATGATGATGATGATGATGATGATGATGTGGCTGACTAGGTAACAGGATTATTAATCGGAACCAGGCGACGGAAGCTAATACTGTATAACGTCTCTTTTGATTCTGAACGGGTTAGGGCTAATGATATAATGGAAAATGGTGATTTGTAAGCATGACCACCGGGCTAGTAGGCAAGTCAGCTATCTACTGCGCCATCGCAACTCTACCTGCCATGCTATCACACACCAAATACCAATTTAGTAGTCTGAGAATGGAGTTCCCTCTCACTGAAACGCCCCTGTGACATTGCTTCTTTTTAACATTCAAGATGTTCTGGAATGTATACACATACATATTATGTAAGCATGTTTTTCATGTTTTTGCAATAATTCAACAGCCGGTTTCTGTATGTTATCCCCATTATCTGTATACAAAAAATAGGAAGAAATGTTACACGGAAACAAATATTTTGATGCCCTTAAGCTAAGGGATCTCCGCAGCTAATTTTCGCCAATACCAAAGGGATACACACACGGTCGAGTGAATTATCCAAGGGAAATTTGTAAAGGCATCTGATTAGATGGAGACACCCTTACTCACTGGCTTAGCCCCGTTCGGTAATTGGACACTTCAGAGTTTCAATTGCCCTCTGGTGACGACGGCAAGGAAGCTGAGAGCAAAGGGATTCGGCTATTTCCTGATGTGCGTCCAACTTTGGTTTCCGGGAATGGAGCTCTTCCGATGCGAATAGAGTTAGATAATTATGGCGGGTTGGTTAGATCCCTTGTTGTCATATATACAGACTTGTGTGTATGGTTGGAATCTTAGAACTATTTTCTCCTTGCGGAAGTTTTTAGAGGAAACATACTTCAGCCCGCAGTAATATTTAGTATCGTGTGAAAATACAACTTGACACGAGTGCTTATTTGTCGTATCTCCATTAAAAATTCGAGTATATGGGCGTGCTGTTTACAACATATGTAAAGGTGAATGTGGGTTAAATATAAGGTGTCCTAGGGGTGGGTTTGGAATATGGTGTCCAGGAGTGGATTTGGGATATGTTATCCACGAGTGGGTTTGGGATATGTTATCCACGAGTGGGTTTGTGATATATTGTCCACGAGAAGGTTTGGGATATGATGTCTAGGAGTGGGTTTGGGATATGTTGTGCACGAGTAGGTTTGTGATATGGTGTCAGTATTTCGGGTTTTCGTTGGGGAGTTTCAGATAAGACATCCATATAGTGATTTTGAGATACCCTGTCTAGGTTTCATGCGAGATGACTGCTTAGCAATTTTCAGATGTGGCATTCGTAGAGTGATTTTGAGATGTGATGTCGACGAAGTGAGGCCGAATTACGGTGTCAGTTGGGTTTGAGGCGTTGGGTCTTAGTGGCGAAGGAGTCAAGCAGCCTTCTTCGAGCTACGGAATTCGTGGGTTTGTTTGGAAACGCCGTCTGACGCTTCACAGAGTGCAATTGTTTTTCTCGAGAACATAGGGGATCATCGCTGGTTCTACAGAGTTCGTGCTCTTTGAGACGTTTTCAGCAGGCCGCTTGGCAGAAAGCAGATCGAGCAATGTGGGGCAGAACTCTGTCCTCTTACTTTTAAGCCATTTAAAAATTCCACAAATAAATTCTCAAAATTCTATGGTACGGATATTTATTCGGGTGCGTTGCCCGTAAAATCGTACTTTTGGGGGGAAATATAATACTCACTCTGATCAAAATTCAACCCAGATCACTGTCTTGCCAAGCAAGTATATTAACTGCTCTACCACGGCAGCATCTGTTGATGAGATTCAAGCACCCATTTATTGGCTCAGTTGGTCGAGGTGTTTCTTGGAGCTAGGCACAGAAAAGAAAACAGTTTTCTGAGTACATTGTGAGGAGAAATAGACCTGAAAACTTTGTAACAATTAGCAAAATTATGGGAAAAGAGCAAGGGGAAGACATAGAGATGAATATCTAGATGGTTTGCCTTATGGTATGATGTGCACACAGACATAGACATGATTCAAGATGGGCGATCGTGTGAGATGGCGAGCAAAGAGGTCCATGCTTATCTCCATGGCGCATGATGTTAATGGTGATGATGATGATGATGATGATGATGATGATGATGATGATGATGATGATGATGATGATGATGATGATATGGCAATAACGATGATGATGGTGGTGATGATGATGGTAATGGTGATGATGAGAAAATGATAATGATGATGATGGCGAAGATGATAATGATGATGGCGCTGATGATGGCACATATGATGGCGAAGATGATTGCGAAGATGATGATGGCGAAGATGATAATGATGATGATGATAGTGATGATGGCGAAGATGAAGGCGAAGATGATGGCGAAGATGATGCTGGTGAATATGATGGCGAAGATGATGGCGAAGATGATAATGATGATGGTAATGATCATGGCGAAGTTTATAATGATGATGATGGCGAATAAAAAGGCCCACGCTTATCTCAATGGCACATGTTGATGATGATGATGATGATGATGATGATGATGATGATGATGATGGTGATGATGATGATGATGATGATGATTATGATCAAGATGATCAAGATGATCATGATGATATGGCAATGACGATGATGATGGTGATGATGATAGTGGTGGTGGTTATAATTATCTTCTTCTTCTTCTTCTTTTTCTTCTTCTTCTTCTTCTTCTTCTTCTTCTTCTTCTTCTTCTTCTTCTTCTTCTTCTTCTTCTTCTAATCTATGCCGTGTGGCGTTCTTGATCATGCCTGTCCACAGCTTTCTGTCTCGCTTGCTGCCAATCATTTCTTCTCCCGACGTTCCTCCATGCATGATGTCAGACTTCCAACATCTCTCTATGCCATCGCACGCCTCGCCTCTCACCAACTTTAACGTTGTGACGACATACTCCAGCTTTTCTCTTTTTATGTCATGCCCAAAGAATGTAAACTGATTTCTGATGCCAGTAACCAGTTGTCTTTGTGAGTTAACTTCTTTCAAGATATCTTCATTGCTCTTTCTCTCCGTCCACTGTGTTCTCGTGATACTTACGAGTATATAAAATCACATCCCTGCAGATTCCGCAAAATTTTTCAGGTGTCTGCTAATTTTCTATTATTCCCTTCCGTTCATCAGGATTGGTTTCGCATAGTTCTTACAAACGCTTTTCCTAACCAAGATTGTCGAAGATTAATTGCGCAGAATATTCTTCATCTCATCTCATCTCATCTCAACTCATCTTGTTCCTCTTGCATCTTGCGGTGTCAAGGTAAAATATAAACAGTTAAAGAGTGCCCGTTTATGGACTTCATGTATCGATATTCCTATGGACTCTGTTATTCCCTCTACCCATCTTTTACGTGACCGGCCTCTTCTTCTGCTTTCAATTGGTTCTCTACGCCATTGCTTCTTGTGGTATACTGTTAGTTGATAATCTAAATTGCATGGCCAAACCATTTAGCATACTGTTTTCTGGTAAAATCTAGTACTGTTGCAACCCCCACTTTAGTCCTCATTTCTTCCTTTCTGATTTTCTCTCTTCTTGATACATTTAGTATTCTTCTCAGGAATCACATTTCGGTTGTGATTTTTTCTTTTCTCTTTTTCTGCCGTTGTCTAGGTTTGGCATTGTTAGCATAGAGTTCGTAGGAAGATTGTGTCGTAGAGTGCTATCTTAGTGGATATTGATACATGTTTGTTCTTTAGTATTGGTACCATTTGTCCATTGAGTTGGTTTGCCTTATTAATATTATATCTATTTTCGATATCGTCTTCTGGTTTGCCATTTGATGCTATTATACTTTCTAAGGTCTCTTCGTGTTTCAGGGGGTGTTCTTTTAGATGAATCATTGTTGTTTTTTTCTTCTTTGATTATAGTCATTACCTCTGTTTTACTGATGATAATTTGCATGCTCTGTTCCCTACAGACTTCATTTAGACTATTCATATCGTCTTGTAATTATGCTTATGATTTTGCTATTAGTGCTTGATTATCCGCAAATAGGGGTTCTTTAATGGTGTAATTTGCCATTGGTTCTTCTTCTGTGTTCTATTCGTTGGGTGGTGTTGTTAAGGTCTCTGTTTGGCTGGTTTCTTTACATATGTTGTCTATATAGTTATGAACAAGAGGGGGGACAGGACACAACCCTGCCGTACTCCGGATCTTATGGTGAAGAGTTCTGAGTGTCCTCTATTTGTTCTCACTATGCATTCACTGTTGTTGTATAAGCTTCTATATAGGTTTGTTAGGTGTATACTCACTCCATATCGTTTAAGGATTCCCCATAGCTTGTTTCTATCTACTCTATCAAATGTCTTTTCTTGGTTTACAAAGGCTAAATAGAGAATACTCTTGAAAAATACTGTCTTTGCTTGTGATATTCTACATTTAATTGCCTTAACACATCTTCCATCTGCTGCTATTAAAGTACCTAAGAACTGAAATACATTGACTTGTTTCAGATTGGTTCCATACACTTTTTAATGTTGCATTTGGGTATACACTTCTTCTTTGTAATAACCATTACATCTGTTTTTCTGTTATTCAGACTAAGGCCTTCGTTATGACTATCTTTTGCATTTATATATATTATCTCTTGTAAATGCGTTTCATTTTCAGCCACCAAAACCATGTCATCAACATAATGCATGTTGTTTACATTATGCCCACAAGCTAATATTCCATGCCTGTCTTGTATCAATCTCTTTATTATATCGCTGTAAAATATGAACAAATCGGATGATAGTAAACAACCCTGTCAAACACCTTGTTGTGTTGAAAAGATCCTAATTGGTTGTAGATTCTTATAGTTGTTCTTTGTTGCCGATACGTGTTCTTTAATATTCTCAGATCGTTGCTATCAACGTTTAAAACGTCCAATATTCGAGTTATTTCTTCGTGTTTCACCGAAATTTTATACACATAAGTTTAATTACGTATAATAAATGCATGGATACACGACTGACTGACAGGTTGAGTGGTTTGGTTGCTATCTCACTGGTTGGTCGGATGGATGGATAGTAATTAGATGGATGAATTAATGGGTGAATGCATGCATGCATGCATGCATGTACGAATGTACCCATGGATGGATGGAAGTATGGAAGAATGGGTGGATGGATGGGTGGAATGATGGATGGATGGATGGAGACTTGTTGAATGTTTTGATGATTCGATAACTAGTTGGTTGGATGGATGGGAGATGTTATGGATGGTTTAATAAATTTATGAATGGTTAATCGGATGAATGGATAGAAAAATTTATTAACATGTAACAGCAATGAAGTCCGATAGGTAGTCAAATATAAAGAGAGGCAGACAGATCAATAGGCAGTTAGTCAGATAGACCGACACATATACAGAAAGGTGGATAGACGGACAGGCAGACAAATGTGCAGAAGGATGAGTGAACGGTTGAATAGATAGTCGGACAAGCAGATAGACTTAAAGGGAGGTAGGTATGTATACACCTACGAATCTACGTACATAGAAAAGTAGGTAGGCAAGTAAGTAGATAGGTAGATAGGTAAGTAGGTGGGTAAATTAGTATGTAGGTAGGTATTTACCTTGTATCTACGTACATACATATGTAGTTAGGTATGAGTATACGTAAATAAGCAAGTGGGTAAGTAAATAGGTAGGAAGATAGGTAAGTAGGTAGGTAGATAGGTTGGTAGGTAAGTAGGTAAATTAGTAGGTAGGTGGGTGAGTGGGTTGTTAGGTAGGTATGTAGGTGGGTAGTTAGATAGGTAAGTAGGTAGGTAGGTGGGTGGGTGGGTGGGTGGGTAGATGGGTGGGTGGGTAGGTAGTTAGAAATATAGATGGGTAAGTAGATAGGTATGTATACACGTGTTTATTTACGTAAAAACATATGTAGTTATGTAGGTAGATAAGTAAATATGTAATTGGGTAAGTAAATAAGTAGCTAGGTAGGTGGGTAGGTAGGTAGGTACATGGGTAGGTAGGCAGGATAGGGAGATAGGTAGGTAGGTATGAATCTACGTATCTACGTACATATATATGCAGTTGGGTAGATAGATAAGTAAAAAGGTAGGTCGGTAAGTAAATATAAGTAGGTAGGTAGTTATTATGTAGGTAGACATGTTTGTTGGTAGTTCGGTAGGTCGTTCGGTAGGTAGGTAGGCAGGCAGGTTGGAAGGTAGGTAGGTAGGTAGGTAGGTAGTTGAGTGGGTGGTTGAGTGGGTAGATGGGTAGGTAGATAGGTTGGCAGGTAGGTAGGTGGTTGGTTGGTAGGTGGGTGGGTGGGTAGTAGGTAGGTATGTGGGTGGGTGGGTGGGTGAGTAGGTTAGTTGGTAGGTAGGTAGGTGGGTCGGTGGGTAGGTAGATATGTGGGTGGGTAGGTAAGTAGGTTGGTTGGTACGAAGGTAGGTAGTGGGTGGGTGGGTATGTAGGTAGGTAGGTTGGTTGGTAGGTAGGTAGGTAGGTGGGTGGGTGGGTGGGTAGGTAGGTAGGAAGGTAAGTGGGTATGTAGGTAGGTGGGTAGGTAGGTAGGTAGATTCGTTGGTAGGTAGGTAGGCAGGGTGGTGGGTAGATAGGTAGGTAGGTGGGTGGGTTGGTGGGTAGGTGGGTAGGTAGGTGGGTGGGTAGGTGGATGGGTGGGTGGGTAGGTAGTAGGTAGGTAGGTATTTAGATAGGTCAGTAGGTTGATTTAAGTCGATGTGAAACAGGATTAGAAAAACGGCCAAGAAAGACTGGGGATTATCCGATTCCTTCATTTCCCATTCCACCCTTGAACGTCTAGCAGCAACCAATCATATGTTTCTTGCCATGTCCCTGTCGAACATTTCCGGTAAAAATAGTTCCCTAGGCAACACAAAGAGATAGAGGCTACGACAACAAAACTTCCCGAACGCGTTTATAGCAATCTCACGGGAACCAATTAGAGGCAACATCATCACAGCCCGCCATTTTTCCACGAACAATAACCGGAACAACCCCAGAGCTGTGCAACTGGGCACTTCCTGTGGAGGATAACTGGACACAGCTGGTTGTTAGACAGCAAAGGGGACACAATCATCAATTTGTGGACACTTGGGGGAGCTATGTTTCTTCGTCGTAATTGGGTGTTGGGCATAACACAACTTTCAGATTACAACTGGAAAAAAATCTTATACAAAGGATCTTTAAAATGATTGGTGTAAATAGTGTATATTTTTTGTGCAGAGACTATTGAAACGTGAATTTCAATTACAACAAGAACGATAATCTCGTACAAGGCAATAGTAAAGTAAGAACGGTGTGTTAAAGAGATACATTTGAATGTGTGAGACCAACAGTGATGTCCATAAAGTTTTTTTATATATATATATATATATATATATATATATATATATATATATATATATATATATATATATATATATATATATATATATATATATATATATATATATATTCATTCAGTAGTATGTCCTTTGCAGAACCTCGCTCACATAACAACCTTCCGGAAAAATTCTCCATCACAAGCAAGATGTCCCGCGTCCGATACACCCATCTGGAGATCATCCGCAAAATCTTGCACTCATCTTCTCCTTGGTCTTCCTTTTCCTCTCTTCCCGGGCATATACTCCTCCATTCTGTTCTCTCCAAACTCTCATGACGTTTCAAAATATATCAAATTTCTTTGTTTTATTGTCTTTAATTTTGTTCTTTTCTTTACCCAAGATATTCTTAGAACACGTCTACAACTTTATATGAAAAAGCTTGTATGCGCTGTTCAGCTTGTTTAGTTGCTTGCTTGCTTGCGTTCGTTGGCTTGAGCTCCAACGCGAAGTCCTGTATGTCGGATTAAGACATCCTGTTGTCCAACATCAGTGTGATGTCATACAGGACCTGAGTTTTGCGTGAGTATCCGTTGTCCCATGTCTGGCTTATTGGTGTGCAGACTGGTGGTTCCTCGCCGTACAGGCAGACACTCTCCGACTTCGGAGGAATCGGCGATCCTACTGACTTTAGCCAGGACCCCGAAGGGACCTGTTGCCCAAGACGCTCGACGAGGACGCGTCAATAGGTCTTGGCCAGTATATAACCCGGCCCTGGTGCCTTGGAAACACCTCTGCGTCCCAGCTTGTTTAGTAAGTGTCCAGGTCTCACAGGCGTATGTTGCAAAGGGAAAGATGCATGCTTTTAAAAATCTAATTTGTTTAGTTCTATCTGCCCCACTCCATAAGTTATTCAGTTGTTTAGACTTTGAAGAGCAATTGATAGTCGTTGTTTAATTTCTTTCATTGTGTCACCGTTGTTGGTAATCAATGACCCAAGATATTCAAAATTTTCCACCACCTCCAATCTTTCCTCATTAACACATATTTCCTTCTCCATTTTAGTTTTGCCGGTCTCTCTGGCCAAGGAGTTAACGACCTTGTTCGTAATCCCGTATATCCACGTGGGGAAAACAGCTGCGCGAGATTCTTAGCTGATCGCGCCTCGCTGGTATCTTACGGGGGTACGTGAGCCGGTCGTACAGAAAGCAGTGGCAACCTACAGAACGTAAAACTTGCCTAGTACATCAACAGCAGCTGAAAAATGCTGGTGTTGACTGCAACGTCATGTAAGGGATATGCAACATAAAAAAAGTAGTTTTATCTGTATGCATTATCTTTGAATTTTGCTATGTTAAGATATAAGTTGTGATTTTCACTATTTCTTTGGGTTGAGGTTATTAGGTTTTCTATGCCATTCTGTGTTGTGGTTAGTAATACTGTATCATCAGCATACCGAATCTCTGGTATTTCATGACCACCGATATTTAGGGCATCATATTGCTCGCTGGTTATATCCATCCATCCATCATGCGCCATGTCGGACAGCGTGGGCGGTCATGACTCGCCATTTCACTTGATCACCAGAGTCGTTGATCAGCTCAGTGTTCCTGTCTCGACCATGTCATATGGCCAAGCCATCGAGGTATTTACTTCTCGGTCTTCCCCTTGATCTGTTCCCTTCGATCTTGCCAGTTGTCACCAAATTCTCCAATTCATTTCTTCTCGAAACATATCCCAAAAAAATGTGACTGTCTACGTCTAATTTCTTTTATCAATTTACGATTTGCATTTGTTTCCTGTAGTACTTGGTCATTGGTTTTTCTGTCTGCCCTAGGTATTCTTTGCATTTTCCTCAGAAACCACATTTCTACATCCATCAGATGTTTTTCAGCTTGACTGCTCATTGTCCAAGTTTCACATCCATAAAAGAGTACAGGCTCTATGTAGCATCTCAATACTCTGGCTATATCATCTCTGACATTTCTCATTATATTTTCAGTGCACAGGTTCAACAAATAGGGTGACAGCTCACAGCCCTGACGGACTCCTTGCTTGATGTCAAACCAATCTGATGTCTCGCCATCTATTCTAACTGCTGCTTGTTGGTCTAGATAGAGCATTTTTATGAGTTGTACTACATGTGATGGAAAGCCCATATTCCTCATGATTTTCCATACTTTCTGATGTTTTAGACAGTCAAATGGCTTTGACTAATCCACAAAACATGAGAATAGGTTTATATTAAATTCTCTGCACTTCTCTATTATTAAACGCATGTGAAGTATGTGCTCGCTTCTTCCTCTTCCTTGTCTAAATCCATATTGAACCACGCTAATCTCTTCTTCCATTTTCTTACGAGGTCTTGCCATTATGATTTTTAGTGTAATTTTACTGGCATCATATATATTTATATACTGATTGGTTGATTTAGGAACCGACATCACAGCATTCGGAGCATTCCCATAAGCGCTCCGTCCCCATCCTCAGAAGCCAGCGAAGAGTTCCAACCCAATGTGTGTGTGTGTGTGTGTGTGTGTGTGTGTGTGTGTGTGTGTGTGTGTGTGTGTTTGAGTGCGTGAGTATGTGTGTGTGTGTGTGTATTAGTCAGGCAACATGTAGACAGGAAGGTTGGTAGATAAGTAGAACGAACGAACGAACAAACAAACGAACGAACGAACAAACTTTATTTTCAAAAGGGTTAAGAAATGGGCATGGGAATCTGACATTCTGCCCTTCTTCTCTATTTCCTCTCCTACATTATTTCATTGAACATCATTTATGAATCTAATCTTAGATAATAAAATAACAGTAAACATTAATACGCATGAAAAATAATCATTATTACATGACTCACTGAGGCAATGTTTGACTTGGGCATTATAAATACTTAAGGAAGGTGTAACGTGCCATATATATGGGAATGTGTATTGGCTAGTTGTCGTTTTAGTTAATTTACCATTACTATTTTTAGGAGGGCATGTAGTCTGTATTGAGGTAGTGTTCAAACAGCTTGTGACTGTATGTATAATGATTGGCGGTGTCTTTGATTTCTTGTGGAAGATTGTTCTGAGCGGCAGAGTATGCTAAGCTTGTTTTATATAAGTCTATCTTCGGTTTGGGGATATGGAGTATATTTAGCCTTTCATTATGTCTTGCGTTATATTTGAACAATGGCCAAAGGTAGCTTGGAGCATTTTGAAATAGGATTTTGTGAATTAGTTTAGCCTTATTAAAAAGTAGGCTTTTGAGGAGTGGCAGTAACTGAAGACGTTCATGTAGGTTAGAATTGTCGGTAAGATCTTAACCATTAATTAAACACACTGCCCTTTTCTGGTGTGAATACAGGCATTTTGTTATTGATTTGAAACATTCATACCAGATTGTGGAGCATTAATCAATATGTGTTTTTAGTGGAAAGTATAGAATATCTTTCTTGTGTTTTCGTAAAGGAAATGTTTAATGTTGCCAAGTTGGTATACTTTGTTGGCTATTTGTTTAACTAGAGCATGAACATGGGAATTAAATGTTACATTCTGATCAATGATAAGACTCAGTGCCTTGTGCTCGGTTACACTTTCTACTGGCTACCAATGTGCAGCTGAAGAGTTCTCTGCGAATTTAGAGTGTGAAGTCTTTGCCTGGTTGCTATTAACATAGATTTTGTTTAATAAATGTTAATTTGCATGCGGTTTCCATGACTCCAGTTAACTACACTATTTATTTCCTGTTTCAAGGATGATTCTAGCACATTACAATCAATAACGTTTGTATATGCTGTGCAGTCGTCTGCAAATAGATCACATGACGACGAAAGATACAAGGGAAGATCATTTATATAAATGACAAAAACAGAGGGCCAAGTATATACCCCTGAGGTACTCCAGTATTAATGGTAATGGCTTGAGATAAAGATTTATTATGTGATACTACTTGTTTTTTGTCTAATAAAAATGATTTTATTAATGTCACTATATTCAAGCTTACTTTAATTGTTTGTAGTTGTTTTTGTTGTTGTTGTTGTTGTTTTTGTTGTTGTTGTTGTTGTTGTTGTTGTTGTTGTTGTTGTTGTTGTTGTTGTTGTTGTTGTTGTTGTTGTTGTTGTTGTGTGTGTTGTTTTTTGTTTTGTTTTGTTTTGTTTGTTTTTTTTGTGTTTTTTTTAGAATAATATGATCTGTCATATCGAATGCTTTTCTAAAGTCAAAAAACACCGCACCACATAGCGTATTATTTTTAATATGTTGATGGCAGTTTCCTATGATGTTTGTTAGGGCCGTATGAGAAGAATATTTTGCCGAAATTCTGATTGACTGTCGACTATTAGTTTGTGGTGAACTAAGTGCTCTAGCGTTGTTTCGATAATGTGCTTTTCTAGCGGTTTGAATAGTGGGTATAATATGGAAATTGGCCTATAGTTACTCATGAGATGATCATCTGATAAACCAGCTTTTAAATGATGATACTATAACGGAGTGAGTCTGAATGCAACTGCAGCTGAATGTATCTGTATAAAATCAAGACAACGCCTTGATGATAAATAAGTGTCTGTTTAATTGCGAAGGTTCTTTGGTATAAAACTTGTAGACTGCAAATATCAAAGCTTGTTGACAGTTAGCCGGCTGATCGTTACTAACCCCCTACGTCAGCACATGAGTGTAACTCAATTCTCTAACTACCGTGCTCATTCGAGCTCATTCCCTTTTCCCTTGCGCAGCATCTTGCGTACCCAACTAACCAAAGCTCATATAACAGGTCATACTGTTATATTACCTTCCCATCCCAATAAGACTTTTCCCTGAAAAGTCTTAACTCTCAAACCCCAATTCTATGACCCAAATCACTTAACCCAAAAATCCCACACAATTTAAATTACCTCTTCTTCATTTCTGTAATAATTTTTAATCAATCCGCTTATCTAACTAGCATCAACCCATTCATATACCTCTAACTCCAATCTGGAACCCTTATTCATTACCCTTCTCTCTATATCTCACAATTTCATCTCATAGCCAGCAGTTCCATACTTCTTGTCTACTTATATATTATAGCAAACCGCTATGTTTCTTCACAGACCTTTGTGAAGTCATACTTCTTCTTCATTTATGTAATACAAAACAATTTATAAGGAATTTATCTAGATATTTCATTTCATATATACATATGTTCATCAAAACCGTTGGTATATAAACACAATTGGAAATTTGTCGTGCGTTATGCAATCTCTCATATTCTCTCAACATCAACAAAACAACACAGGATAGACAGAAAAGATGGGGTGCACACCCAGATATAAAGATATAAAGAAGTAGTCAGAACACAATCACATTTACCTCCCTTGCAATCACAAAAACTTTATAAATAAAGTTTTAAAAACGCATCTTATTAACCATGAATATATACTTCTGTTTGTTATAAATTAAGTCGATCCAAAATTTCTTCCTTATATACTCCATATTAATATTTGTGCTGCCACCCACAACCATTAATAACTATATTTCGCAAGGCTCATGTCCAAATAATATTGACAATGTTCATTTCTTTAAACCAATTAACGCTGCTTATCACAGCTCCTATATTTATCCCCTCACATCCCATTATAAGCATCCTTGTTCATAGGCGTATCTAACTTTGTACTAAACCATATGTACTGCTATCTACAGCCCCATTAATATCTATTCTCCATTAACTAGCTCCTTATATTCCCCTTGATGCTAACTAACACAGCCTCTTTTTATACCAGCTATAGACGTTAGTCACGTTAATTTCTTCTTCCTTAACATGGTATCTAATCAAATTTTTTTTCAATCAATGCTGACTTAATGCAGCTCCTATTTCAACTCCCTAGAACCATATATTTCTACTAACTTTTATTTGTGTAGGATCCATCATAAGATCCCGTCATCCAAGCATGGCAAATGTTTCTAAACTTCATAGCCACTATGTAATTAACCTCCCCTATTAACACTGACTTCATACTAGCACAAGACCTAAGTTTTTGGTACTCATGTTTTCTACAACTTATTACTCACAAGGAGAATGTGTCTCTCTTGGTAGTCTAGAGTTGTTTGTCAACCATTTTCTGAACGAAAGGTTTTTAATAAGGCCCCGTCTTATTACTCTTTATTCTAAACAAAACAATAAATACTTGTGACCAAAAATAATTTTTTAACAATTTTCAACTTATTTGTAAACAAGGGTAAATACTATTCAATATGCAAGACAATTCAACTAAAAATCATAATTCATGAGCCAACCAAAACGAAGTCAAAACAGGATATCATACCCCCCCCCCCCCCAACGTTTTGAACACCATTTTCATTCCCCTCATATCAAATAAAGGTAATCAACCAATTCAAAGAAAGACATTATTCAAAATAATATGACATACATGATGAAACACAGAAAATCATATTTAAATACAAGCTATCTAATGTTAGTCGCATTTTTGGACTAACAATCAATTATTTACCTACTAAGAAAACTCAACAAGTCAAATTTCAAAACTAAATGGCAATAAAGAATACATCTTCAAGACCACACAAAAATTGACAACCATATTACCCACTCATTACCAAAAATATACAACATCATGTCTATTCATCAAGACAACTCATAACAACTATTAACCAGGCTATTTGCTAACCTGTTTCTATAATTCATATGTAATTCACAGCTACCGTATTTCATCAATAACCAATTTCCTCTTTAAACCACAACATTTTTCATCCTGCTATCTGCAGCATTTTCTATCAATTTAATTACTATGTCTCCATTTCTTCAGTAATTCTAGATTTTTCTGTATAAGTGCCATCACCACATCAATGTCTTCATCTTCTCGTAGAGAAATATTTTCCTTCATGCTACTATCTCTATTAGATTCTGAATTTTCATCCATTCCTTCTTCTTCATCTGTATGTCTGTTGCTAGCAGCCGCAAATTTTTTCCTTTCTATATCTAATCTAATATGTCTATCATAGTTTCTTAACGATCTTTCGAGTAGTGGCATATCATCGTCGCTTGATGAATTGTCTCTAATTCTCCTCTGTCTTTTCACTTCTCTATCTCTCTGTCTCTCTATTCTCCTTTTCACTGCTTGTCTGGTATTTTTAAATGGAGCTGTTACCTCCTCCTCCATAGATTCAACACTATCATAACAACCATCATACGTATTCCTTTCTTCTTTCATCAAAGTTTTCGGTATTTTTTCTGCCTGTTCATAAGTATCATCATAAACTGGTGTTGTTATTAATTGACTTTGTACCGGATCTTTTCCAAAATCTGGGGGTATTGTATATTTAGCTCTTCTGACGAGTTGTCTATCTGAATATAACTCGTCTGAATAATAATAATAATTATTATTATTATTGTCTCTCTTATCTTCATTATCTCTTCTTAAATGTTCCACGTGTGCCCGTGCTACATGTCCTGTGATTTGGTTCTTTATACTGTATGATACATTACCTAACTTTTCTAAAATATAATAACCTGGAATCCAATGAGCATCAAATTTGGAGTTTCTTCTATGCTTCTTATAATAAACTCTATCACCGACTTTAAATTCCTGTAATTGTGTATTTTTGTTCGCGTACTTTTTCTGTCTTTCTCTGGCTTTAATTATATTGTTTCTTAACCTTTCATGCACTTTGTGCATTTCTTGTATAATAATTTCCTGAAAATCCCCCCCCCCCCATATATTTACGTCTTGGTTTTAACAGATTGTCAATTGGGAGTATAGGCTCTCTTCCGTGTAATAAATAAAATGGTGAAAAACCTGTCCCCTCATTTTGATTTGTGCGTATCGCGCTTAGTGCAGATCCTAAGAAAAGGTCCCAATCTTTTTCATGTTCTTCGACAATTTTTGCTATTATGTTATACAATATCCGATGTTGTCTCTCATTCTTCGCATTTGAAGAAGGTCTATAATATGAAGTTTTTATATGGGTTATATTCAAATCCTGTAATAACTTCTCGATCTTCTTGTTCACAAACTCCTTAACATTATCTGTGAGAACGATCTGTGGGCAACTAAATCTTGGTATGTACTCCTGTAGAAAAATATTAATGATGGTATCTGCGCTCTTATCCGGAATCGCATAAACTTCCGGCCAAAGACTATAGCAATCCACGATATGAAGTAGATATACATTCCCCGATAGTGTTCTAGGGTGAGGACCTGATATATCTAAGCTCACTTTCTGCATTGGAAACTGAGGAATGCCAGTATCTTGTAAGGGACATTTGATCGTTTTCATATTTCTTAACCTACACTTCTAACACGCATCGACATATTTACAAGCAGTTTTAAACAAATTCGGCCAATAATATTTATTCGTGAGGGCTTTTACTAACTTGTCACGACCAAGATGACCATTCTCATCATGATATGCCTTTAGAATCTCAATTTCCAAATGTTTTGGAATGTATTTTCTCAACTGTTCGCTTCTTTCATTCACGTAATATAACTGATCGTCATCTTGCAAGACTAGAAGATTTTTCTTACGAATGTTTTCACCCGTTTCCTTCAATTTCTGTTTTATTTCTACAACTTTCGGGTCTAATTCTTGTTCTTCCTTCATATTAAATTGCATTAAGTGTGGGTTTTCCGCTCTAGGTTCAGATTCTTGATCCGACGGTAAACTCCTAAAATCTTCTCTACTTAATATGGCAGAATCTAATATATTTACTTGCCAGTTTCGGTCGTCTATTTCGGGTTCACCCTCATCCTCAGTGTTTCCTGATGTCTCTGGATACGGGATTCTGGATAATAAAAAATCTGCACAGGTGTTGTCCCTACCGGCTACGTACTCTATCTTTGCGTTGTACCCCTGCAAATTCAACGCCCATGTCTGTATTTTTCTGTTCTCCACTGGAGCTTCTAGTAAAGATTTTAAGGGCATGTGGTCAGTTCTAATAATAAAATTGGCGTTATGTAAATAATAATTAAGTTTCTGAAGAGCATAGTGAATATCATATGCCTCTTTTTCTATAGTCGACCATTTTCTCTGAGATTTACTAAGTTTGTGTGACAGAAAATAAATTGGTCTTTCATTCCTAACCCCTGGTATTTCTGAATTTTCACCTTCGTATGGTTGCGTTAAACATGCCCCTATAGCTTTGTCCGAACCATCTGTATATAACACCAATTGTTTATTTAAGTCTGGATGTGCCAAAAGTGGAACCGTTGTTAAGCTGTTTTTTTTTTTAAATCAAACGCTTTCTGACAAATTTCAGTCCATTTAATTCTTGCGTATTTACAAGTCAGGTTTGTAATGGGTTCTGCTATCTCAGTGAAGTTTGGAACGAAACGACGATAATATCCGGCCATACCGATAAAAGCCCGAACTTCTCTTATATTGGTTGGAGCAGGTAATTCTCTAATGACTTTAACCTTATCCTGATCTGGTTTAATTCCTTCTCTATTAATGATGTACCCCAAATACTTAGTTTCTGTTTTTAGGAATTCGCATTTACTGAGTTTCAATTTAACGTCGTGTAATTTTAGTCTATCAAATACCAACTTAACTTGTTTCAGATGGTCTTGCACGTCTCCTGCTGTGTAGATTAAAATGTCATCTATATATGCTAATGCGAATTTTTGCATGCCTTCTAATACCTGATTTATTAATAGCATATAATGGGAAGGCGCCGTCTTGATTCCAAAAGGCATTCGTAAAAATTCGTAAGAACCTGCGTGAGTACAGAAAGCACTTTTCTTCTGAGCATCGGGAGACATAGGGATGCACCAAAATCTTGACCTTGCGTCCAGCGTAGTAAAGAAGGTAGACCCATTAAGTAGTCCCAAAATATCATCAATCACCGGCAGTGGATAAACTACATTCTTGGTAATTTTGTTCAGGCTCCGGTAGTCGCAGCAAAATCTGTGACTACCGTCCTTCTTGGTCACTATGACTATCGGAGATGACCATTCTGACTTAGATCTTGTTATGATTCTCGCTTTTAGCATATCTTCTATTGCTTTTTCTACTATCTCTCTATTCCTTAGAGGAGTTCTATATGGTTTCAAACTAATTGGTGGATGATTTCCTGTGTCTATTTCCATAGTAACTGTCTTAGTCTTACCTAACTCCAAGTCATTAATAGCAAAAACATCTTGATTTTTTCTTACTAAGTCTTCTAATACTTCTTTATACCCTGGCGGAACTTTTAATTGTGATAATAACTCTTGTTCTCTCTTCAAAGATGACGTTGTTTTGTCTACTGAATGTACTTGAGATGGATATTTTCTGAATGCATGGATCGATTCATCATTCCGTCTTTTCCAACTTCCTCTATTTCTATTTCGGTTATTAATAGGGCCTTCTGGATTCATTGGCAATCCTTCTTTAACTGTTGTTGCTATGTTGTTAAGCTCAGGTGCTATTTTTGCAATCACACACCCTCTGTATAACGTAATGTCTTTCCCTGTGTTATTAAAAATCATTACAGGAAAACTGCAATGTCTATCTAATGTTCCGTCTGTGACTTCTAACCCTGGTTCATCTATTATCTGTCTTTCTAACTCTGTTACTGTAACGGTTTGTCCCGTCAAAAAATTGGGATTTTTTTTTTTTTTTTGGGCTTGTATCAGATTGACCGTCTGTGGTTTTAAAGTCATGGATGTTTTAACTCTGACTAACGCCGATACGTGCATATCTTCCTCCAAATCAACATACACGTTTTGAAATCTCAACTTGTGTAAATCAAAATAGAGTCTTACGCCATTTTTCAGCAAGAAATCTCTACCTAAAATCATGGTCCTATTTAACTCTTTGACCACGTGAAAAAAATGTCTGACGTTTATTCCTCCCAAGCTAAGGTTTATCATTGTTTGTCCAACCACTTCCAGATTTTGTCCAGTAACCGAATGAAGGGTATCTTGATTTCCAAACATTTTGAAATTCTTTAATATACGATATAAAAAAATTTCCTTGATCACACTAACTTGCGCTCCTGAATCAATCAATGTTCTAATTTTAAATTTACCTATTTCTATCATGCATGAACTAGGGTCAATCATATTCAGTGAG
Source organism: Cepaea hortensis (assembly GCA_963921405.1). Classification (NCBI taxonomy): domain Eukaryota; kingdom Metazoa; phylum Mollusca; class Gastropoda; order Stylommatophora; family Helicidae; genus Cepaea; species Cepaea hortensis. Next base: position 111,847,308 of record OY992881.1, read on the forward strand.
AACTGTTTTATCTCTCCAAGTTGAGGCCATTTCCCATATTCCTTATTCCTACCTGTTCTCGTATGTTTGTTATTCGGGTAGATCACATATTCCTCATTTCTTAGGGCCTTTTTATTTTCCCGCCTACTGCAGGTCCTATTCAGTAAGTGGGACGCCAGTTTCCCTGCGTCGCTGTCCTTACAAAATTTCTCTGTATTTCTCTGGAATTCCTATTTGGTCTAATATTGATACTTATATTTTGTGTACTAACCTGAGCACGTCTGTTACAACAGAATTTAAAAGTGTGCCCTCTCCGTCCACAATTCCAACAGACTATATTTGTACTTCCTCCTGTCTCTCTTATAGAGTTTCTCATTTGTCTCTCTCTCTATCATTATTTCCTTGCAGAGACTGAATTTCTCCCATCCATACCTTGCCTGTCCAATCTCCATGGGCTCCTCAATTCTTTCTTCTCTATTACTTCCTATTTCTCGTCCTCTCAGTCTAAATCTTCGTCTCAAATTCTCTTCCTGTACAGCTATATCCACAGCTTGTGATAATCTCTCAGGGTTTTCTCTCATTAATTTAAACTTCAGTCCATCTGACTTTATACCGTCTACAAAAATCCCGACCAACATTCGTTCCACTTCTTCCCTTCGCACGTTCTGTCTGATAAATGCTTCTTCAGCCAGGTTAATCAACCTATCACTAAATAATTGCACAGTTTCTCCAGTGTTCTGCTTGGATTGTCTTAACACTGAAAACGCATGCTGAGGAACTGTGATCTCAGCATACTTGTGGGCTAAGTCATCCTTAAACTGCTCCCGTGTCTCATCTACTCCAGCTTCTAATTTTCTTCTAATGTGATCCGAAACCGGTGCTACAGTGGCCTGATAAACAATATTCTTCTTCTCCTCGTCTGTCACTCCCACCAAAAATGCATGTTTCTCCACCGAGGTCATCCATCTCTTAAAGTCCTTCGCCTGCCCACTGAATTTTTCAATATCTGTGCCTACCCCTTGCTGCTTTATTGCGGAGTTGAGTCTGCTTATTGCTCTACCCACTCCCCCTAAAACTTGTGTCAACGAAACCTGTTCTTCTGCCATGTTGCAATATTCTTGTTATATAACTCAATAGAAATTATTTCAACATTACAATATTGTTACTTATAATTAATATTGTTAATATGCTTTCCGTAAGGATACTCTTGAGGACGTAAATTTCCCAACGCGTAGTATCGTGTTCTTAAAAAAATATCCATCCAATTGACGAGAGATATATTGTAAATTTGGATCCTGAGTAGTCTCTGGCCTCACTAGTGTAACGATCACTTTCACCCCTGGTCGGGCACGTCTGAACTTTGGCTTCACCCCTGGTCGGGCACGTCTGAACTTTGGCTTCACCCCTGGTCGGGCACGTCTAAACTTTGGCTTCACCCCTGGTCGGGCACGTCTAAACTTTGGCTCTTTGGTATCAATTCGTTCTGGAAACGTCTCTAGCTCGACTCCAGTCAGAAGCAAAGCGATTAAAATAGGCTTTCCCTTATGCCCACCAGCCTCAGAGAAACCCAATACAACTGAATCGCACTTTGTAATGAACATCTTCATAAGCGAGAGTTTCTTTTCAAACTTGAACAAGGTTGATACAAATTCTGAGTCAGCAAAACGATTCTACGGCCGTATTGAAACACTCCCACAGCAGCATTTAGGAGTCTGGAGCTGACTTGACAACAAAGTTCCTTGTGAATAAGAATGTGGAACAGCAGCTCTTGGCTATGATAACGTCGAAGAAGCCATCAGTTTTTGCGTATTATAATGTAAATCGGCAGCTCTTGAAAACGGCCACGGCTATGATGATGTAGAAGAAGCCATCAGTTTTTGCGTATTATAATGTAAATCGGCAGCTCTTGAAAGCGGCCACGGCTATGATGATGTAGAAGAAGCCAGTACTTCGCGTCGCGTTTTTCAGCCCAATTTCAGAATCCTGGTTACTGAGGCTCCATTTCAGACTATATAACGGAGTGAGTCTGAATGCAGCTGCAGCTGAATGTATCTGTATAAAATCAAGACAACTCCTTGATGATAAATAAGTGTCTGTTTAATTGCGAAGGTTCTTTGGTATAAAAAGTGTAGACTGCAAATATCAAAGCTTGTTGACAGTTAGCCCGCTGATCGTTACTAACCCCCTACGTCAGCATATGAGTGTAACTCAATTCTCTAACTACCGTGCTCATTCGTGCTCATTCCCTTTTCCCTTGCGCATCATCTTGCGTACCCAACTAACCAAAGCCCATATAACAGGTCATACTGTTATAATACACTTTAGCGATTTTAATGGCTGATGGGATATGACCTTTGGTGAGACATTATTTATATAGAAAAGTTAGTGACTTGCAGATTGCTGGTGAAGCGTAGCGAAGGATCCGATTACTGATTCCATCGAGTCCTGATGAGTTATTGTTTTTTAGGTTACTGAGATGAGTAAATACTTCAGTGGTCTTCATTGGAGGTATGTTGGAGGAAATGTCTCCACAGCATTTGTTCTCACAAAATTATGATAACAAAGATATGTCATGATGCTTATCTGGTATTGCAGCTTTCGATTGGTTTAAGTCGGATTGAAAGAATGTACTGAATTGATCATATGTAACCTTATTTGAAGGTAATGATTGTGATGACTTGTGTTTGTTTGTCAAGGTATTAATTGCTTTCCATTTTTCTTTTGTATTGGTTTTATCTATTATAAAGTTCTTAAAATAGTTTTTCTTTTCCTTGCGAATAACATATTTAAAATTGGTTCTTAGACTACGGTACGTGGTTAAATCTCTATTTTTATGTGCCCTTTTCCAGTCTCTCATAATTTCAACTACCTCCTGTGTGATCCCCGGGGGGGTTAGTGTAATGTTTAACTCGAACTTTCTTAAATGGAACATGTTATCAAATATATTTAGAAAGGTCAGTAGTTCAGAGCATCGTCTGGGTCGGGAAGCTGGTAAACATAGTCCAGAGATGAACTGAATAAGTCTTGTAAAAAGACATCTTGATTGAAATGTTTATAATTTCTATATTTTATACTTATATGTTTGTGTATCGGAGTTTTAGTACCTGTTTTCAACCACGTGCAACACACTGTTAGTGTCTATGTTGAAGTCACCTAGTAAGATTATTTCTCTCGCATTACTAAAGATTACATCCATCGTAGTGGTGAATTTTTCATACCAGCTGTTTTCTGCACTGGGGTTTCGATAAAGGTAGCCAACTATTAGGGGTATGCGATTTTGAAGTTTAACCTCAAGCCATACACACTCAATCTCACAGGTTTCAAAATCTAGCCTCGGTACACGTTAAGAGAATTAGAAATATAGACTGCAATATCCGTCTCTTGTTTCTGATAAGGATCTCTTCTAATAGCTTTAAAACTTCTGATAGCGATGTCATCATCTGCAATGTTACCATTTAATCGACATTCGCTAACGCCGAACACGTGGACATTTTGATTAAGTGTAAGTGATAGTTCAGACAGCTTCCCTAATAGATGGCAGATATTTAAATGCCCGACTCTGAGCCCACCTTTACTGAGCCAGTGTTCGTACTTATAAGACATATATTATTTTAATTTTAAAATTATTAGGTAAATAGGTAGGTAGGTAAATAGGTAAATTGGTTAGTAGTCAAAGACAGCCAGAGATAGAGAGGAGTAGAGAAAGATAGAAACACAACACGGACGCAGACATATAGAGAGAATGAGCGCATGCGAGAGAGAGAGAGAGAGAGAGAGAGAGAGAGAGAGCAAGAGAGAGAGAGACGACGACGACGACGACGACGACGAAGACGAATAGCCGTGTGGTTAGTGCAACGACTAGCCAGCACATTGACCCGAGTTCAATCACCACTATGCCGTGTTCCATTTTCTAACCAGTTCTTATCTAGTTTTAACCAAGCCTCATCAAACCTATTTGTTTAACCTGTATGCGGAAAATATAATGAGAAATGTCAGAGACGATATAACCAGGGAGCAATATGATGCCCTAAATATCAGTGGTCATGAAATACCAGAGATTCGATATGCTGATGATACAGTATTACTATCCACATCCCAGCCTGGTATAGAAAACTTTATAACCTCAACCCCCCAAAAATAGTGAAAATCAACTTATATCTTAACATAGCAAAAACAAAGATAATGCACACAGATAAAACTACTATGGAGAAAGAAATATATGTTAATGAGGAAAGATTGGTGGTGGTGGAGAGTTTGAATATCTTGGGTCATTGGTTACCAATAATGGTGACACAATGAAAGAAATTAAAAGACGACTATCAATTGCTCTCTCTTCAAAGACTAATGCGCCTGAATAAATTACGGAGTGGGACAGATAAAACAATACAAAGGTTATATTTTTAAGAGCATGCATCTGTCCCATTGCAACATTCGCCTGTGAGACCTGGACACTTACTAAACAAGATGAACAGTGCATAAATGCTTTTAAATATAAATGTTACAGACGGGTTCTAAGAATATCTTGGGTAAATAAAAGAACAAATGCATCCATACTTCAAGAGCTGAATATTGAAGAGGATTGGCTATTAAAGACGATAAAACAAAGAAAATTTATATAATTTGGTTACTTGAAACGTCATGAAAGTTTGGAGAGAACAATAATGGAGGGATATATACCTGGGAAGAGATAAAGAGGAAGGCCAAAGAGAAGATGGGTGCAGGATGTGGCGGATGATCTCCAGATGGGTGTATCGGACGAGGTACATCTTGCTTGTGATCGAGATGTTTTCCGGAAGGTTGTTATGGGAGCGAGGTTCTGCAAAGAACATGCTACTGAATGAATGAACATATTCAGTAAATACCCTGTTCATGTATTAATACGTTAGATACACGGTGTAATTTTAATGACTGTGCAGTGTTTTAAAATATTGCCGGTCCAAGTTTTGTATTCACCCTCTGTAAAGTTCATGGAACATAATAGGTAAATACAAATCTTGGACCGGCAATATTTTGACATATTTTAAAGCCTAAACTGATAGCTGAAGTAGTCCGCGTTCACTTCCTAAAACATTTCCTGGCGTCTATTTCAGTCTGATCCCCGACAAGTGATTGTGTGAGATGACGAATCTTTCATGCCCCCTCCCCCACGCTTATCGGCGTGGCACATGATGCTTATTTCAGTCTGAGTTCACTGGGAGCTTAGGTCCATTTTACCAATTCCCAGCCTGGATGGAGATTCAAACACATACCCCCTAAACCCGACAACCAGGTTTCTAGCCACAACCACACTGCCACCCCCTCGCTCTTTGTTATGCAGGCCCTTATTTGTCTATTGTTTTTACCGAGGACGATGATACACGTTATGGCTACGTTTATTACACGCTAAATGTCACCGCCGCTTTCGTTTTGAAATATTGAGCAGTAACACGAGCGGTTTGGCTTGTGATATTAGGGACGCCGAGTCACTGAAAGCGCCCTCATGGCTCAACAATCCCTGGCAACAGAAGGGAGGTACATTTGTTGTATATTAACAACGTTATCTATACTTGGTATAGTTTATACAGTATTACTAATGGAGCCTTAAAACTGGCTTTTGTGATATTTAATGGAGCCAACAAAAGTAGGAATGGTCGCGGTGGATTAATATGATGTGTTCTGATGTATTGATAATATGCAGGGCTGTAAAGTCGAGCTAACTCCACAATGAAAGGAAAGCAAACATTTTTGGGCTTGTTGCGGGGATTCAATGGGGAGTTATTTTTTATTTTTTTTTTTAGCTTATCCTTTACAGGACTTAGCTGTCAACACCAGCATCTTTCAGCTGTATGTTGATCTCTTGGCAAGATTACGCTCAGTAGTTTGCCATTGCTTTCTGAGCGGCCGGCTCAGTATCCCGCAAGTCACGAGCGGGGGTCGAACCGCCTCAGCTCTCGCTCCGCTACGAGACTCTGCGTGATAAACGGGATTACAGAGAGAAAGTGTTGTAACCCCACAGCCAGAGAGACCGGCAGGGAGTTATTTGGCATGACCAATTTGTTAATATAATATTTCCACAAACTGTACTCCTTCGTGAACTGCGAGTTTTTAAACAACGACCGAGGTCAGCGTGAATGAATGAATAAGAACGCTAGTTCTTAAACATCCGGTGTGCTGATGCTGAGGTAGGGGGCGGGAGGGGGGGGGGCTAAACCCTTATACCGGTGAGTTGGACTAAAATGTTGACTTCTCGTCCTTGACTTGGGGACGTAGCTTACAAGTCGTCAGAGTGGGTTCACCTGATGCAGAGGGACACTGGTGATAGGAAAAGCTAATCCATAGGAAAAATTCAGCCCAGGGCTACTAAAATTAGCGTGTGTGGACTACACTTGAATTCAAAGAGAGCCAGGGCAGAAAACAAAACGGGTACCAGAAAATGACTTAGGAAGTAAAGTCGGCCTGTGTTATACTGACCACATTAGCCACCGAGTGCTGGTTGGTCTAGCACCGCATGCACAATGCGTAAATGGGTCCTTTACTTTACATACACATGGGTCCTTTACATACCCATGAGTCCTTTACTTTACATACACATGGGTCATTTACTTTACATACACATGGATCTTTTACTTTACAAACACATGGGTCCTTTACTTTACATACACAAGGGTCCTGTACTTTACATACACATAGGTCCTTTACTTTACATACACATGGGTCCTTTACTTTACATACATATGGGTCCTTTACTTTACATACACATGGGTTCTTTACTTTACATACACATGGGTCCTTTACTTTACATACACATAGGTCCTTTACTTTACAAACACATGGGTCCTTTACTTTATATACACATGGGTCCTTTACTTTACATACACATGGGTCCTTTACTTTACATACACATGGGTCCTTTACTTTACAAACACATAGGTCCTTTACTTTACATACATATGGGTCCTTTACTTTACATACATATGGGTCCTTTACTTTACATACACATGGGTTCTTTACTTTACATACACATGGGTCCTTTACTTTACATACACATGGGTCCTTTACTTTACATACACATGGGTTCTTTACTTTACATACACATAGGTCCTTTACTTTACATACACATGGGTCCTTTACTTTACAAACACATGGGTCCTTTACTTTACATACACATGGGTCCTTTACTTTACATACACATGGGTCCTTTACTTTACAAACACATGGGTCCTTTACTTTACATACACATGGATCCTTTACATCGAAATGGGTCCTGTACTTTACATACTAGTCTACTATATTTATTATATTCAATGTCAATCAGCCCAAGACCCTCTGCCCTACACTGCAAGGTATTATAGGCAGTATTTGAAAGTTACAGTTATTAACATCTAGAGGAATTAACAACACATGAAAAGTGAGACTTGACAAGTGTTATGTATATTCAACACTACTATATTAGTCTATATGGCGTGGAAGGCTGGTCAATGAACAAGCAATTAGAAGTCCAATAGAGGCCTTTGAACTTTGACCTGTGGATATACTGAAGAATATGTCGTATTTCATGGAAATAAAAATAATCTAATATAGAGGTTCTAGAAAAACTGGGAATGAAAAGAGATGAAACAAATACAAAAAAAAAGTAATCCCCTCGAAAGAGGTCAAAGAAGACCAGTAAGAATGTTAGTTACTCATAACCTGCAAGGTTTGGGTTCGATTATTTTGTATCGCTAGCTTCCATCCACATGCTATTATTTTTAGTATACTGGGAGTGCTTTTTTGCGTGTGGATTAGATGTCCATATTACAAGTGTCCCTCGCCATGCGGCGAACCCACTCCGACTTCAGAGGTGCTTGTAATTTACAAGGCGCGTGTGTGTATGAAATATAAGTGCATTTATACGAGCCTAGGATTAATGGAATAATAATGGCTTCGTATTTCTAGGACACAGACATGTCCGTCCTACATGTACGTGGGTTTACAAGACGCGTGTGTATAAACATATAAGTGGGTTAGATTTATGTGGTGCTCTCAGGGTTAGATTTGTGTGGTGCTATCAGGGTTAGATTTGTGTGGTGCTATCAGGGTTAGATGGATGTGATGATCTTAGGTCTGGATATGTGTAGTGCTCTCAGGGTTAGATTTATGTGGTGCTTCAGACTTAGATATATGTGACACTCTCAGAGTTAAATTAATGTGGTACTCTCAGGGTTAGATATGTGTTGTGCTCTCAGGGTTAGATTGATGTGGTGCTATCAGGGTTAGATATGTGTGGTGCTTTCGGGGTTAGAATGATGTGGTGCTACCAGGATTAGATTTATGTGGTGCTATTAGGTGTGAGATGGCCAACAATGTTCTCCACGCTCATCGGCATGATACATGATGATGATGATGATGATGATGATGATGATGATGATGATGATGATGATGATGATGATGATGATGATGATGATGATGATGATGATGATAATGATGATGATGATGATGATGATGATGGTGATGATAGTGTCGAAAGCAAACTAAATACTTCTGATCCAATCATTTTCTTTGCTTAACGCCATTATATTATCAAAAAAATGTTTGGCCAAGTACAACGAAACAATTATAATCAGATAAAAATGCTAATATGTAATATTCCGGAGGTCAACATAAAAACAAGGCAAACAGGCCTGCAATAAGTGACAGAAGTTCATTTCATCAATGAATTGTATGTTGACAAATGACAGCTGCGGGCGATTTAGAAGCAGACCGCATTGTGTTGATTTTTAACAGTGTAATGAGCATCGGTCGATCAGAAAGCAATAACCAACAACTGAATGTAAACTTGCCTAGTAGTGATAAAAACTCGGCTGCGGAGCAAGCACGACAGGACATTTCTGATTGTCAGATGAGGTTCTCATTCCCGGAATGTGTCAGCCCTTTATCTTCGTGAAGCTTTCGTACCTAGTAAATCACAGATAGCCAAATACTTCTGGGGTTGATTGCTATGTCCAACTAGCACAGCAATATTAGTGGAGTTACAGACAGTACACTGCCAGTAATCTTGGGCCTATTATTCCAGTTGAAAGTGGTGTCCATTGATCGTGCCTGCATTCACCAATAGCTTCTGGCCAGCAAATAAATGTAACATGTTAACTGCAGGTGGGTATCCTGTCTGTGGGGTTACAGCAGGGCTAGGTTTTGTGTGGTGCTAGCGTGGAAAGGTTTATGTGGTTCTTGAAAGCTAGCTTTGTGTTGGATAAGCAGGGCTAGGATTGTGAGCCATGCAAGATTTGTGTGGTTCTAGTTTTAGTGTGATGTTAGCATAGCTAGTTGTGTGTGGTTTTAGCATAGCTTGTTTTATGTTGCGTATACCTAACAGGACGTTGCAGTCAACACCAGCATTTTTCAGCTGCTGTTGATGTACTAGGCAAGTTTTTACGATCAGTAGTTTGTCTGTCATTCAGTCGGTCGGTCAGTCAGTCAGTCAGTCAGTCAGTCAGTCAGTCAGTTAGTTAGCTTGTCTGTCAGTCAGTTAGTTAGTCTTCAAGACTATGTATGTGTGCTTCTATCAAGACTCTGTGAGTGTGTGTGAGTGTGTGTGTGTGTGCTTCCATCAAGACTGTGTATGTGTGCTTCTATCAAGACTGTGTGTGTGTGTGTGTATGTGTGCTTCCATCAAGTCTATGTGTGTGTGCTTCTATCAAGACTGTGTATGTGTGCTTCCATCAAGACTGTGTATGTGTGCTTCTATCAAGACTGTGTATGTGTGCTTCCATCAAGTCTGTGTATGTGTGCTTCTATCAAGACTGTGTATGTGTGCTTCTATCAAGACTGTGTATGTGTGCTTCTATCAAGACTGTGTATGTGTGCTTCCATCAAGACTGTGTATGTGTGCTTCCATCAAGTCTGTGTATGTGTGCTTCTATCAAGACTGTGTATGTGTGCTTCCATCAAGACTGTGTATGTGTGCTTCTATCAAGACTGTGTATGTGTGCTTCCATCAAGTCTGTGTATGTGTGCTTCTATCAAGACTGTGTATGTGTGCTTCCATCAAGACTGTGTATGTGTGCTTCCATCAAGTCTGTGTATGTGTGCTTCTATCAAGACTGTGTATGTGTGCTTCTATCAAGACTGTGTATGTGTGCTTCTATCAAGACTGTGTATGTATGCTTCTATCAAGACTGTGTATGTGTGCTTCCATCAAGTCTGTGTGTGTGTGCTTCCATCAAGACTGTGTATGTGTGCTTCCATCAAGACTGTGTATGTGTGCTTCTATCAAGACTGTGTGTGTGTGCTTCTATCAAGACTGTGTATGTGTGCTTCTATCAAGACTGTGTATGTGTGCTTCTATCAAGACTGTGTATGTGTGCTTCTATCAAGACTGTGTATGTGTGCTTCTATCAATACTGTGTATGTGTGCTTCTATCAAGTATATGTATGTGCGTGCTTCTATCAACACTGTGTATGTGTGCTTCCATCAAGACTGTGTATGTGTGCTTCCATCAAGTCTGTGTATGTGTGCTTCCATCAAGACTGTGTATGTGTGCTTCCATCAAGTCTGTGTATGTGTGCTTCTATCAAGACTGTGTATGTGTGCTTCTATCAAGACTGTGTGTGTGTGCTTCTATCAAGACTGTGTCTGTGTGCTTCTATCAAGACTGTGTATGTGTGCTTCTATCAAGTATATGTATGTGTGTGCTTCTATCAAGACTGTGTGTGTGTGCTTCCATCAAGTCTATGTGTGTGTGTGCTTCTATCAAGACTGTGTGTGTGTGCTTCCATCAAGACTGTGTGTGTGTGCTTCCATCAAGACTGTGTGTTTGTGCTTCTATCAAGACTGTGTATGTGTGCTTCCATCAAGACTGTGTGTGTGTGCTTCCATCAAGTCTGTGTGTGTGTGCTTCTATCAAGACTGTGTATGTGTGCTTCTATCAAGACTGTGTATGTGTGCTTCCATCAAGACAGTGTGTGTGTGTGCTTCCATCAAGACTGTGTATGTGTGCTTCTATCAAGACTGTGTATGTGTGCTTCTATCAAGACTGTGTATGTGTGCTTCTATCAAGACTGTGTATGTGTGCTTCTATCAAGACTGTGTATGTGTGCTTCTATCAAGACTGTGTGTGTGTGTATGTGTGCTTCCATCAAGTTTATGTGTGTGTGCTTTTATCAAGACTGTGTATGTGTGCTTCCATCAAGACTGTGTATGTGTGCTTCTATCAAGTCTATGTGTGTGTGCTTCTATCAAGACTGTGTGTGTGTGTGTATGTGTGCTTCTATCAAGTCTATGTGTGTGTGCTTCTATCAAGACTGTGTGTGTGTGTATGTGTGCTTCCATCAAGTCTATGTGTGTGTGCTTCTATCAAGACTGTGTGTGTGTGTGTGTATGTGTGCTTCCATCAAGTCTATGTGTGTGTGCTTCTATCAAGACTGTGTGTGTGTGCTTCTATCAAGTCTGTGTGTGTGTGCTTCTATCAATACTGTGTATGTGTGCTTCTATCAAGACTGTGTGTGTGTGTGCTTCTATCAAGACTGTGTGTGTGTGTATGTGTGCTTCCATCAAGTCTATGTGTGTGTGCTTCTATCAAGACTGTGTGTGTGTGTATGTGTGCTTCCATCAAGTCTATGTGTGTGTGCTTCTATCAAGACTGTGTGTGTGTGTATGTGTGCTTCCATCAAGACTGTGTATGTGTGCTTCTATCAAGACTGTGTGTGTGTGTATGTGTGCTTCCATCAAGTCTATGTGTGTGTGCTTCTATCAAGACTGTGTGTGTGTGTATGTGTGCTTCTATCAAGTCTATGTGTGTGTGCTTCCATCAAGACTGTGTATGTGTGCTTCTATCAAGTCTATGTGTGTGTGCTTCCATCAAGACTGTGTATGTGTGCTTCTATCAAGTCTATGTGTGTGTGCTTCTATCAAGTCTATGTGTGTGTGCTTCTATCAAGTCTATGTGTGTGTGCTTCTATCAAGTCAATGTGTGTGTGTGCTTCTATCAAGTCTATGTGTGTGTGCTTCTATCAAGTCTATGTGTGTGTGCTTCCATCAAGACTGTGTATGTTTGCTTCTATCAAGTCTATGTGTGTGTGCTTCTATCAAGTCTATGTGTGTGTGCTTCTATCAAGACTGTGTATGTGTGCTTCTATCAAGACTGTGTGTGTGTGTGCTTCTATCAAGACTCTGTGTGTGTGTGTGTATGTGTGCTTCCATCAAGTCTATGTGTGTGTGCTTCTATCAAGACTGTGTGTGTGTGTATGTGTGCTTCTATCAAGTCTATGTGTGTGTGCTTCCATCAAGACTGTGTATGTGTGCTTCTATCAAGTCTATGTGTGTGTGTGCTTCTATCAAGTCTATGTATGTGTGCTTCTATCAAAACTATGTGTGTGTGTGCTTCCGTTAATATGTGTGTGCCTCTGTCAAGACTATGTGTGTGTACTTCTATCAAGATTGTGTGTGTGTACTTCTATCAAGACTGTGTGTGTGTGTGCTTCCGTTAATATGTGTGTGCTTCTGTCAAGATTATGTGTGTGTATGCTTCCGTCAAGAATATGTGTGTGTTTCTGTCAAGACTATGTGTGTGTGCTTCTGTCAAGACTATGTGTGTGTGTTCTTCTATAAAGATTATGTGTGTGTGCTTCTATAAAGACTATGTGTGTGTGCTTCTATCAAAACTATGTGTGTGTGTGCGTTTGCTTCTATCAAGACTATTTGTGTGTGTGCTTCCGTGAAGAATATGTGTGTGTGCTTCTATCAAAACTATGTGTGTGCGTGTGTGTGTGTGTGTGTGTTTGCTTCTATCAAGACTATTTGTGTGTGTGATTCCGTGAAGAATATGTGTGTTTCTGTCAAGACTAT
>OY992881.1:111865088-111875088 GCA_963921405.1 Cepaea hortensis
GCGAAGTAGATATTAGTCAACACAATAGATAGCGAATTGATAAGAAAGATACGCGAAGTAGATATTAGTCAACACAATAGATAGCGAATTGATAAGAAAGATATGCGAAGTAGATATTAGTCAACACAATAGATAGCGAATTGATAAGAAAGATATGCGAAGTAGATATTAGTCAACACAATAGATAGCGAATTGATAAGAAAGATATGCGAAGTAGATATTAGTCAACACAATAGATAGCGAATTGATAAGAAAGATATGCGAAGTAGATATTAGTCAACACAATAGATAGCGAATTGATAAGAAAGATATGCGAAGTAGATATTTGCCGGCACAATAGATAGTGAATTGATAAGAAAGATATGCGAAGTAGATATTTGCCGGCACAATAGATAGTGAATTGATAAGAAAGATATGCGAAGTAGATATTAGCCAACACAATAGATAGTGAATTGATAAGAAAGATATGCGAAGTAGATATTAGCCAACACAATAGATAGAGAATTGATGAGAAAGATACGCGGAGTCGATATTAGCCAACACAATAGATAGAGAATTTTAAATATTGAGCACAACCCACTACTGGCAACGCCGATCGCATTCCGGTATGAACCTAAGGCCTATCCACGTCAATATGGAAGCACTATACTCGAGTTTCGCCCTTGTTTGAGCTCGTCAGTAGTGCATATCCCTGACCGGATCCGGAAATGCACGATCCAGGGCGATCCAGGGATATGCACTACTGACGAGCTCAAACAAGGGCGAAACTCGAGTATAGTGCTTCCATATTGACGTGGATAGGCCTTAGGTTCATACCGGAATGCGATCGGCGTTGCCAGTAGTGGGTTGTGCTCAATATTTAAATTTCAAATCCCGAAACAACCACATAATCAAGATAGAGAATTGATGAGAAAGATACGCGAAGTAGATATTAGACAACACAATAGATAGTGAATTGATAAGAAAGATATGCGAAGTAGATATTAGCCAACACAATAGATAGAGAATTGATAAGAAAGATATGCGAAGTAGATATTAGCCAACACAATAGATAGTGAACTGATGAGAAAGATATGCTAAGTAGATATTAGCCAACACAACAGATAGCGAATTGATGAGAAAGATATGCGCGCTTGTGTTTCCTATAAGGTGAAAATGGGTTTATAGTTAAACTGAATGACGTCACTGCACCGGGAATTATTCCACCTGCCTTGGTCTCTCTCCGTGGGGCAACTAACCGATGGGGGAAAAGATCACGCACAGAATACGAGCTCCCTAGCTTCAGCGACGCACCCCAATCAAGCAATCAATCAGGTGGCGTCTCCACAATGAAGGTTGGTTGCAATGGATCTGCAACACTGTCTCGCGCCTTGATTGTACATTCTGTCAGATTGATATTCATCCATCTCGTGATGTTATCTTCCAACTTGTATCCTTGTATATCTCTTGCTCGCTTGCCTTCAGCCTTTCCCCCCAGTATGGATTTTATAAGAATGTTATGTCTTTTAACGTTGGCAAAATAACCTGCCTCTTTTTTATTTCTGTCATCAACTCTCTTTTCATTCCCAGTTTTTCTAGAACCTCTAAATTTGATTGTTTTTGTTTCCATGAAAGACGACATATTCTTCCGTATATCCACATCTCTAAGGACCTCTATTAGACTTTCTAGTTGTTTTTTCAATGTCCTGGCTTCCTCACCATAAAGACTGTACAAAAATGAAGGGGACAGAAATGGGATAAGCCTGCAAACAAAGTTGAAAGTCTTCAAAGCAGTTGTAATATCCCCACTGCTATATGCTTGTGAAACCTGGACTGTTTATCAGCGACACGCTAGGAAATTAAACCACTTCCACACAGTCTGCCTTAGGAAGCTACTGAAGATTAAATGGCAAGTCAAGATCCCAGACACTGTAGTCCTAGAAAGAGCGTCCATGCCCAGTATCCACACTCTACTAATGAAGAATCAGATTCACTGGGCTGGTCACTTAACACGCACGCCAGATCACAGGCTCCCTAAACGAATTTTTTACGGCGAGTTGCGTTGTGGTAAACGCTCCCAAGGCGGCCAGAGGAAACGCTTTAAAGACACTCTGAAAATCTCACTGAATGCTTTTGGAATTCATCATGACACATGAGAGACTGCAGCCAGATACCGAAATTCGTGGCGTACATCATTACGCAAGGGTGCAGTCACTTGTGAGGCAACCAGGACTTCAAGAGCTGTGAAGAAAAGGCAGGACAGAATAACCACTGCAGGAAATCCTCCTCCAGAAACGTCAAGCATTCTTTGTCCACATTGTCAGAGAACATTTCGAGCCAAAATAGGCCTTATCAGCCATCTTAAAACTCACGGCTCCATACCTTCAACCCCAATGAATGGTCATCATCATTCTTCGTGGACAAACAACGACAACATGTAGCATTTGACAATTCACATTTTAATGCATTGTTAATCTCTCTAGATGTTCATAGAGATTTCATGCTGCTGAAAGCATATTTGGCCACTCCTGTTCTCTTTTGTGCTTGCTTGCTTGTGTTCGTTGGCTTGAGCTCCAACGCGAATTCCTGTATGTCGGATGAAGGCATCCTGTTGTCCAACATCAGTGTGATGTCATACAGGACCTGTGGTTTGCATGAGTATCCTTTGTCCCATGTCTGGCTTATTGGTGTGCAGACTGGTGGTACCTCGCCGTACAGGCAGACACTCTCCGACTTCGGAGGAATCGGCGATCCTACTGACTTTAGCCAGGACCCCGAAGGGACCTGTTGCCCAGGACGCTCGACGAGGACGCGTCAATAGATCTTGGCCAGTATATAACCCGGCCCTGGTGCCTTGGAAACACCTCTGCGTCCCGTTCTCTTTTGTGATTTCTATTTAACTTCTGCTATCATCTGTTATTACATGTCCAAGATAGGCGAAACGTGGACATGATCACAACTGTGGACATGACTAAATAACTGTGGACATGACTAAACAACTGTGGACATAAACAAACAGCTGTGGAATGACTAAATAACTGTGAGCATGACTAAAACACCTGTCGACATGATTAAACAACTATTGACATGACTAAACAATTGTGGACAGGACTAAACAACTGTGGCCATAATATAACAACAGTGGAGTGACTAAACATCTGTGGACATGACTAAAACAACAGTGGATATGACTAAACAACTGTAGATATGACTACACAATTGTGGACATGACTAGAAAATGTGGACATGACTAAACAACAGTAGGCATGACTTAACAACTGTGGAAATGACTACACAACTGTGAACATGCCTACACAACTGTGGACATGACTAAACAACTGTGAGCATGAGTAAACAACTGTTGACATGACATAACAACTGTGCACATGAATAAACAACTGTAGATATGACTAAACAAATGTGGACATGACTTAACAACTGTGGACATGACTAAACAACTGTAGATATGACTAAACAATTGTGGACATGACTAAACAACTGTGGACATGACTAAACAACTGTGGACATGGCCATACAACTTTGGACATGACTAAACAATTGTGGACATGACTAAACAACTGTGGACATGACTAAACAACTGTGGACATGACTCAACAACTGTGGACATGACTAAACAACTGTGGACATGACTTAACAACTGTGGACATGACTCAACAACTGTGGACATGACTAAACAACTGTGGACATGACTAAACAATTGTGGACATGACTAAACAACTGTGGACATGACTAAATAACTGTGGACATGACTAAACAACTGTGGACATGACTAAACAACTGTCGACATGATTAAACAAATGTGGACATGACTAAACAACTGTGGACATGACTCAACAACTGTGGACATGATTAAACAATTGTGGACATGACTAAACAACTGTGGACATAACTAAACAACTGTGGACATGGCCATACAACTTTGGACATGACTAAACAACTGTGGACATGACTAAACAACTGTGGACATGACTAAACAACTGTGGACATGACTAAACAACTGTGGACATGACTCAACAAACAACTGTGGACATGACTCAACAACTGTGGACATGACTCAACAACTGTGGACATGACTAAACAACTGTGGACATGACTCAACAACTGTGGACATGACTAAACAACTGTGGACATAACTAAACAACTGTGGACATGGCCATACAACTTTGGACATGACTAAACAACTGTGGACATGACTAAACAACTGTGGACATGACTAAAACAACTGTGGATATGACTAAACAACTGTAGATATGACTAAACAATTGTGGACATGACTCAACAACTGTGGACATGACTCAACAACTGTGGACATGACTCAACAACTGTGGACATGACTCAACAACTGTGGACATGACTCAACAACTGTGGACATGACTCAACAACTGTGGACATGACTAAACAACTGTGGACATAACTAAACAACTGTGGACATGGCCATACAACTGTGGACATGAATAAACAACTGTGGACATGACTCAACAACTGTGGACATGACTAAACAACTGTGGACATGACTAAACAACTGTGGACATGACTAAACAACCGTGGACATGACTCAACAACTGTGGACATGACTCAACAACTGTGGACATGACTCAACAACTGTGGACATGACTAAACAACTGTGGACATGACTCAACAACTGTGGACATGACTAAACAACTGTGGACATAACTAAACAACTGTGGACATGAATAAACAACTGTGGACATGACTAAACAACTGTGGACATGAATAAACAATTGTGGACATGAATAAACAACTATGGACATGACTAAACAACTGTGGACATGAATAAACAACTGTGGATATGAATAAACAACTGTCTCATCTCAGTTTGTTCCTCTTGTACCTTGTGGTGTCGAGTTGAAGTATAAACAGCGGGAAAGCGCCCGCTTATGGGCTTCATGTATCAATACTTCCATGGACTCTGTTATTCCCTGCGTCCATCGTTTACGTGGTCGGCTTCTTCTTTTGCTTCCCTCTGGTCTGTACATCATTACTTGTTGTGGTATACTGTTAGTTGGTAACCTACTTGCATGACCAAACCACTTGACTTGCTGCCTTCTTATAAAATCTAGCGCAGCTATAACACTCACTTTAGTCCTGATTTCTACATTTCTGATCTTATCTCTTCTTGATACATTGAGTATTCTTCTCAGGAATCTCATTTCTGTTGTTGTGATTTTTCTTTTCTCTTTTTCTGTCATTGTCCAGGTTTGGCATTGGTAGCATAGAGTTGGTAGGAAGATTGTGTTGTAAAGTGCTTTCTTAGTAGTTATTGATACATGTTTGTTCTTTAGTATTGGTGTCATTTGTCCAATTAGTTGGTTTGCCTTATTGCATCTATTTTCTATCTCATCTTCTGATTTGCCATTTGATGATATTATACTTCCTGGGTACTTGAAACTCTTTACGTGTTTCAAGGGATGTTCATTTGTGTGAATTGTTGTTGTTTTTACTTCTTTAGTTACAGTCATTACCTTTATTTTACTTGTGTTAATTTTCATGTTATGTTCCCTACACATTTCGTTTAGGCTATTCATGTGGTCTTGTAATTCAGCTTCTGATTTTGCTATAAGTGCTTGATCATCCGCAAACAGGAGATCTCTAACGGTGTACTTTGCAGATGGTTCTTCTTCAGTGTTCTCGTCATGCGGTGTTCTTGCGGTCTCTGTTTGGCTGGTTTCTTTACATATGTTGTCTATATATGTTATGAACAAGAAAGGGGACAGGACACAACCTCGTCGTACTCCGGATCTTATGGTGAAGGGTTCTGAGTGTCCTCCAATTTCTCTCACTATGCATTCACTGTTGTTGTAAAGGTTCTACATAGGTTTATTATATGTGTACTCACTCCATATTGTTTAAGTATTTCCCACGGCCTGTTTCTATATACTCCATCAAATGCCTTTTTTTGGTCGACACAGGTTAAGAAGAGTGTTTCACTGAATTCGATTGATTTTTCTATAAGTTTTCTAAGAGCGAAATGGTTCGCTAAGCTCGAGTTCTATAGTAATTCGTAATTTTTTCTCAAGGATTTTGCATAATATATTCCCAGTATGACTCAAAAGGAAAATGCCTCTGTATTGTGTGGAGTCTCTTTTGCTGCCTTTCTAAACAACTCTAAACAACTGTAGACATGGCTAAACAACTGTGGGCATGTCTAAACAATCATGGGCATGACTAAACAGCTGTGGGCATGACTAAACAATTGTGAACATGACAAAACAACTGTGGGCATGACTAAACAATTGTGAAGATGACTAAACAACTGTGGACATGACTAAACAACTGTGGACATGAGTAAACAACTGTGGGCATGACTAAATAACTGTGGACATGACAAAACAACTGAGGAAATGAGTAAACAACTGTGGGCATAACTAAACAACTGTGGACATGACAAAACAACTGTGGACATGACTAAACAACTGTGGGCATGACTAAACAACTGTGGACATGACAAAACAACTGTGGACATGACTAAACAACTGTGGGCATGACTAAACAACTGTGGACATGAGTAAACAACTGTGGGCATGACTAAACAACTGTGCACATGATAAACAGATGTGGTGTCAAAGAGTTGGGTAGGACATAGATAGGACAACAGACAGAAGAGGGGTAAAGACAGATAGGACATAGATAAGGACGTCTACGGGGGAGTAGATAGAGTACATACAGAACACAAGCTATGATTTAGAACAGTCATAAGACAGGACTTAGATGGGGACACGGACGTTTCATATCTAGGACAACAGCAGGACCAACCCCGAGGATAGGAGGGGACGTTAATTCACGGGATAACACCCGTAAACAGACTAAGCTGTAGTACAACTCAAGGTTAGCATGAACAAGACTACTGTACTACGTGACGAATAGAACAGCACGGGGGTTTGCTGACCGCACGAGATTTAGGACGACCAGGCCAGCCAACCGACTGAACTTAGTCAGACGGGACAGGACAGCTTTCCAGACAGGACGTGTGTGTTTTTCCGAGAGCCAATATGTAGTTTACGAGGGCGCAAGTTACAGATAGCGAGAGTTGAGTTTTGTATCTGATTGTGTATGAGTTTTGTGAAGAAAGGCGACCACTGTATATTTAGACAGGCAGTCACCGCCTGGTCATGATTGTATAAATATCTCAGGTTCGCCTGAATTAAAATGTGTAAGTTCCATCCACGCAACTGATGTTTCTTTGAGGTGTGGATGAAATAGCGAGGGTGCCTGTATGCAATATAAGATGTTGACATGTGGACATGACAAAACAACTGTGGACATGACTAAACAACTGTGGACATGACTAAACAACTGTGGACATGACTAAACAACTGTGGACATGACTAAACAACTGTGGACATGAATAAACAACTATGGACATGACTAAACAGATGTGGACATGACTAAACAACTGTGGATATGACTAAACCAATGTGGACATGACTAAACAACTGTGGACATGACTAAACAACTGTGGACATGACTAAACAAATGTAGACATGACTAAACAACTGTGGACTTGACTAAAGAGATGTGGCATGAATAAACAATTGTGGACATGACTAAACAGGTGTGGACATGACTAAACAGATGTGGACATGGCTAAACAACTGTGCTTTTCTCTGTCTTATAATGGTTTATACTTTTCGTTCGCTCGATTTGAAGTCGAGCGTTTCTTGCCATCAGGTGAATTCACTCCGACTTCTGATATACTTGTAATTTACACCATCAAGTCCAGAACGAGAAATCAACAGCTTAGGTCAACTTACCGGTGTAGGGGTTGAACCATTTATAATTTCTTTTAGTTGCATTAAATTATCCTGGATAGTCGTTGTTAGATATGTATAAGTGAGTATTGGGGAAGTACAAATTGCGTGGTCTCGAGGTATGGTGTCCGCCTCGAGAGCTGGAGGTCCCGGGTTCATGCCCCGGTGAGGACCGGGATTTTTTCACATGGACTTCTAGTAATAAAATTTCCCCTGGTCTCTGGATAGTGAGATCGGACGCCCGTGTGTATTGTTGCGAACGTAAAAAATCTCTTGGCAGTTGGAAATCGAAAAAGAGTAGCCTAAAGGTGCTGCCCGGGCAAAATTTCGAGTTACAAATCTATCCAAATTATTTCAGGATCCTCTCCGGTGCTACGGAGTTCGTGCACTAAGGTAATTTCTCCAAACTCAGGTTTGAGTTAGGAGTAGAACGGAGCACTTTTGGGTTACACCCGTGTGCCGTGATGTTGATCCATAAACTAAACTAAACTAAATTATCTTAGAAGCTGAACTCCGCTTGCTCATAAACTTCCGGAGCGCTGGCGGTGAGGTTGGGGCTGGGGGTTCAGTCCAGACACCGGTCAGTCAGTTGGACTTCAACGTTGACTTCACGTTAAGAAAGCAATGGCAAGCTACTGAACGTAAAATCACCTTGTAAATCAATCAGAGGTGTGGGGTGATTGCAACGTCCTGTTAAGAACACGCAACGTGTAACTGACGTGTATGTTACCTGACCAACAAAAGCCACAGAAAAGAAGTTTAATAACCAGACTATCAAGTGGAAGTTACGGTTCCTTTTATTTACCTTTAGGCTCATTGGGTATATGGTTAGTTAAAAGTTAGTTTCATATCCTTTGCAGAACGTCACAGTCAACACCAGCATTTTTGCTGTTGTTATCTCTTGGCAAGTTTACGTTCAGTAGTTTGCCATTGCTTTCTGAATGACCGGCACCCATACAATTTCGTAAGAAAACCAAGGCAAGGCGGTCTGCTGCCAAATCGCCAGCAGCTGTATTTCGAACGCGGGTTTGTGGAATTACGGACTGCGTCCGTAACTCCTACGCCACGGAGCGGGCGGGTATATGGTGCTAGACTTATATTTTTATAGACCAGTGGGGACGCATGGCTGATATGGTTAGTATCTCCCCGGCCGCCTTTACTACCCAAAACCCAGGTACACATTTTAGAATGGGACCACATCGGATTCCATGTCAATTTTAAATGTGCATGGAACCCCCGACCATCGAGGCGGCAGGCGAAGGTCTAGCCACTACGCCACTGCGACTCCATTGATAAGTGCGTCAGAGCTATGGCTATAAGACGTGGCTGGTCTTACAGCTGGCTCCACTTTACTGTTTGACCAAAGCATCACTTCTGACACTATACACCGGGTTAATTCACGTAAAATGTCCAGATGATGTGTTTGATTAGCAGCACCAGGAACTCATCATGTATTTATGTATTCGGTACTTGTATTTAGATTAACAACGCTAAGCCGAGATAATGTCTAAATACAACATATGGCAAACACCAATGGTTCATTGGCAATGCTGGTGGTGATGGTTTGTCCAATAAAAGGACACAGAAATAATCCCAGTTGTCCTGGATAATCCGAGTTATACATTGTGCCAGTGAGTAGATGAAATATAGATAAAACGTACTGTCCAAAGGAAGAGGGCCCATTTGCACGCTCAAAGGAAACAAAAAAGCCGTTAAACCACTTCAAGATTTAGTGTCGTTCATTTTAATATGTTTTACGACAACGATAGACATGCGCTGCACAAATGTATACCCTTATTTTCAAATAATGTGACATAAATTATACACTCTATCGGATAGTACTCGGTGGCGTAGACTGAGCATTGACATGTTCCGTGTATTTACTCTCTCTCTCTCTCTCTCTCTCTCTCTCTCTCTCTCTCTCTCTCTCTCTCTCTCTCTCTCTCTCTCTCTCTCTCTCTCTCTACATATATATATATATATGTATATATATATATATATATATATATATATATATATATATATATATATATATGCCGGCTTCGTGGCTTAGAGGTTAACGACTTCTCTCCGTAATCTCGTATACTCTCGTAGGTAACGTGATGACGGTGAGAATCAGCAGTGATTCGAATCGCATCTGTAACTTACGGGGTATGTGAGCCGGCCGCTCAGAAAGCAATGGCAAACTACTGAGCGTAATCTTGCCAAGAAATCAATATACAGCTGAAAGA
>OY992881.1:111880088-111950088 GCA_963921405.1 Cepaea hortensis
GGCGTTTGCATAATTAGATAGCTTCGAGGCCGTTCTGAAATAGGTACGTTACACCTTCTAACCTTTGGTTAGCCAATTGGTGTTTGAGTTAAAACCTTTTCAGGTTAATTTCAGCAGTGGCGTAGCCGAGGAGAGAATGTGCAAGGGGAGAGAATGTGTGTTATATTCAACTTGGCGTCTTCTTTGCAATGAGCAGACAATCTGGAAAAAAAAAAAAACATCTGATGGCTGTGGAAATGTGCTTTCTGAGGGAAATACAAAGAATACCATGGACAGACAGACAGACCAATGAACAAGTCCTTCGAGAAACAAATGAAGTTCGTAAATTGATTAGAGCCATTAGACGTAGACAGTAAAAAAAATTTGGGCATGTTATGAGAAGAAATGCCGGTCTCTCTGGCTGTGGGGTTACAACACTTTCTCTCTGTAATCCCGTTTATCACGCAGAGTCTCGCAGCGGAGCGAGAACTGAGGTGGTTCGACCCCCGCTCGTGACTTGCGGATACTGAGCCGGCCGCTCAGAAAGCAATGGCAAACTACTGAGCGTAATCTTGCCAAGAGATCAACAGACAGCTGAAAGATGCTGCTGTTGACAGCTAAGTCCTGTAAAAGGATACGCAAAAAAAAAAAAAAAAAATGAGAAGAAATGAATTGGAGAACTTAATGACAACTGGCAAGATAGAAGGGAAGAGACCAAGGGGAAGACCGAGAAGTAAATACCTGGATGGTTTGGCCATGTAGCATTGTCGAGACAGAAACCTGGAGCTGATCCACGACTCTGGTGATCGAGTGAGATCGCAAAACATGACCGCCCCACGCTTATCGGCATGGCACATGATGGATGGATGGAAATTCAGTCCATTTTACCGCCTTGCTTCCCTTCGTTCAAAGAAAAAGAAAAACAAAACTCACTACTGTGTGCCGGTCTCTCTGGCCGAGGAGTTACAACACTTTCTCCGTAATCCCGTTTATCACGCAGAGTCTCGTAGCGGGCGAGAGCTGGGAGCGGTTCGACCCCCGCTGGTGACTTGCGGGATAACTGAGCCGGCCGCTCAGAAAGCAATGGCAAACTACTGAGCGTAATCTTGCCAAGAAATCAACAGACAGCTGAAAGATGCTGCTGTTGACAGCGATGTCCTGTAAATGATATGCAAATAAAAACAAAAACACTACTGTGTATTGTTATTCCCTTGTTTACACTTTCTAGTAATATCAGGTTTCAGTTGGAGCCGGTCGTTCAGAAAGCAATGGCAAACTACTGAACGTAAACTTGCCAAGACATCAACAACAGCAGTAAAATACTGGAGTTGACAGCGATGTCCTGTAAAAAGGATATGGAAAAACAAAAATAACTAACAGAAACTAAAAGGGGGAGTAACTATGAAAGCGTTTTGGTTAAATGAGAAGTAACAAGTCGTGAAAATTATAACACAACAGTAATGCTTTTAAAGAAATAAAACAATTGAAAGATCTTGTCCTGGTCACGCCCGTAGGCTTAAGAAACACTATTTGCAGAACTAGAAGGCAAAATTCCGAGAGAAACAATAAGGTGTAGATCAAGAAAAACATTTACAAAACAAGCGAATGATGTATCAAGTGGAGATCAACATGGAATTAAAGAAATCAGCAAAAGACTTCTGTGGACACATATTTTCTAGAAGCTTCTAGCTATGCCAACGGCTGAAATAATCCGTAAATAAATTCGCACCCGTTGTTTGGCGCCCACAGAAGTAGGAAAAAAAAAATGAAGGAGGCAGAGACTAGAGGTCACAATGAACAATATAAAAATGAAAAGTTATAGTTACCCTGTTGCGAAAATGTTACGGACGCAGTTCGTAATCCCGCATCCCGCGTTCAAAACACAGCT
Source organism: Cepaea hortensis (assembly GCA_963921405.1). Taxonomy (NCBI): domain Eukaryota; kingdom Metazoa; phylum Mollusca; class Gastropoda; order Stylommatophora; family Helicidae; genus Cepaea; species Cepaea hortensis. The sequence continues at coordinate 111,881,956 of OY992881.1, forward strand.
GCGGGGGATTTGGCAACAGAGCGCCTTACTTTTTTTTTTTCCCACTAAATGGTATGTGTGCCGGTTGTTCAGAAAGCAATAGCACACTACTGAACGTAAACTTGCGACGAGATCCATCCATCCATCATGCGCGATGCCGATAAGCATGGGCGGTCATGTTTCGCCATTCCACTCGATCATCAGAGTCGTGGATCAGCTCAGTGTTCCTGTGCCAACCATGCCAAGTGGCCAAGCCGGACTTGTTCATTGCTTTTGCCAAGAGATCATACAATCAGCATAAAAATGCTGGGGTTAACTGCAAAGTATCCTGTACAAGGATATGCAACTAACTTTATGTTGGTTACCTGATTTGTGCAGCAGACCGTGTCGTGTTGTGTTATAACGTGCTAGTATGGGAGCCGGTCGTTCATAGAGCAATGGCAAACTACTGAATGTAACACTTGCCTAGTACATCAAGAGCAGCTGAAAAATGCTGGTGTTGACTGCAACGTCCCGTAAGGGATACGCAAAAAATTAAATTAAAATCCCATTGGGATTCAAACCTGGTCTCAAAGGGTTCTCCAACTGATATTTCAAAGGCTGTAATACTTGATAACGATGGTAATGTAGTTATTCACTGTATGACAAAGTAGCTAACGAAAGAAGATTGCATGAGAGACATCTAAATACACCTGCCAAAAAATGTATTCACCAAATGCAAATTTTGAAACCTTGTTTAATGCTAATGCTGAAAGGTTCAAGTTACTCTGTACCAGTGGCATCATCTAAAGGGGAGACTGTACTCCCATTGCTCACTTCTTTATATTTACCGGCTGTTTGTGAAGTCTCACTACACTTTGTATGTAGAAAAACATTTAAAAATGAAGTACATAATGCCATAAAAAATGTGCTTCACACTCCACCGTGAAGCAATATGAAGCGAATGGTTGTCGTCTGCTGGAGTAATTCTTTGCACTCCAAACAGAATGGTGTTATCAACGGAAGAAAGAATCTTTTTTTTCCCCCAATTTGTTCTGCATGCAAAGTGTTATGAGACTTTATAAACACCCGGTATATGAGGAGGAGGCCCGGCAAAGAGAATAACAGCTAAGTGTATGAAGGCTGAAGAGTAAGGGGAGAAAGATGAGGGATAGATCCAAGTAAATGACCTATTGTATTTTGGACGCCCGTTAGTGTTACTGCGTGTTGAGATGATAAGCCAGCCTGCATGGTCATGCATGCAGCTGTCAGCATGGCCATCACCAAGCAGGGGTGACACCGAATGTACTCACGCCTACAGTGCTGATATCTGCTAACGTGACCATGTGGACTTGCTGTGGACATTGAGTGTGTGTGTCTGGCTTATTGCATCCAATTTGGGACGCAGAGGTGTTTCCAAGGCACCAGGGCTGGGTTCTATACTGGCCAAGACCTATTGACGCGTCCTCGCCGAGCGTCCTGGGCAACAGGTCCCTTTGGGGTCCTGGCTGAAGTCAGTAGGATCGTTGATTCCTCCGAAGTCCGAGAGTATCTGCCTACACGGCGAGGAACCACCAGTCTGCACACCCATAAGCCAGACATGGGACAACGGATACTCACGCAAACCTCAGGTCCTGTATAATATCACACTGATGGTGGACGACAGGATGTCTTCATCCGACATACAGGACTTCACGCTGGAGTTCATAGCCAGCGAAAACTAGCAAGTATCAAATTTTACATCGTTTGCTCATCGACTCATAGGCAGCCTATTAGTTTATAATTGAAGGCAAGGGATACAACTTGGAAAATATAAACAAATATTTGAAGAGGGAGCTCTTCCGCTTGTAAAAAATACATTTATAGTTTCAAGATGGCAGACGAGTACTGTTATGTGTACAAGTTGCGCTAGTTACTAAAGGATCATTTACAGCTTTGTCGACACTTTTCAGAAGTGATTTATAATTCGAAGTTCTCTAAATATGGATGAACAAGGCTGTCCACGATGCAAAACAACAAAGTACAGAAATCCATCATTGAAGTTGATGGTAAATATATGCGGACACTCGCTGTAAGTTTGTTTCAATCTTTTTAACTTTTAAATTTAATTTAATTTAATTTAATTTTTATTTGTCGTCTTCATTCGTAAATTAAATATTAAATATATAAATAAACTGTTACCCAGACTTGTACAAAGTCATTAATGAGTAATTTTTATTCTATTGAAACTCAGCAGAAGTTTATAAATGTTTTATAGTAAGTGACATATATGTCAGCTTACACTACACCTTACTCAACTGTTTAATTTTGCTGCCACCACGCTGTTTATATTTTTTTTAGGGAGAACTATCACGATTTTAAATTTGAGAATTTACTAATGAGACGGCCACAAAAGATAGGTCTTGAAATTCAAAGTCTAATGGTACCTCAATTATGCCTGTATGTCACTTCTAAGTGAAGATATTCGCATTTTTGTGAAGGTGAGACGAGTTGCGATTTCTCATGCTATTCACCCGTAATTAGAACTCTCCAGTGTGTCCGATTACCTTCACCAGCGGGTGTGCGTATCTGTTCGTGCGAGACGGTCTCACACGGTCATATGAAAACTGACTTCAAAAATATGTTCCGTCATGTTAAATGATTACAAAATAGTACAAGTATACAAATAAATTATTATTAATCTTTAAAATTGTGTTCACTTTACCTTTAGCAGTTCAAGTTGCACATTTTGAGGGTAACAAAGTGTAGCGCAATAGATGTGCGCGGCCGTCATGACCCGTGGGTTTCCAATTCACAAAGTCACATCTTCGCAGAAAATCTGTTTTTCAACCACAATTCGAGCAAGTTTAGCGATGGAACTTTGCTGATTCAGGGGCGATATTTTATATCGCAATTAAAATTTACATTAAACAAAGACGTCTATTGGATCCATCGATTCCGATACGCGATCATTCCGCTGCCTCTGTGGAATGCGTTCCCCGGCAGTCGGCAGCTCGCACATATCCATAGAGCACACTTTTTTCACAAACTTCCAGTTTCTTAGTTCTATATAATATGTTATTTCGTAATGTTTAATAGTTTTTATTATTTCACCTAATAATTTTGTGAAAAATAAAAAAAATACCCAGCCGGGAATAGAACCCTGGTCTCCTGCGTGACAGGCGGAATGCTTACGACTATGCTAGCGAGGACACAATGTTTGTTCTACAAAGATTATTTATATAGTCAAGCTGCCGTTTTGGGTTTCATGATCGTAACATCTTCGCCTGTTTTTCAAATACACTTAAAGCAAGTTAGCAATGAAACTTTCTAAATTTCTGAAAAATCTGATGCAGAATTCGAAGATCCATCTACAATTGATGGTTTTCTATTGCAAGCGCCAGAAAAAAATTATGTACGGTTCACTGTGCCGTTTTCATTTTTCTCTGCTTGCGAGGTTGGTCTCAACCAAACGGGTCATAGGCGGATTATGAAAACTGACTTCAAAAATATGTTCTGTCACATTAAATGATTAAAAAATAGCACAAGTATACAAATAAATTATTTAAATATTAATCTTTAAACTTGTGTTCTCTTTAACTTTAGTAGGTCAAATTGCACGTTTTGAGTGTTGAAAAGTGAAAGTGTACATGCCAATTTGATCGATATGCGCAGTCGCCATGGCACATGGCCTTGCGTTTCCTGATTCACAAAGGCACGCTTCGCAGAAAATGTTGTTTTTCACCCACATCGGAAGCAATTACCACGATGAAACTTTCCAAATGTATTTAAAATTGTATGCAGAAATTAAAAATACATATATAATTGAAGATATTCTATCTGCAGCGCCATAATAGTGTTACAAAGTGCACATGCCAATCCGATCAATATGCGCAAAGAACAGAAACACGTCTTTGCAGAAAATGTTGTTTTTCATCCACATCGGACGCAATTACTGCGATGAAACTTTCCAGATATATTTAAAATTGTATGCAGAATTCAAAAATACATATATAATTGAAGACGTTCTATCTACAGCGTAAAAAAAAAATTTAATTACGGTTAGTATGAAATATATTCTTATTTATATAAAAGGTTACGATGATTTCAACCAATCGCTGTGCACGGAATATTAGGCAAACCATTCCTGAAAAACCAAGGATGACGTGTGTTATTGTCACGTGAGATTTGAATGAATGAATGACGTTGATAGAATGCATGGTAAATTAGATAGCGTTTTCCGGGACAAGGTGAATCATGGCGGTATGATTCCGTATATGATTTCGGTTTTCATTTCCGGTTGCGGCACGATGGAACTCGCTAATTATATTATTAAACATCGGGAACGGATAGCGCCATATCCAACATCGTTAATCAAAATGCCTTTATATTACACATAATTGTATCAGTAAAGTACAGATACTTAACGCTTTTAAATATTACTACTATTACTGTAACACAAACACTCCAAAACACACAAGATAATACATAATAACATGACCAATCAGTGTTCAGTACATTTCAAACACATCGTATGATTGATACCCCAGGAAGGTTAACCCGGTCAACAAATGCCCGCAGAAGTCGGATGTGTTGGCCTAATGGCGCAAGAACGCAGCTCTGCTGTAAACAGGCACAACGCAATCACATCTGGAAAAAAAAACTCTGGATGAACGCAGAAGAAGAAGAAGAAGTATGATTGATAAGGTTGATAATATTGTAACAACGTCATAAAGCTGAAAAATTAACACAAAATCAATAAATAACTATATGCAGTATTACTGCAGCTGTGAATATTGAGAAAACAAGACCATTCAACAAGTCATTTTGAACCACTCGTGTGCAGTATAATTGTGTGTCTATCTAAATAAAATGTAACTAGCACAGTAATTGAGGCATCTCTAGTCAGTGTTATGTATGGGTTAACTGCATGTACCCATGACAACAATGCTGCATGCCCTTCGCAGAATGTTGCGATAACCCCAACTCCATGTTGATTGACTAGGTTATTGTACATTCAGTAGTTTGCCATAGCTTTCTGAATGAGAAAACATTGAGTCTATCTGACCGAAGTAACTAGTTAGCTAATAATAATACTAAATATCTTAACATTGATGACACCATATTGTGTTAGTTAAGTTAGTTGCATATCCTTTACAGGACATTGCAGTCAACACCAGTATTTTTTGTTTATTTTGGTTTGCTGTTGTGATCTCTTGGCACGTTTACATTCAGTAGTTTACCATTGATTTCTAAACGATCGGCACCCATACCAATTCGTAAACAACCAACGCAGCGTGGTCTGCTGCTAAATCATGCGCAGCTGTGTTTTGAGTGTGGGTATGTGAGATCATTTACTGCGTCCGTAACCCCTTCACCATGGAGCCGGCACCATATTGTGTAGTTTAACATATTTGCTACTTGTATTTATGCCATTGGGTTGCAATTTATGAAGCACTCCAGTAAATTTATTTTGTGAATTAAATGCACCACTGGGAGTGACACCAGTCAGGCTATTCAAGGGAGAAGTAACTATGGTCTCTGCTGAGATGAAATCTGTCACGGACTCAAACTCTGCAAGAGAGTCATACCTTTCCCCATGGTGTTGGTAAGCAGTCAGTATCCATGTATTGCATTCACTGCCTGGAGTTCTCACAGACATAAATGAATCTTTTGCTACCAAGATGGAACCAAGTCGTCCCCAGTTCAAGTCGTGCAGAAGTGAACAACTCAGTTTGTACATTGTGACAAAATGTAGTGTGATAGCTTAAAATCTGGATTACATTAATGTGAACAACTCAGTTTGTACATTGTGACAAAATGTAGTGTGATAGCTTAAAATCTGGATTACACTATTGTGAACAACTCAGTTTGTACATTGTGACAAAATGTAGTGTGATAGCTTAAAATCTGGATTACACTATATGTAATTTTGTTTTTCTAAACCCTGCAGTATTCTTGTTCCCTTGACTGCCCACTTTGAGATAGGCCTTCAACCAACTCATTCAAGATGCCCTATCTTTTTCTGTCTCATGCAACTCCATCTGTATTCATCCCATGTTATGCATCTCTGTCTGGAATTTGTTTTAGGAGGTTCCGCTATTTAATTTTCCCTGTGGGTTTCTGACAAAGAATTTTCTAGTTATACTATTCTCAGCGTTAAGCACTACAGTGTTTAATTTCTAACTTAAACAAAACAATGTAGAAATGTAAATTTTTTTTCTGACAAACGAAACACAAAAGGAAGTTAGTAATAAGGAAGAGTTATAACTGGACATTTCCATCCACAGATGTGAGAGCTGTGTGGAAGCACTGTTCGTCAAAGGATCTGGTGCATGCCCTGAGTGTGAAACTCCATTAAGAAGATCAAACTTTAAGCTTCAGATATTTGAGGATGCATCCGTGGAAAAGGAGATTGACATTAGGAAAAGAATCTTGAGAGAGTAAGTTGAATGTCTCTCTCTCTCTCTCTCTCTCTCTCTCTCTCTCTCTCTCTCTCTCTCTCTCTCTCTCTCTCTCTCTCTCTCTCTCTCTCTCTCTCTCTCTCTCTCTCTCTCTCTCTCTCTCTCTCTCTCTCTCTCTCTCTCTCTGTCTGTCTGTCTGTCTGTGCACACACACACAAACATGCATGCATGCACGCACCCACCCACCCACGTACGCGGGCAGTGGAAGTGGGCATAATATGAAGATTTATCTAATCTTCCATACTCCATCTAGATGGAGTTTGAATATTGGAGGAGTTACAATCCACGACATTAGAGGGGTTAAATCCACAGCTTTCGAGGAGTTACAATCCACAGCATTGGAGGAGTTACAATCCACAGCATGAGATCAGTGTCACTGTGGGCCATTTATGACATCACCAAGATCATCAACCCCTAAATCGGTCAGTTGGACTTTAGAAAAAATGGACTTCTCATCCTTGACTTGGGGACGTAAATTACAAGTACCTCAGAAGTCGGACTGGGCTAGCTTGATGGTGAGGGACACTGGTAATAGGGAAAGCTATCCAAACGCAAAACCAGGCCAGTGTACTTGAAATAGAAGCATGTGTATGGACTACGCTTGAGTTCAAAGCTAGCAACGCTAAAATAAAATATAATAATGATGCTCATTTATGTAAAAATTGTCATAAAAACATCAGAGTAAAACATAGAGGACAGAGTTTAACAACTGTCCTTACTATCTCTATTTTTATAGTGAACAGTAAAAGGGATGCTATGTCGCTTTTGACCCCTCCATTATATGTGTCCTATATTTAAGGCCTTATATAAGTACACAATCAATCAATCAATCATGTGCCATGCCGGAAAGCATGGGCGGTCATGACTCGCCATTTCACTCGATCACCAGCATCGTGGATCAGCTCAGAGTTCCAGTCTGGTCCATGCCATGTGGCCAAGCCATCCAGGTATTTTCCTCTCGGTCTTACTCTTGGTCTGTTCCCTTCGATCTTGCCAGTTGTCACTAAGTTCTCCAATCCATTTCTTCTCATAACATGTCCTAAAAATTTTGACTCTACATCTAATTTATGATATTGAAATGCAATAAATGTACATTAATTCATGAATACATGACATTTAGCAGAAAGGTGAAGCTGACGAATACTTGTGTGTATCACTTACAGAGAGTTGCTTATCCTGTACAGATTGCAGTCAACACCAGCAGTTTTTGCTGTTGTGATCTCTTGGCAAGTTTACGTTCAGTAGTTTGCCATTTTTTTTTCTGAACGACCGGTACCCATACCATTTTATTACAAACCAATGCAAGGCGGTCTGCTGCCAAATTGCCCGCAGCTGTGTATCGAACACGGGTTTGTGGATTGTGTATCACTACATGGTATTAAAATGAAGGTTAGAAACCCAGGCTCCACTAGATAGCTAAAAACAGCGTGTACACATGTTTATATGAACTTCTAAATATTTGTTTTGCAGTTACAATAAAAAGCAAGAAGACTTTCCGAGCCTGAGAGAGTACAATGATTATCTTGAACTGATAGAAACTATTGGTAAGTTGATGATACAAATGTAATGATTACTTTGAAATTATAGAAAATAAGGGTAAATAGATGAAACAAATGTCATGAGTCCATTATGTATGTGTATTTTCTTTTCTTTATTATTACTTTTGATGCTAAAACAAGATTAAGTTAGTTGCATAGCAGTTACTGATGGGGTGTGAAATGTTACACCGTCACATGTTCTAGGACATGGCATGAGGTGGAGCAGCCAGTTCCCTTGATTGTCATCTTTCCTTCCCAGACAATGAAAAAGTAGACAATTTAAAGGTGGGAGCATCGACATCATTGCACCGGGTTTTATCCCATATGGCTCTGTCTCTTTCTGCAGGGCAACCTGCCGAAAGTGTCACATAGAGCACAAACTCCATAGCTCCAGTGACGACCCCGAGGAGTTTCCGAGAAAAATGCACTATTGAACCGAACAACATGGCCCGGAATCGAGCCCACAACCTTCGGAGTGCGAGGCAGATGGCTTGACTACTTTGCCATGGAGGCTGCCTATTGTCTGATGCCCCATTTTGTGAGGCTGGGTTGACTACTTCGCCACGGAGGCTGCCTATTGTCTGGTGCCCCATTTTGTGAGGCTGGGTTGACTACTTCGCCACGGAGGCTGCCTATTGTCTGGTGCCCCATTTTGTGAGGCTGGGTTGACTACTTCGCCACGGAGGCTGCCTATGGTCTGGTGCCCCATTTTGTGAGGCTGGGTTGACTACTTCGCCACGGAGGCTGCCTATTGTCTGGTGACCCCATCTTGTCAGACTGGGTTGACTACTTCGCCACGGAGGCTGCCTATGGTCTGGTGCCCCATTTTGTGAGGCTGGGTCGACTACTTCGCCACGGAGGCTGCCTATTGTCTGGTGCTCCATTTTGTGAGGCTGGGTTGACTACTTCGCCACGGAGGCTTCCTATTGTCTGGTGCTCCATTTTGTGAGGCTGGGTTGACTACTTCGCCACGGAGGCTCCCTATTGTCTGGTGCTCCATCTTGTCAGGCTGGGTTGACTACTTCGCCACGGAGGCTGCCTATTGTCTGGTGCCCCATCTTGTCAGGCTGGGTTGACTACTTTGCCACGGAGGCTGCCTATTGTCTGGTGACCCCATCTTGTCAGACTGGGTTGACTACTTCGCCACGGAGGCTGCCTATGGTCTGGTGCCCCATTTTGTGAGGCTGGGTCGACTACTTCGCCACGGAGGCTGCCTATTGTCTGGTGCTCCATTTTGTGAGGCTGGGTTGACTACTTTGCCACGGAGGCTTCCTATTGTCTGGTGCTCCATTTTGTGAGGCTGGGTTGACTACTTCGCCACGGAGGCTCCCTATTGTCTGGTGCTCCATCTTGTCAGGCTGGGTTGACTACTTCGCCACGGAGGCTGCCTATTGTCTGGTGCCCCTTTTTGTGAAGCTGGGTCAACACTCGAGCCATACTGGTCTGAAATGATAATCTTGCCTCTTCTGGGAATCAAATCCTGATCACTGTCTTGCTAGGAAAGTGAACAAACGACCAGGCCACCATCACATGTATCCACACAAAATCATCATCATGTTGCAGGTCCTCTGCAGAATGTCTCATCACTGCTGACCAAAAACAGTCTCCATCATTTGCGAGTATCTCTCGCATACCAAAAGCACATTTTATAGAGAGGAAATATAAAATTTAATACTAAAAACAATAAGAAATTGGCAGCGAGGTCACGTGGACAATGAGATTTGAGCACATGTGATTTTATTTTAAATGTGTTGAAACTGAAAAACGCAAAATAAACACATTACACCAAATACTGTATACGCAGTAATCACTGTATACACACTTATCACTTAATATAATTGTAGTATCAGTGCTCGCAATCAATTTTTAAAAAAAAACATAGACAGCGTGGGTCTCTTTGTTCATGCAAAGTTGACAGCGAGGTTACATGGACACGCCGACGAATCCGAGGCAATGGACAAAAACCAACACAAATTTTTCATGGTGTGTACAAATAGCATCATGTGTGCAAATAGCACAGTGTGTACAGACATCATGTGTACAAACAGCATAGTGTGTACAACCGTGTGTACAAACAGCACCGTGTGTACAGGCATCTTGTGTGCAAATATCACCATGTGTTCAGACATGTGTGCAAATATCACCGTGTGTACAGACATCATGTGTAAAAACAGCATAGTGTGTACAAACAGCACCGTGTGTACAGGCATCCTGTGTGCAAATATCGCAGTATGTACAGACATCATGTATGCAAATATCACCGTGTGTACAGACATCATGTGTGCAAACAGCAATGTGTGTACAAACATCATGTGTACAAAAAGCATTGTGTGTACAAACATCATGTGTGCAAATAGCACCATGTGTACAGACATCATGTGTACAAATATTGTGTGTGCAAACATCGTCGCATATACAAACAGCATCGTGTGTGCAAACAGCAATGTGTGTACAAACATCATGTGTACAAAAAGCAATGTGTGTACAAACATCATGTGTGCAATTAGCACCGTGTGTACAGACATCATGTGTACAAACAGCATCGTGTTTACAGTAAAGCTATAAAGTTGTAAGGCCTATATATTGTTTAAAGCCACGCCAAGGACCAAGATCTGTGGAGAGACATGAACGCCTTTGCCAGTTTGCAGAGTACATGATGATGCTGATAATAAAAACACTTCCAATTACCCTAAGTCTACCACCGCTGAAATCATGCATACTGCCAACGTCATATGTTATCAAATGTATATGTAACTTGTGATGTGATTTGTTTTGCAGTGTTCAACCTAAGCAATAACATTGATGTTGATAACACAAAAAGGATGGTTGAGCAGTACAAGAAAGAGAATAAAGACCAAATTAGAAAGAACCTATCAAAACAGGTAAGAGAAATAGCTGTGGTCATCAAGCATGAGCTGCTCAGATTCTTGTTATTTTGCAGTTTCTTTAAGATTATTGAAGTCATAGGATACTGACACTATGCCTTCTTGACAGACAATATTTATTGTATTTAACAGAAAAAAGGCATAGTACTTCTCCATAACACAAAGCCTGAGCTGAATTGTAAAGACCATGTTTTGCCCATGATCCCTCTCTCGGTCTGCCAAGTTCACTCCTGAGGAAAGGTAACATCAATACATCTGGTACAAGACAAGCTGCTGGATCAGCAAAGTAATGCTCTAAGTGTCCACCTATTAGAGCTTTGATTCTAGACCAGTTGCCGACCAAGGCTTAGGGCCTGGTCTGGACAACTAGTCTTTAGGGTACATTTCCTCATATTAAGATGAGGCCTTTATCCTCCCAGTTGTGGTCCTCCGCCCGAAGCTGTTGGCACAATGTCATGTGTCAGGTTTAGTGAACACCGCCCATCATTCAGGATTAACAGAAATCAGGTGGTACCGTCTATTGTCATACAGTAGCTCAGTCATATCTGACTAAGACCTGACTAACTAGTAGGATAATAGTGTGTGCAATGAGATGCCAGTTACCTAAATTGGTAAATAGAGCTAAACTAGGAGGCATGATCAAATAAAAAACATCCCGGTGGCTTCATTTCACACATAGGAAAGGTATAGCAGCAGGTGAGATAGAATTAAACAAAGCACCTGTTAAGAAGCAAGCACACACCTGGGCTTATCAGAAAAAGTCTATAGGCATGTAGACAGCATCCCATCTTGGCTTACCAGAAGAAGTCTGTAGGCATTTAGACAGCATCCAACAGCTTAGGCAGATGGTGGATACCGCCCACAAAACACAGTGGTAACTCATTGAACCATTTAGTCATTATGTCTGCATTGATGTAATATGCCATGGGCAGGCTTCAGTTTGTTGCTTGTCCAAATCTTGCAATCTCCAACAGCATGTATCAGCTTGTGGGTTGACACCGTTCCATGGCAGAAGGCTGTGAAGAATCTTCTTATGCTGTCTTCTTCTACCTTTCTTTCCACAAATCTTTCTGTTTGTCACAATATGTTCTAGCTTCTATATTTTCTGAATATGATCATACAAAATTATGACTGCCTCTTTCTGATGTTTGTGATAAGTTGTCTTCATGCCTTACATTCTTTCTAACTTTTTGATTTCTTATTTTGTCTGGCCAAGGAATTTTCAGCATTCTGTCGGGTACGACATTTAGCAAATTTAGTAGCCAGACACATACCAGGAGGGGGGGGGGGGGGGGGGGGGGGGAGAAGAGAGTTAATCAATCTTCTGGACTGGAATCCCTCTGCAGTCAACAGGTCATAAAGCATCAAATCCGGTCATCATGGAACATTTGCAGATTAGCAACCATACCATTAGCAAGCAGACAGCATTTCATATGCTGTATTCCATGAACAATAATCGATTGCTCAAATATATCTAAACATGATCTATTAGTCGATTCCCACCATTACTATGTAAACAGGACTTCCTGTTAAGTGTTAGACTTCTGTGGATATAACATTCTAGGCATTTGCACAATATCAGCGACGATGTACATCATATTTTAGCCAAAGTATCATTTAGTTCTTCACTTAACATGATATGTACGAGGGTAAGTTAATAAGTAAGTCATAAATGGCTGTAGAAAAATAGCTAAATACGATAAAAACTTGAAACCAGTTTATTTGTATACATACATTGTCCCTTTATTTCTCAACATAATTTCCACCAACATTGATGTGCTTATCCCATAGTTTTATCAGTTCTCCTAAACCGACTGCATAGAACTGTGCTCTGTTTTCTGAACCACGTTTTCACTTCACATTCAACTTTGGCATCATTCACGAAATGTCTCCCACCAAGGTGGGTTTTCAATGAACTTAGGCCCTAGCGATTTCCAGTAAAGCGGTGCATAGTTGGGTAGAAAAAGTTACGAGGGTGAGTCAATAAGTAAGTCACACAGTTCTGTGGGATGGCAGGTAAATAAAAACAGGGCACACAGATCAATGCTGTCTGTTTAGGAGAACTGATAAAACTATGGGATAAGTGCATCAATGTTGGTGGAAATTATGTTGCGAAATAAAGGGACAATGTATGTGTACAAATAAACTGGTTTCAAGTTGTTATCATATTTAGTTATTTTTCTACAACCATTTGTGACTTACTTATTAACTTACCCTCGTAGCTCTGCAGTATGCACCTGATGAGATGCAGCAAAATATGACAGGCAAGAGATCGAGCAATATGTTGTTTTTGGCGTCTGTTTAAATTCACTAAGGGAATACATTATTTTGAACTCTGTAAAACCACATGTGTGAAGCTTCTGGTGATTTCTTTGCTTGTCCAGGATTCACAGCCATATGCTACAACTGGTTCTGTGTAAGATGGAAGAATTCTTTTTCTAACCTCCGATGACAAGTATTTATTGCATAAAAAAGATGTTATTCATTTTATAAAATGCAGGGTTTGCTTGTTCCGAGCTGTTTTTTTAAAGGTTTTATCTCTTTAATACATTTTACATCTGATGTTATCCATGTGCCTAGATATTTGGATTTCTGCACTTGCTCCAAATTAACACTTTTAAACTTCAATTGTACATACAATTAGACATGATGTGTTTCTTTTTTATTAACATGACCTCTGTCTTCTTATTCAAGATGAGGCCCATCTTTTCACTTTCTACTACCACCATATCTATAATCTTGTTTTGTAGTTCACTTTAGTCTCAGGCAGTGCTTTCATTAAGTACTCTTCTAATAGTGATTGGTTGTTTGGAAACCTCTAGAAGACTCGAGTTGTTGCTCTTGATTTTGCTACATTAACATTCTGAAAAGGGAGAGTCTGGCATATGAGACTACGACCTACAACATGAGAATAGAGGTGGAAGCAGTAACAGCAGCATTACGCTGGTTAGAGGAGACCACTGCAACACACATTGCATTCACTACAGACTCAAGGAGTCTTAGTAAGGTGGAGAAAGGAATGTTTCGTGTGGAATGGCCATCTTCGCTTCAGAGGTCACAGATTGAGAATTATATGGATATTTTGCCCTGACCATATGGGAGTGTAGGGGAATGAACAGGCTGATAGACTGGCAGGGAATGCACCTCTGATATCCCATGTGGCTGGTAAGGTTTTGTTCACAACACATCACAGTTGTCTTGTTCGACAGTGTACTGCATATTCGTATGAAAAATGGATTGTTGGTGCTCTGTCAATTTGGTCTTGTCGAAGCTACTGTTTCCTTGTTTTGTTCTCATGGAGCGTTGAGAATTTCATGTGATTTTTTACAGGCACAGGAAATGCTCAATTATGAGGCCACCCATTGCTATGAAGTTGAAACCGTATGACTACAACTAGTTCACAGTTTAGAGGGAACATCGCATAGTGTAAAATTGCTGGGCAAATGTCCCACGAACCAAGTTTTAGAAGTCTTGCTCACAACAGTTGATCTTTTAGATTGAACATCTCATAGTGTAAAATTGCTCGACAGATGTCCCACGAACTAAATTTTAGAAGTTTTGCTCACAATAGTTGACAAATTAGATTGAACATCTCATAGTGTAAAATTGCTGCACTGATGTCCCATGAACCAAGTTTTAGAAGTCTTTCTCACAACAGTTGACCGTTTAGAGAGAACATCTAATAGTGTAAAATTGCTGCACTGATGTCCCATGAACCAAGTTTTAGAAGTCTTTCTCACAACAGATGACCGTTTAGAGAGAACATCTAATAGTGTAAAATTGCTGGCCGATGAGAGACCTCACACCCCATATTTAACAGCTGGTGGAGGAATGATCATTGCCATCATGTTTCCACTGGTGGACAGAAATACAGAGCATAGTTTGTTCCATTTGCTGTAAAACTTCAGTATGTGTGCTCTTCATATTTGTCACAGAGCAAAGATGATGAATACCTGGAGCTGTTGATTGAGCAAGAACAGTATGAATCCTCCATGAGAAAGAAGATAATGACAGAGGATGAAAAAAGAGAACGAACAGCTAAAAGAAAGCACAAACAAGCTTTGATTGATGATTTGGTAAGCTATTTTACATTGTAATTGAGTTGATTTTCAGCATATGTTCTGCTTTTGTTTTTTGTACAATTTGCTTTATACAAAAACATCTTATTTGCCCAGTGTGTTGATGTAGAGTAATTTCTTGTAATTCCCATAGTTAGTTAGTTAGTAAACAGATCGTCCTCATTGCACATCAAACTATTAGTCTGTAAGTGCCCGGATGCTTTCCTCAGTATCTCCCGCAGTGTGTAGTGACTGACAACACCAAAGGCTATTATTCTATGGCTTCGCACAAGACACTCTAATCTAGCTTGACCCCGTTTGACCTGTTCTAGCAGTCGGATCAAAGTTGCAGATTCACATCCATCCACTGCAGGTCCGCATGACCGAATGGGTAAGAACATATGTTGCGCTGATGCCGAGGTCAGCAGTTCAACTCCTACACCGGACAGCTGGACTAAAATGTTGGCCTGTCGTCCTTGACTTTTGGATGTAAATTACAAGTACCTCTGAAGTCGCAGTGGGGGGGGGAGGGGGGGGGGGTCGCCTGATGGCAAGTGACACTGATAATAGGGAAAGCTAATCCACATGCAAAATTCAAAGTGAGCGAGCGCCAAAGAAAACATCCATCCATTGAGTCATTTACTTATCCTGCTTCCCTGAGGGTGTTCAGGGTGACAGCCAGGTCTGATTATCATCCGCTCCCTACAGCAACCAGGCCCGCAAGCCTGTCAGCTAACTCCTACACTTGTGTTCCCTGGCTGAAAAATGAAACATATATTAGTCAGCCTTGAACTCCTCAGAGATTCAAACCATTGCCTTCTGGTCCAGCCATTGCCTTCTGGTCCAGCCCTTCTCAGTCTCCCTTAGCATATTCATGAAGTTGCTGAGAAAACATGCATGGGTGAAAGTAGGTGTCTCCAGCCAGGCTATTGCATTTGTTACTGCCATGACCTCCAGGGTTAAACTGTCCGTAGTCACAGCAAAAGCTCTGATGTATTCCTTAATAGTTTTACTTCCAAATTGGGCCATGAAAGTTCATGAGTTCTGCATGTGGCCTACAACAGATCCATCTGTGCAGCTGATTACATCGCCCTGGGCAGATTTTCAAACATCAGTGCCTATACTTCTGCCTCAACAGTCATTGGGTTTTGTTGTTTGCAATTAGTGTCCATCTAATGCAGACTGGAAACGATGTACTGCACCCTTCTGGCACTGGCAGCCATTCTGCACCGAGTTCTGTGTCCTCTAGTGGTGTCTACTAGCAAGGTCTCAAGGTAGTGATCATCATCACTGTCATTATCAAACTGTCATTTACTGCCAATATAGTACTTTGCGGTGTATGGCGGGGGGTCTTGAGCCTGAGGCAATAAGGCCACCTGGCTAGGGCGGTCGTCATGAACTGTGCAGGTTAGAGTTCTTTTTTCCCCCAACAGAAAAAACTCCACACCTTATGTAGGATTCAAACCTGGGTCTCCCGAAGGAGAATCCAGCATTCTAGCTATTCAGCCAGCCTCTCCTCATCATCACTATCATCCAGTGAATTACTGATGGCGTGGGCGGTCATGCTTCTACTCATCTTGCGATAAATCTTTCCAGTTGTCACAATGTCTTTCATGTTTTTGTCTTTCACAAATGGCCAACAATGATGAATGCCTCTTTCTGAGCCTTTGCTTGGATTATTCTGTAAATTGTATTTTTGTTTTGTTACTCTTTCCATTTGTTGACATTGACCCTAGTACCGTGTGTTGCCGGGGCCCATATGGGGGAGCAAAGAATAGTAACACTGTTGCCTACCATGCATGTCGTAAGAGGCAACTAAGGAGGCTATGGTTCCATCGCCCTACTACTGAGTGAGTGCGTGGCGCGACACTGAGCTGTGAATTTCACGTGGAATGCTTTTGCATCTGTCCGCGGTTGTTTTTCGGTTCACGAGTGCATTTTTCAGAAGACTCCTGGGAGTCGTCGCTGTAGCTACGGAGTTCATGTTTTGTGCAGCGCTTTCGGTGGGTCGCCCTGCAGAAAGAGGCCGAGCCATATCGGATAAAACCCCGGTCAATGAAGTCTTTCTGGTGACTGCCGTTTTCATCGACGATGAACTGTATTTTCATGGAGGACTTTTATGTTGGCATTCTGGCAGCAGCATTATGCACAGTGTACCTGTGCGGGCTGTTAGCTTGCCGACACTCCTGCCTATTCCATTGTTCACATGGGGCAGTGAGGAGCATTTTGTGATATTCACTGGCACAGGAACGGAGCAATATGGGGACGACCCATCACCGTGAAGTTGGAACTGCGACTAACTAACTAACTGACCCTAGGTAATTGAATCTCTCTACATGTTTCCATTTTATATTATTTGCTATCACTATTTGCTGTTGTTCCTCTTTTACTTGGTTGTGACCATAACATTTGTACTTATATTCTTTAGTTGTAGTCCTTTCTTTTCACTTTCTATAATTATGATGTCAATCCATTCTTGCAGTGTATCTCAATTTTGTGCTATAAAAAACACGTTGACACCGAATTTAAGCAAGGATTACAAACATACACTTGAACAGAATCCAAGCACGACTCCAGAGATATTTTTTTGGTAGGGCTGGTGGCAAGTAAGAGAAATGATCACCTCATTTTATAATACTGTATCCTGTTACATGCACTGATCCACTTGAACTGTGGAGTGTTGTGAGCAAACATTTGACTCTGAACTACCGGCATTAGAGTTCTGAGTGAGCCTGCATTTGACTACAATGTATTTCTCATGTTATGGTTGGTTGCCTGTTTATGAACGCCCTGGAAGACTGACTCCAAACTCTCAAGTTTGATGTATCGGTGTTCAGGCCACCTGAGATCCTAGAAGGGCTTGCATCTAAGTGAGGATAGTGCAGAGACTTCTCCCAATCTGATATCGAAACACCATCTTCATAGGACTGTTGCATCGCTGTCCTTCCCCTCTCAAGGCTCAGAAATCAGAAGAGTTGGCAAGACCAATACTGAAACTTCACATCTGAGAGGCACATTAGAACGTTAGCAGGTAGTGATTCAGCACAGGCTGGGGTTTACATGCAGACTGGCTGGGGTTTACATGCAGACTGGCTGGGGTTTACATGCAGACTGGCTGGGGTTTACATGCAGACTGGCTGGGGTTTGCATGCAGACTGGCTGGGGTTTGCATGCAGACTGGCTGAGGTTTACATGCAGATGGACTGGGATTTACATGCAGAGAGGCTGGGATTTACATGCAGACTGGCTGGGGTTTACATCCAGATGGACTGGGATTTACATGCAGACTGGCTGGAATTTACGTGCAGACTGGCTGAAATTATCACTTCACAGGCTTGAGGCACTTAATTGTCAACAGACTCATATCCCGTGTCCATAGGGATTTCATCATTATATCACAAACTTCTTGGACAGCCAGTGTAGCTAACTGATTACCTAATAGAGGCTAGTGAAAATAGAACATTATATACAACAATAAGAAAGAGACAAGCAGCTTTCTTTGGTCATGCAATGAGAAGTGAGGCATTGGAGAACATCATGACTACTAGAAAGACCAATGAGAAGAGAAGCTGAGACAGACCAAGAGAAATGATGCTGTATGGTAGTGAATCTTTAAATGTAATTGAACAAATTAGGAAGAACCTGAGAGCAACAGTGATGTGGTTCCTGTCAAATTAAAGAGACAAACAGCTTTCTTTGGTCATGTGATGAGAAGACATGTTGGAGAGCATCATGACAACTGGGAAGAGAGGCAGACCAAGATAAATTATGCTGGATGGGCAGAGACAGTGGTGTAGAGGAATATCATCAGATGAGTTGATCTAGAACACCAAAGACCAAGATCTGCAGAGAGACATGAGCACCAAAGCCAGCTGGCAAGGCACATGATGATAATGCTCCCTTGCTTATACTCTGTAGTGTCAACAGTGCCTGCACTAACATGCTCCAGCACTGCAGAAAGGGATCTTTGTATGTGAAGATTGAGGGGAAGAGAACAAGGAGAAGACAGAGAAGTAAATACCTGGATGGCTTGACCACATAGCAGTATCGAGACAAGAACACTGAGCTGATCCACACTTCTGGTGATCAAGTGAAATGGTGAATCATGACCGCCCACTCTTATCGGCATGGCACATGACGGATGGATGTATGTCAAGACTTATAAAATTCACATCAGTTGTAGGTGTCAATGGAAAAGTTTTACCGTTTGTCAACCACATTTAGCTAAGAATGTCCAACATTGTTCCACAGATGTTTTCTGACAAATCGGCCAAAGATATTGTCAACTCCCACAAGGAAGCAGTTCTGCAGGAGCAGGAGGAACTCAAGGCTAAATCTGCTGCCTCTGCATTTTCTACAGGAATCAGGATCGTAAGTCTTAGGACCTCAGAATGTATTTTTATTTTATTCTGCAATTAATTATGCACACTTCTGTTCTGTTAAGCTATTGAACTGCATCACTGAGCTGAGTCAAGAACCGACATACAGGACATGGGGCTTTCCTGTATATGCCCTGTCCTCATCTTCAACAGCCAGCAAAGAGTTCCAGTACTAATGTTGCTAGCTGTAGTCAGACTGATTAATTTACAATAAAGTTATGTTGCTAAGAAATGAGGTTGCCTTGGTAGGGCCTGAAAAATGTTTTTGTGAGAAATTTAAAGCATGTCGGCCGGACATTAAATATTAGCTGTTGGAGACATAAAGATTTAAAATGTAATTAGGATAACAGTGGTTATTGTAACAAGTCATCGCCTGTGGCTTAGGAAATAGTGAGATATATTTTCATGTAGCAGACGACGAATCCTCATCCGACCCTACTCATGACATTATTAGTCCCGTTCCAATATCAACTTTGCTAACGGCCCCGCTTATTTGGTATCCTCTAATTACGAGGGGGCTTCAAATGAAAACTTGTTATTTTGTTGGGTGAATATATTCTGAAAAAATAAAGAACAAATTTATAATTTTGTTATGTAGTCGCCGCTGCGTTCAATGCAAGTCCTCCATCACCTATAAAGTGCTTGTATTCCTGTAGAAAAACAAATTCTCTTGGTCGCTTGTGTAACCACTCATGCACCACCTGCTATACTTCTTCACCAGACCAAAAAGTATTTCCTCCCAATGACTCTTTGAGTTGTCCAAAAAGGTGGAAATTACTTGGGGCTAGGTCTGGCGAGTATGGGGGTTGTGGGTGGTACACACTGAAAGTGGTCACTGATAAAAAAAAAACGGACGAGAATGCTGCTCGTCTTTTGTGTATATCAAAAGTTGGGTGGCCATCTTTAAACTATCCTTATAATGTCACTGTTTGTCTATGCCATGATGTCACATGCTGAACACTCTCGGAATCCTTAACAGCAATATTGACAGGTTACAAGCCAATGGCATGGTTATTGTAATTTCTATCACACTTTTAAGGTTTTCATTTGAAGCCGCTCATATTACAGACAAATTGGCACTCAGTGGGTCATATGGTCAAATCGCACTGGCCATCATTACTTTCCAGGACATCTCCTTGTACTCGTGCTGGATCAACTTGAATCCCTGGTCATTTTAAAAAATCCTCCTAGATGGGGATTTATGTAAATGAACACCTGGCCAATGTCATAATGGAAAGGTCTGTCGGTAGGTTTGTATTGTGAACTGCATGTTCAGAAAATGGTGGCGGCAGGTTGTTGAACTAGCTAGATTTGCATTGTGCAGTAATGTGTGTGAAGCTGCTGCTTTTCTAGTGACTGCCGCTTCCATCGACAATGAACTGTAATTTTTGTGTTGGCATTCTGGCAGCGGCCTTATGCATATACTTGCTTGTGCATGCTGTTGGTTTGTCAGTACTGCTGTTTGTTCCACTTTTCACATGGGGCAGTGAGGAGCATTTTGTGTGATATTTGCTGGCACAGTAACAGAGCATTATGGGGGTGCCCCTTTGCTGTGAAGCTGGAACCGCGACTAATTAAGTAGGTTGACAGTTGAAGAGACAGCAACTGCTGATGACTTCACTTCCACAGCTCCCCATTTCAGCCATTGGTGCCATGATCTTTCTAATGTCATGATGTCTGATTTTGTCTCTTCTAGTGAACCGTCAGCTATTCACAAGTATTTCATCTCGTTTGGATGGGTTTCCTATCTTAATGTTTAGTCAATGCCCATGTTTGGCACCGGTAGCAGAATATTGGTGGGAATATGCTATTCACAACTTTCTGCTTGATTTCTGTACTGCATGGATACTTGAGTATGGCACCAAGTTGGGAGTATTTGTTTAATGACTCTGTAGTTATCCCTCAATATGTTCAGCTTCAGTCTGGCAGTCCAGTAACACTCTTTTCTTCTGTAATGGAGAACTGCTGGAGATTGAGTCCCCACGGAAACATCATAAAGGAAACCAAAGGGTATGTAAAGATCATGCGGAGAAGCAACAAGCACAAACATGTGTAGATGCCTTACAAGGACCTCGGGCCAGATGAACAGAAATCACAGACAAAACATGAATAAAAATATCATATTTTGTGGTAGGAGTATCCAACATGTTGCAGAACAGAGAAAAGTATTAAGGCCTACGCCCGCTCCTGTTGAGAACACACTTTATGGAGATGTCAACAAAGCTTAAATTGACTGCTGCTTTCTTTGGATTAATTTATACTGACATCTGAAGGTGGATTAAGAAGACGATATAATGATTAAGAAAAGTCATAATACGTCTGTTAAAATATGCCATACATTGTAGACATTTGAGTTATAACAATCTTTGTCAAGAGAAACAGAGTTAGTTGCACATCCTTTGCAGGATATCTCAGTCAACCCCAACATTTGTTTGCTGTTTGTGATTTCTTGGCAAGTGTACGTTCAGTAGTTTGCCATTGCTTTCTGAATGATTGGCACTCATACCATTGCATGAGAATATCAACATGAGACAGTCTGCTGCCAAATCATACACAGATGTGTTTCAACCGTGGTATGTGGGATTACAAATTGTGTCCGTAACCAACAGAAGCATGATTAATAAGAAAATGTTTATCAATTATAACACACAGTACATGATCAATTAAGCATAACAGGATTTAGAAAAGGGAAATGATGAAGTACTCTAATGTATTAACTAGCATGCCAAGTTGATTATTATGACATATAATGTGGCTTTTCTCCCCTGCTAGTCTGAGACTTGTCTGAGGACCTTCAATAGTTTATGTTAGTACCTTCATCTATTTTAACATTTCACATTCCTCGGAAAATTAATCAGTCATGATGAGTTAAGTGGAGTCAAGAACCAACATCACAGCACTTGGAATATTTCAGTACAGGCTCTGTCATCATCTTCAACAGTCAGCGAAGAGTCCCAATACTGATAGCTCTAGTAGAAGGCTGATTAAGTGTCCATCTGGCCTTTCCTCAAAGTCCTGAGTGCTGGCCAGATCCTCTGGTCACTCTCCTGCAGCACCACTCTGTCCAGCCCACAATGATCCATCTGTTCTTCTGCACTAAACAAACAATCCCAAAGGGGCATGCCCATGTTTTCCTTAGTCATGCTAAATATTGTGTGAATACTTTTAATATTTAACCAACATATTTGATATTTCTTTGTGTACAGGGTCACCATAATGAGATCATTCCTCTAGTAAAACAGGACTTTGGCCAATTGTATACATACTGCCCTAGTATCATGGAGTGGTGTGGTCCTGATCCACCTAGCATGGATGATATTTATGCTGAAGGGTGAGTCAGCTTATTGATATATTTAACCTTGTATGATACCAATGGCCACTTGTGGTGGTACACATTTGTGACCATAAATATGCTGCTCTCTTCTGAAGGATATCAGGAATGTGTTAC
Source organism: Cepaea hortensis (assembly GCA_963921405.1). Lineage (NCBI taxonomy): Eukaryota > Metazoa > Mollusca > Gastropoda > Stylommatophora > Helicidae > Cepaea > Cepaea hortensis. The sequence continues at coordinate 111,904,665 of OY992881.1, forward strand.
TCCTGCAAAAAACAAAGTGAGAGATAATAAACACAGCCACAGGGTACAACGAAGAAGAATCCAGGAAACTGTAAAAATAACAGTGATAAAATAACATAAAAATAAGTTACACCACAAAATAAGAAGTCGATGTTTTGATCTTGGTGGTATTCATCAGGAAAAGATCTAAAGAAAAACATGAAATTAAAAAATGTAATTAAAATGTAAACAGAAAAAGTATTGGTATCATACATTGTTATGTCACTGCACACCATGTTATTACCATTGTTAATTGTACACTGTCATTTCCATTTGCCAGATGTGTGATCATTGTAAAATATGTACACTGTGCCTTATGTTAGATGTGTACACTGTGCCTGTGTTTATTATCTCCCACTTGTTCGCAGCAGTCACACATAACGAACTGTTTTCATTTTGTGTTGTTATACTCCCTTCATCCTTTACTTCTCTTTTCTGAAGGGTCGGAAATGGCAACCTTTAATTTTCCAGATTAATTTAAGTATCATGTGTCCTGCGAAATGATAAGGCATTGATTTCTCTCCACAGATCTCAGTTCTTGGTCTTCTGGATTCTACTGCTGACATTACCTAATTCCCCCATTTTAGACCATCACGCATCGTTTTTCTCGATCTGCTTCTGCTTCTTCTACCGCTAATCTTTCCAGTCATCATAATGTTCTCCAGTGCCCCTTTGCTCATGACATGACCCAGGTGCATTTGTTTGTCACTTTCTTATAATTAGTCAAATGTTCTACTGCGATTACCCTCTTCCAGATAACACGAGTCAACAACCAAAATGTACCGGACATGAAAATATCCAATCTTAACTAATTTTGGAGATGGATATGACATTAAACAATTTTTATTGGCTCTATTTTCAAGATATATGCTATTCCTTTATTTAATTACGTTTTATTTATATATATTTGTGGGTGATTGCATAATTTAGTCTAATGGCCAATAAAAATGTACCCCGAAGTTGATGGTGCAATCCTACCTATGATTTCATCACCTTTATGTAAAAATAGCTTATCTCTGATAAATATTTGCTATTAGTTAGTGCATTTGTCCTTACCAAAAGTATAGTAGTTAGAAATTCCTAGGACATGTGTGAACAGCTCTAATAATTGTTGTTAGTTATTCTGACCGTCCAAGGTATTGCCATCATTTGTCTCAGAAAGCACATCTCCACAGCTCTTCTTAATTTGTTCACCCACAATCCATGATTCACTGTTATACAGTAGAACAGGCTTGATATCACATTTCAGTACTCTTATTCTGACATTCAGTGAAAGTGATTTATTAGCTCATGTATACAGATAGTATCAGAAATCATAGCTACTTCTTTATTTCTGTGAGTGCTAATCAGTACATGTTAATTTATTTCTAATGTTATTTCAGTAGGAGTAGGTCAGCATGGCTGAATGAATAAGAATACGTGTTCTTAAACATCCAGTATCCTGATGCCGAGGTAAGGGGTTCAACCCCTACACCGGACAGCTGGACTAAAATGTTGACGTATCGTCCTTGACTTGGGGACGTTAATTACAAGTATCTCTGAAATCTTAGTGGGTTCACCTGATGGCAAGGGACACTGTTAATAGGTAAAAGCTAATCCACACGCAACATTCAGTACAACATTACTGGTAGTAGTGTTGTGGACTACGCTTGAGTTCAAAGCGAGCAAGTACCCAGGAAATATTTCAGTAGGAAACCATAGAAGGCAAGATGTGGATGGAATTTTGAGGGCAGCTGACAGATAGTTGTTGATTATAGTCTCAAGTTTCACGACAGTAGGCAGAGGATCTCTTTAACGAGACAATGGCTACGATCACCGACCAGTAAGGTCACTGCCAGGAAGGAAAGCAACGTTTAACTATCTTCTTTAAAGATGCCTAGTTTATCATGATTTGTCAAGTTTTTTGGACACGGTATGAGAAAAAATAAATTGGAGAATTTGGTGACAACTGGCAAGATCGAGGGGAAGAGAACAAGGGGAAGGCAGAGAAGTAAATAATTGGATGGCTTGGCCACGTGGTATGGTCGAGATAGGAACACAAACCTAATCCATGACATGCTCATGTGAGATGGTGAAACATAACCATCTATACTTATGGGCAAGGCACATAATGATGATTTCAGTATGATCATTGGATCCCTAACAAAATTTGTTTGTATTAAGTATACAGATAGTCTTTCCAATCCAGATTTTAAAATGGACTGGGATATCAAGCATTAGAGTGTTTGTTTCTTCTTTGTTGATCGTATAAAGTAATGTTATTGCTTCCTTCAGGTTTTTTGGGAATGCTGTGTTACCACTCTGCTCTTGGTTTGGAGAACATTTTCTACTGTCTGTCTGTCTGCTCTCTTCACAAGGGCAGTTGGACAGTTTTTGCTTTGTTGAATCTGTCTTCAAGCTAAATCTTGTCTATGTTGTTGTTAGTTCCACACTGCAGTTAGTAAATCCTATGTCTGTGTTTGTGATAAACAATCTATGTCTACAAGCAGTTGATCATGTCTGTGTTCTTCTTAGTTCTACATTGCAGTTAGTAATTCTCTTATCTGTATTAGTGTATAGAATCTATATTTTGGAGCTACATTTTGTCTGTGTTCTTGTTAGTTGTACATTGCAATTAGTAAATTCCATTATCTATAGTATGATATAAAATCTGTGTCTTGAAGCCACATCTTGTCTGTGTTCTTCTTAGAACATCATATCAGCTAGTTCACACAATGATACATTTGTTTTCCAGTTCTATTTAGAACATCACAGCAGCTAGTTCACACATTGATACATTTGTTTTCCAGTTCTATTTAGAACATCACAGCAGATAGTTCACACAATGATACATTTGTTTTCCAGTTCTATTTAGAACATCACAGCAGCTAGTTCACACATTGATACATTTGTTTTCCAGTTCTATTTAGAACATCACAGCAGCTAGTTCACACATTGACACATTTGTTTTCCAGTTCTATTTAGAACAACACAGCAGCTAGTTCACACATTGATACATTTGTTTTCCAGTTCTATTTAGAACATCACAGCAGCTAGTTCACACATTGATACATTTGTTTTCCAGTTCTATTTAGAACATCACAACAGCTAGTTCACACATTTATACATTTGTTTTCCAGTGCTATTTAGAACATCACAGCAGCTAGTTCATACATTGATACATTTATTTTACAGATATCTTCAGAACATTAGAACAGCCACTGATTCCGAGCGAGCAGGTGGGTTCAGGGAGTCGATGGCCTGCCACAGAGCCCTGCAGGATGCCTATTGCGGTCTGTACAGTTTCCCCAACATTTCAGCGTCTCCTGCCAAGCTGTTGGCCCAGACACCTTCGTCTTCACATTCTCCCATGATTACATCGTGACATTAAATTTGTTTCTTGATCATTAACATGCTCTTTAGTGTTTCTGAGTTATTGTTGATCATTTACAGGGGCCTTTTTATGTTTCTATGTTATTGTTGATAATTTACTTTATAGCCAATTGTGTTATTCTTTATCATTTACAGTGTTGGCTTTTGTTTCTTTGTCATTGTTGATCATTTATTGTATGGTCTTTTCTTTCTGAATTATTATTGATCAATTATAGTATGTACTTTCACATTTCCATGTTTTTGTTGATTTATTTACAGTAAGGTCTTTTGTGGTTCTGTGTTATTGTTGATCATTTACAGAATTGGCTTTTATTTCTTTATCATTGTTGATCATTTATTGTATGGTCTTTTGTTTCTGAATTATTATTGCCCCATTACAGTATGTACTTTCATATTTCCATGTTATTGTTGATTTATTTACAGTATGATAATTTTTGCTTCTCTGTTATTGTTGATCATTTAGAGTATAGACTTGTGTTTCTGTGTTATTGTTGATCATTTACAGTATAGACCAGTGTTTTTGTGTTATTGTTGATCATTTACAGTATGGACTTTTGTGTTTATGTGTTATTGTTGATCATTTACAGTGTAGACCAGTGTTTGTTTCTTATTGTTGATCATTTACAGTATGGACTTTTGTGTTTATGTGTTATTGTTGATCATTTACAGTATGGACTTTTGTGTTTATGTATTATTCTTGATCATTTACAGTATGGACTTTTGTGTTTATGTGTTATTGTTGATCATTTACAGTGTAGACCAGTGTTTGTGTGTTATTGTTGATCATTTACAATATGGACTTTTGTGTTTGTGTATCATTGTTGATCATTTACAGTATGGCTTTTTGTTTTTCTCTGTTATTGTTAATCATTTGCAGTAAGATTTTTTGAGTTTCAATGTTATTGTTATTCATTTACAGTATGGCCTTTCATGTTTCTGTTATTGTTAACACATTTATAGTGTGTTTGTGTGTTATTGTTATTTAAAGTTAATTGACTCTGTTGTAATATTTTTATTGTAGTTGTGTCAGTGTCCTTTTGTTATTTGTGTGCTAATAAAAGCTTTATAGCTGCAACTTTATTTATGTAGTCTTCTCAGTGTCTGTTTGCTTGTTTTGCACTGACAGGCTCTCTAGCCAATCTGGCACTTGTGTGTGTGTTCTGGTAAAACTGGCCGCTTCCTGTTTATGTTAATTTACTCATTATACTGCTAAGAATTGAATTTAGGTTAACTTTGCTGGTGTGCATCCTGATAGATACATTCCATTTTCTGTATCCTTGCGGAGGAACGCCTGTAGACCACCTCACTCTGATAGATACATTCCATTTTCTGGATCACTGCGGGGGAAAGTCTGTAGACCAGCTCACTCCGATAAATGAATTCAATTTTTAGATTTCAGGTGACCAGAATGTCAATGTACCAGACTTAAGTTGAAACTAAATCTTCTAGTTATCCGGCCCGCTGTGAGAAAAAGAAGTCACTTTATTTTTCTCACAGTGGGCTGGATAACTGACAAAATGACGAGCATGGGCAGCCTAATTATTCTGTACAATACTTGCAAGCCAGAACGAACGCTCTGGGGAAAAAGACAAAAAACACAGTTTGCAACCACACAAAGAAAATAAAAACAACCAACATATTTATTTACTAAAAAAAAAACAGTTATCAAAGAAGGCGACGTTAGCAAAAAGATAGTTTCATCAGACCTAGTGTGCACATATCCGAATCTCACAAACTAAGCAGTAAAAAGGTTAGTGAGATTTGTGAAACTGACGTTTGGCTTTCATGATAACATCAATGTTTGTTTTGGAATTGCTGTATCTAATCAAGAGAATTGCTTTCAAATGTTCATCAGTTAATCTCGTTCGATGTGTTGACTTCACATACTTCATTTTTGAAAATGTTTGCTCACAGACATAAGTTGTTCCAAACACTGATGCCGTACCAGCAGCAAATTTCTTCAGTTTTGGAAACTCAAACATCAAGTAAGCAGCTGTAAATTTCAACACGTTTTCCTTCTCTGTGCTTCTCTTTCAACAAGTCATTTGCTTGCAAATCAATGAGCTCCAACTGTAGTTCAACTGGCACATCATCAAGGTTACAATCAAACGGGTTCTGGAACAGGTGAATGTCACTCTCAATTCTGCCAAAATCTCTCCAAAAAATGCTTTTTCTTTTGGGAAAATTGAGGTTGACATCTTCGGTGATTGTAGCGCAAAATTCTTTGAAACAGTGAAAATAAGAAACTTTTTCTCCTTCCAGTTGTGCTTCAAACAACGACAGCTTTCTCCAAAATCCTTTGATGATTCTGTAGAGATCACAGATGAGGTTATCCTTTCACTGAAATTTCAAGTTCAGTTCATTCATGTGGGATGTGACGTCAACTAAAAATGACAACTTTGACAGCCAGGTAGGATCTCACAGCTGTGGATCAGCTCTATCTTTTTCAGTGAGAAAAACATTTATTTTGTTTTGGAGCTTGTAAAAATGAAACAGGACTTTCCCGCAGCTGAGCCACCTCACTCATGTGAGTCACAGAATTCAGAATCAATTTATTCAAGAAAAGCCTGGAACAGATGGTGATTGAGTGCATGTCCCTGAATGAAGTTCACAAAAGAAACGACTGGTTTCAGTACACAACAAATATCTAAGTCTTTTCCACAGAGTGCTTGATGATGTATGATGCAGTGTATGAACAGAGCGCGCAGAATTTGCAAATCTTCCAACTGAGTCCTGATATGCCCCACCAGACCCTTCCTCACTCCAGCCATGTTCTCTCTCCCCCCCCCCCCCCCACATCAACTGTAACACCTTGAAGCTGATTCCACTGTAGGTTATAGTCTTGCAAAATGTTTTGCACTTCCATGAAAATGTCTTTTCCAATTGTTGTTGCATGCATGCGGCAAACGGATGCCAACTCTTTCGTTATCTGAAAGTACAAATTGACACCACAAATGAACACGAGAAGTTGTGACGTTCTCGAAAGATCAGTTGACTCATCCAGCGCCAAAGAATGCCACCAATTCCTAGCTTTCTTGCGCATCTGTAGCATTATGTTCTCTCCAGATTCTTCTGTTCTCTGCACACATGTACTTGCCAAAAGGCTGATAGTTCCACACAAACTGGCTTTCTAAGGACCCAATTCATTTGCTGCTTCCATCATACACTCTTTGATTAAGTTGCCATCAGTAAATGGTCTTCCTCATTCTGCTGTCTTATGCACTATTTTGTAACTTGTATGAGCAACAGATTCTTCTTCTTCTTTGCGTTCATCCGGAGTGATTTTTTCAGATGTGATTGCGGTGTGTCTGGTTAGGCACCCTCGGGTCGAAACCCTCAGGCCAACACATCCGACTTTTAGCGTGCATTTTTGACCAGGTTAGCAATCCTGGGAGAGACTCACTTTTGTGGTACCGTCCACATCTCAGCTGGTCTAGTTGGAACAGTCGAAGACTACACGGTCATCCCTCAAGTGAAGGCAGGGACAGTCCATAGCATTTTCCGCCATCCTGGGTGGCTTCCATAATTGCAGAGCCGGCACATAACGCTCTGGTGCTGGGTTTACCGAGGGAATCGTCACGTCCTGCTCATGGCTGTTTTAATTCCTCACTTCAATATATTGGGCATTTCGCTCGCCCTGGGCTGTTCCTGCACAAACCAGTCAGCTCTGCGGTTGGTTTCCACTAAGCGAGTTTTCGGACATGTGCTTGTCCCTGTACCCATCAGAGCTGTTCCAGGCACGGCGGACATTCGGAAAACTACCTAGTCAGAGCTGTTCCGAACAAGAGCGGCATTCGGAAACTAGGTAGTCAGAGCTGTTCCTAGCACGGGAGACATTCGGACGAGACATTTCACTCGGACGTAAATGCGTAGTGTCAATTTTTAGTTTGCCACCCGTAGGACGACACTTCCGACTTCCGGCGGGCATTTTTTAGTGAGGTTAGCCTTCCTCTGGTTTCGAGACACGTTAGACTGTTGTAATGTCACCCACATCTCAGCTGGTCAAGATAGAACGATCAACGATATCGTGGTCTGCCCTCAAGGGAAGGCAGGGGCAGACCATGGGCATTATCTCGCTATCCATGGAGGCTTCCATAATTGCAGAGCCGGCACATATTGCTCTGAGACTGGGCTCACCCAAGGAGTTTCCACGTCCTGCTCATGGCTGCTTTAGTTCCTCCCTTCCATGTGTTGGGCATCCCACTTGCCACTGATCGCTCAATCACACACCAGGAGCGGTGACATCCACTCGGTAAGCTTTTGCTTGTGACTTCAGACCACGCAATAGGTTCGCTCGCCGTGCGTTCCATTTCGCGTTGATGAGACATTATTCCACTTTTGTCTACACTCTCTATGAGTTAGATACAGACAGTTTCCGTAACCCTTCGACTGGGGCACTTTTCTGACTTTGTTGTACTCGCTCACGAGGTAGGCTACATGTGCTGCCGGCTCAGCACCTTACCTTCGTGCAGCAGTGAACGGGAAACGGCCAGGCCCCTTCATCCGGGAAGCTCTCATATCCCCCAGCTGGGAGCCTTCGGACATGTATCAGACCTGAGCGTGTAGCTTGCTCAGTATCATGTTTCTATTTTTCGGTAGACGGGTATCAGCCTGGCTCTAAGATCCGAGGGTTTGTGGCTTAGAGGCGTTCAGCCACAGCCCTCGACAGGGAGCCTTAAGAGTTTTGTCCGGACCAAGAAATTCTGCCTTTGTGCACCTCATTTATATTTTGACTGCTATCCTCAGTCTATGCCTGCAGAGCAGCAGGTTGTGTCTCTCTTAGTCTGGTCCCTATCCCATAAGCTGTCCGATATGTAGTTTTTCACCCATCGGCAAGCAAATGGGGTCTATGGGACACGCAAGCTCCCCCACCACGTCAAGGTGGAGACACATCGGGGGAGAGCAACAGATTCATTTTCAGCGAACTTTCTTGTGAAGAGATTTCTTTGTGTTTCTAAACCATGCTTCATGGACTAATTTCACAGAGTGTAACCTTCCAGAAAACGTTGAATATATTGTTAGATATTTTGTTTCATAGTGACACCAAAGATTGTATTTTTTCAAAATGACAACACTTTCACTGCATATTACGTTACTGGTTTTCTGGTAGTTTGTTTCCACAAAGAAGTACTTTATTCCCCATTCTTCATTGAAAACACGACACTCGGCGTCCACTTTTCTTTTATTAGTAGCCATAATGAAAGGTGAAGTAAACGGGATCTGAAAATGAACAGATATTGAATTAGAAACATTATTAAAATCCTATTGAAACACAAGAAAAGCAGAGGACTAGGGGTCTCTGGTGAAGCTACAGCTCATCAAAGGTACATAAATATGTTATAGATACCTTTGGTAATAGAATATATCACATAATAAGGTTTGCAAAATGTATAAATAGTGGTGGCCTACATAAACCGCCTAGAGCAGTGTTTTTCAACCGGGGTTCTGTGAGTGGCAGCCAGGGAGTCCGCCGAAGCAGACTGATATCACCTAAATGCAACATTTCTGCCCATCTGATTTATTAAATACAGTAGGACAGACATTTGGATCATCGCACAATTCCTTGAGCAACGTAAACATTTATGTAAGAATCTGCTTCAGCAGAAAGGTTGAAAAACACTGGCCTAGAGACCAGCTCGATTAACACCTTGACCACCAAATTTTTCTGAGCTGGGGATAATATTTTTGTAATAACACGAGGTTTCTATGGCATTTGTATGCTATGTTTGCTACTTTTTTTCCTCTGTTCACACTTGTATTTCACTTACCTATCACTGTCAAACAAATAAATCCTTGTTCAATCAATCAATCAATCATGTGCCATGCCGGAAAGCGTGGGCGGTCATGACTCGCCATTTCACTCGATCACCAGTGTCGTGGATCAGCTCAGTGTTCCTGTCTCGTCCATGCCATGTGGCCAAGCCATCCAGGTATTTTCCTCTCGGTCTTCCTCTTGGTCTGTTCCCCTCGATCTTGCCAGTTGTCACTAAGTTCTCCAATCCATTTCTTCTCATAACATGTCAAAAAAATTTTGACTGTCTACGTCTAATTTCCCCAATCAGCTTACGATGTTCATTTGTCTCCTGTAGTACTTGGTCATTGGTTTTTCTGTCTGTCCATGTTATCCTTGTTACATACCTATAAAATGGATGACAGGCAATAAGAAGTAAATATTTCTGGAGCGTCGTACCTGTGTTGACAGCCGGACGCATTTGGGGGCGGAAAAGATGCGTTTTTGTGTGTGTTGTCATGGAAACAATGGTAACGTCAGAGGGTAGGCGGAAGGAAGGAGTTGGGATGGCGCAAAATGAGCAAACATTACAATAAGCAAGAAAATCTAGATACAATAATTTAAAATTGGCAATAGTAAATTAAAGGCACATAGTAGCCAGGAGGTCTCCGCACATGTGAAGATCTCCTAGTATTCTAAACATAATATTTAAATTGTATCGCAGCGTCTCGTGTTCCATAAGTTTTATCAAGCAAATTCGAGTACCGTTGGCGGGTCTGATGAACTGACGTAGTTTGGTGACCCCTTTTCTAGAGGATTGTCAACCCAGCAAAGGCAGATTAAAATAACACTTTGTATGGAACAGTGCAACAGTTGTTGAACACTATAAAATCCCCGGGAAGGTTAACCCGGTCAACAAATGCCCGCAGAAGTCGGATGTGTCGGCCTAACGGCGCAAGAACGCAGCTCTGCTGTAAACAGGCACAATGCAATCACATCCGAAGAAAAAAAAACTCCGGATGAACGAAGAAGAAGAAGAACACTATAAAATAACAACACATTCCAGCTTTACAGAACACAATTACGGAAAACACAGTATGTTGTGGCGACTAGCCTTCATCAGCAAATACATACATACACAAAACACAACAGAGATGAACCCCCCCCCCCCCCCCCTTTCCAGTGACTAAAGGATGTAAGGAGGGGACGAGAATAATGAAAATAATTAGAGCAATGACGAGAAAATGATACCAACAAAAATGTCACCTTAATACTCTTATATAGACAGCCAGGGGAATCTGTGGTGTCATAAGGACCTGGGAGGGATGACAACGGTTCAGTGAATATCCCAGGTAAATGAATGAAAAAGGGGAGGACGGTAATACAGGAAACTGGAAGCAATGGGGATATGATGGTGGGCCGAGAGTGTAAACTAAGAAGGAATGCCCCGGTGGATGTCTGTACAATGCATGAGTGGGTGCCAGTAAAAGGTTGGCCATAGTGGACGAATGTTAAAGAGCAATGATGTTTGCACCTAAGTTGCTGAACAACTGCATATATGACTACGTGGTCCGGGACAGAAAACCAGCTGCTTCTAGGTTGATAACAAAAGTAACGTATCTGTATTGCCCATAATGATATGATAAAGACTGTTGACTGCCGCTGAGTTGCTGCTGGAGTCTGAGTCAAGAACCGACATCATATCTCTTAGGACATTCCCATACACGCCCCATCCTCACCTGCAACAGCCAGCGAAGAGTCCCAATACTAATGGTGCCAGTAGCAGTCTGATTATGTGTCCGTCTGGCCTTTCCTTGGAGTCCTGAGTGTCGGCCAGATCCTCTTGTGACTGTTGCATGGTTCTCTCTAGACAATGATGGTGTGTCTGTTCTTCCAAGCGATACACGTGATCCCTAAGGTCCTTAATCACATCTGCCGTATCGTGCACCAATAACCCCGCCCAGAAGTACAGATCCAGCCAATCTGTTCGCCTGCTCGTTTCCCAACATACTAGCATGCCCTGGGCAAAAGATCCAGCAGATGGTGCCTATCTTTGATTTTTTTTTAAAAATCAAAACATGCCACTTTGCATGAAGTGTGAATAAATAACCAATATATGGTGAAGACTTTATTTGAAGTGTTGAAGACTTTGGTTGAAATGTAAAAGACTTTTTGTTTAAATGTTAAAGACCAGTTGAAGTGTTAAAGACTTTATTTGAAGTGTTAAATACTTTATTTGAAGTGTCAAAGATTTTAGAAGACCGAGAGTTTTTCCAGTGGGCCATGATGAGAGAAACATTCTTCACAGTATCTGCCACATGATGATGATGATGTCTCAGAGCAATAGAGATTTCTTGGACACAATAAGTAAATAAAGAAAAATAGAGATTTCTTGGACACGACTTGTAAATACAGAAAAATATAGATTTCTTGGAAACATGTAAATACAGAACAATAGAGATTTCTGGACACAACATGTAAATACAGAACAATAAAGATTTCTTGGACACAAGATATAGATACAGAACAATAGAGATTTCTTGGACACAACAAGTAAATACAGAACAATTAAGATTTCTTGGACATAACATGTAAATACAGATAAATAGAGATTTCTTGGACACAACAAGTAAATACAGAACAATAGAGATTTCTTGGACACAACATGTAAATACAGAACAATTAAGATTTCTTGGACATAACATGTAAATACAGAACAATAGAGATTTCTTGGACACAACATGTAAATACAGAACAATAGAGATTTCTTGGACACAACATGTAAATACAGAACAATAGAGATTTCTTGGACACAACATGTAAATACAGAACAATTAAGATTTCTTGGACATAACATGTAAATACAGAACAATAGAGATTTCTTGGACACAACATGTAAATACAGAACAATAGAGATTTCTTGGACATAACATGTAAATACAGAACAATAGAGATTTCTTGGACACAACATGTAAATACAGAACAATTAAGATTTCTTGGACACAACATGTAAATACAGAACAATAGAGATTTCTTGGACACAACATGTAAATACAGAACAATAGAGATTTCTTGGACATAACATGTAAATACAGAACAATAGAGATTTCTTGGACACAACAAGTATGTACAGAAAAAAGAACTCCAAGAATGAACAGTAAATGCTTTATTTGGTTATGTTTAAGATCACATATCGCACAATCTGAGAAATAACACACAACAGTGAAATCACAAAACCACAATGAAAGCTGACAGTAAACTCACATAATATCATGTATTCATGTAAATACGAACACCTTAAAATCATGTGTAATACAGTGTTTTGTAATTGCATGTGATATTGAAAATCTTGTTTAGTTTAGTCGTTGGATCAACATCACGGCACACGGTTTAACCCATAAGTGCTCCGTTTTCCTCATAACTCAAACCTGAGTCTGGAGAAACTCAGCTCAATGCACGAACTCTGTTGCATCGGCGAGGATCCTGAAATACTTTCGGTAGATTTTTAACTTGAAATTTTGCCCGGGCTACTCTTTTTCGATTTCCAACTGCCAAGGGATTTTTTACGTGCGCAACAATACACACGAGACCCAGAGACCCGGGGGAATTTTATTACTGGAAGTCCAGGTGAATTTTTAAAATAAATCCCGGTCCTCACCAGGGCCTGAACCCGGGACCTCCAGCACTCGAGGCAGACACCATACCTTGAGACCACTCAGCCCCCTTAAGATGTGATCTTGTAATCACACACACGTATATATATATATATATATATATATATATATATATATATATATATATATATATATATATATATATATATATATATATATATATATTATATATATATATATATATATATATATATATATATATATATATATATATATATATATATATATATATATATATATATATATATATATATAGCTTTTAATCATATGTAATACACACAATCTTGTAATCACATGTAAGAACAGAATATCTTCTAATCACATGTAAGAACAGAATATCATGTAATCAAATCAGCACAGAAAATCTTGTAATCATATGTAAGAACAGAATATCTTGTAATCACATGAAAGAACATAATATCTTGAAATCACAACACAGAATATCTTGTAGTAGCATCAACACAGAATATCTTGTAATCACATCAACACAAACAAACATATAATCACATCAACACAGACTATCTTGTCATCACATCAACACAGAATATCATGTAATCACATCAATGCAGACTATCTTGTAATCACATGTTAGAACAGAATATCTTGTAATCACGTGTAAGAACATAATATCTTGAAATCACAATACAGAATATCTTGTAGTAGCATCAACACAGAATATCTTGTAATCACATCAACACAAACAAACATGTCATCACATCAACACAGAATATCATGTAATCACATCAATGCAGACTATCTTGCAATCACATGTAAGAACATAATATCTTGAAATCACAACACAGAATATCTTGTAATCACATCAACACAAACAAACATGTAATCACATCAACACAGACTATCTTGTCATCATATCAACACAGAATATTATGTAATCACATCAATGCAGACTATCTTGTAATCACATGTTAAAAAACAAAATCACATGTTAGAACAGAATATTTTGTAATCACATCAATACAGACTATCTTGTAATCACATCAACACAGGATATCTTGTAATCACAAGAACACAGAATATCTTTTAATCACATCAAAACAAAAAATTTGTAATCACATGCAATAGCATCTTGTAAAGTAAAAGTACAAAGTAACCCTGTTTACCAACAATGGAATCATTCTGTACCAAACAAATGACTATGATCTGTTCACTGCCTCCCTGTTGTGTGTTTCTTTGTTTTACTAGAATGTGCTGGAAGCGGACGAAGACAAGGGGAAGGCAGAGAGATAAAAACTAGATGGCTTAGCTACATAACATAATTGAGACAAGAACAGAGAGTTGATCCACAGCTCAGGTTTTCATAAGATGGCGAAACATGACTGCCAATGCTTATCACCATGGCACATGATGATGATTTTAGGCTGGGAACAATACAAATTTCCACCTCAAAAGAGATTCAAACACATGATTACAGGACTGACTGGCAAGCATGTTGGCCGCTGCACAACTACAGCTCCCAGCCTATGGTGTAAAGAGCATCCACAAGCTGTTCGTTCTTGCACTCTGCACCACAACAGACTGTTTGTTCTTGCACTCTGCACCCATAGGATGTTCATTCTTGCACCCACAGGCTGTTCGTTCTTTGAAGAAGGGAAATCAATGAACCTCAGATCAGGTCTTCAATGGATATGACAACACATACCTGGTCTACATAACTATACTATAACCCAGTATGACATACCAAGGCAAACTGATTTGGCCTAGAACAAACAATAGTAGAAGCTAAACTTTACAGACCACTTTGTGAACTAAAAAGGACTGAAATTGTACACAAGAGACACTGCAGATATAATAAAGACACAATAAATATTTTGAATAATGTATTGCCCGGCTTAATGCAACGTAGTGTATCCATTTATCCAAAGTACACCGTAACACAGTGTCATATATTTCAATAGGTATATTATGTGGGGCTTAGAGGTTATGACTTTTCTCCGTAATCTCGTATACTCTCGTCGGTGACGTGATGACGGTGAGAATCAGCAGTGGTTTGAATCGCATCGGTAACTTACAGGGTATGTGAGCCGGCCGCTCAGAAAGCAATGGCAAACTACTGAGCGTAATCTTGCCAAGAAATCAACATACAGCTGAAAGGTGCTGGTGTTGACAGCGATGTCCTGTAACAGGATATGCAAAAAAAAAAATATTATGTGGCTGCAAAATATTTTTAAAATATTCAGTGCCAAATAAAACACTAGGTTTCGACCAAACAAACATGGATGGGTGAAAATGGGAAGTAAGGGTGTATCACAGTTATGAGTTTAAAGTTGTTAATATGGTAGCAGGCATGTTGTATTATGTATCAAATTAAAGGGGGTTGCAAAGGGTAAACTACTGTATTGATATTTTAACTATAGTTTGATGTAATAGCCCATGTCAGTTACAGGGAGTTTGAATAAGACAATTTATCATCCCAAGACAATTTATCATCTTTATTAAATTACTTCTATAGTATGGATCTAATGAGATACAGTGAAATATGTCTGGCAATAACTTGTGAAATATATTATTTGTGTCTTCATTATTTGAATTCACAATACATTTCGAGCAAAAGAAAGAAACAGAAGTAGAATAAACCCTGTATGCTGGATATGCCATTTTACATGATCACATATGTCCGTAAACTGTACAGGCAAAATGAACTCAAGTGAGCTCAAGCACAACAAGCCCTTGTTTATACAAGCACTGTGACTGTTGCATTAAACATGCAAGACTTGTTTACACGAGCACAGTGACTGTTGTATTAAACATACGACACTTGTTTATACTAGCACAGTGACTGTTGCATTAAACATGCAAGACTTGTTTACATGATAAGTACAGTGACTGCTGTATTAAACATACAACACTTGTTTATACAAGCACAGTGTCTGTTGCATTAAACATACAACACTTGTTTATACAAGCACAGTGTCTGTTGCATTAAACATACAACACTTGTTTATACAAGCACAGTGACTGTTGCATTAAACATACCACACTTGTTTATACAAGCACTGTGACTGTTGCATTAAACATACAACACTTGTTTATACAAGCACTGTGACTGTTGCATTAAACATACCACACTTGTTTATACAAGCACAGTGACTGTTGCATTAAACATACAACACTTGTTTATACAAGCACTGTGACAATTGCATTAAACACAGTCTTGTACTGGCCAACACAATCATAATGCGACAAGTGAAAGCAGTTTATCATCCAAACAATGGTCTGTGCTGGGCAGGACTTCACTCCCTTAACTGTCTATTGAACCTTCTCTGTCATTAGCCAGATGAGAGGCCAGCATGGCCGAATGGATAAAAAAACTCTGTCTTAAACTTCCGGTGTGCTGATGGTGAGGTAGCTGGTTCAACACCTACACCGGACAGTTGGACTGAAATGTTGACTTCTCATCATTGACTTGGGGATGTAAATTACAAGTATCTCAGAAGTTGGAGTCGGTTCACCTGTTGGCAATGGACACTGGTATTAGGGAAAGCTGCTCCACATGCAAAATTCAGTCCAGTGTTGACTAAACTCGAGTTTAAAGCCAGTGAACAGAAGGAACAATAAATGAGCCACATGCCCTGCCCCTGTCACAACTCCTGCCCCTGTCGCAACTCCTGCCCCTGTCACAACTCCTGCCCCTGTCACAACTCCTGCCCTTGTCACAACTCCTGCCCCTGTCACAACTATGTGTAAATTATCTCTCACATCATGAATCCATCTATGCTGTGGTGTTCCTCATCACCAGTTCCCCAGTGCACGTCCCTCCATAATTATCTTTTCTTGGTTTTATTGTCATCTTTCATGTCCCAAATAGTTCATTTTCCTCATTTGTGTTTGTCTTAACTGATTCAGTGCCAAACAAACAGTAGTTTGACTAAACAAGGTATATAAACAAATGAACATTTATTATACTGTAAATTTCCATTCACTGAGCATTGAAATTGTGGAAGATGCCATGAAACAAAACAAATCACACAATGACCAGAGTATGACAATATATCATCCTTCTGTCTAAGTGGGAGGTCACATTCGGCAATATATTATCCTTCAGCACTCAATTGGTTAATAAAGAATCTTCTGCACTGAGTTTGATTGGACAGAAATGTTTGTTTTCCTTTCTGTCCAATGAATGCCTCAATAATAAATGTAGCTATGTTATGTAACAGTCTATTTGTTCCATCCGGCTTGTACACTCACATACAAAAATGAGGAAGCAACACTGTTTGCTGCAAGTGTCACTACATTTGAACTTGCTGCTATATTGGTTTGAATTGAATCACCAAAATTAAGAAGAATAACCTTGCATGTTAAACATGACATCATCATATTTGTATTTACACTTTTTCTTAGTCCATGCCATGTAGCATTTATGGTCATGTTTGTTTACATCCTTCTATCTTGTGTACAGCCAATCACTGATGTCTTTCCATGCATGTTGTCAAACTGTTTAGAAGCTTCTCTCTCCATCTCCCTAGCCTGATTACCTGAAATAGGGACTATTCCAAAACTTTAACATAATCTTTGTGCAATCTCTTCATCCCTTTTCTTTCAGTATTAATTCTGCTAAACTTAAAATATTAACTTGATAGTTTTTCATAAATTCTATCGTCTCCTCCGCTTTGTTGCTCCAGCCACATATATTTAACAATCATATCATGTAAACAGATTCAATTCTTTGGCCACCTGGCAAGAATTCCCTGGAACAATCTACCTTGTTTGGCCACCTGGCAAGAATTCCCTGGAACAATCTACCATCTGGCAAGAATTCCCTGGAGTAATCTACCACAAAAAGCTACACAGATGAAACATGATGGACACAGAGCAAGGGGAAGACAACGTAAAAGATTGAATAATGGTCTCAAGAACAACCTCAGAGAAGTAAATACCAACTTACAAGACGCATTGGAAAGAGTGCAAAAACATCCTTACATCGCCTTCCATCATTTCACTGTTGTAACTGGAGGAAGAGAAGAAGTAGAAGCTACATGTACCTGTTTCATTATAACTAAATAGCCCCCCAACAACAGCTCAAGATGATTACCACTTTATGGACAGACCAGAACAATCATTGTTTTGTGCCTCAAAACAGGACACAGCCACATGTATACAAATTTAACATTGGTGAATCAGCCATGTGCACGTGTGGACTGGCATCGCAGACAGCAGAGCACATACTCCAAGACTGACCAAAATACAACATATCTAGGCAAACCTTCTGGCCTGGAGATACAACAGTGGAAGATAAAATATATGGACTGCTGAGTGAACTAAAACTGACAGTTGAATTCATACAAGAGACAACATTGCAGTCAAAGACAAATTTCAAGAGAACAGAATAAGAAGAAAAATTATAACTGCATAGCCCAGCACTGTAGTTACCATATCCAGTGGAACACTGGCTTATAAAACTTAGAAAAATATAAAGTATAATATCTTCAAGTAAAACAAAACTCAAACATTGTACACTGCACTTAAATCACATCTATGTAAGTAACAAGAAGAAAACAAACCTTTATGTTTTTGGTAGTGGTCAAACTAAATAGAATCAATTTCACAAGGAATAGTGTAGGTCAGCATGGCCGAATGGATAAGAACGCATGTTCATAAACATCCGGTGTGCTGATGCTGAGGTAATGGGTTCATCCCCTATACCGGACAGTTGGACTAAAATGTTGACCTATCGTCTTTGACTTGGGGACGTAAATTACAAGTACCACTGAAGTCGGAGTTTTTTAGCCTGATGTTGTGTTAATAGGAAAAGCTAATCCACATGCAAAATTCAGTCCATCACTGCTAGATGTTGTGTATATGGATTACGCTTGAATTCAAAGCGAACGAGTGCACACAAAAAAGGAATAATTAACTGAGTCCAAAGCAACAAAGCTTGCATATGACACATCACTCAATACCTCACACATAAATTATGGTTATAGTGATGTTTCACATATACTGGAAATCCTGTTATTTCAGTCACAATAATATAATATAATAGAAATATTACATAATCATTTCTATATCCCAGGAACTGTGATCACACAGTGGCTAGTATGCTTGCCCGGACATCAAGGGTTTGAGTTTGCACAGAGATGGATTTGTAAAATTGAGCTTGGCTTTCAGAGCAATACAGCCTAACATTGGTTACAGGATATTCTTGGAAAGTAAATGTGGCCAGGGTGATACTGACATCACTCCTCGAGTGCTCATTGGTCTATAAAACAGATGGCTAGTACCATATGCTGAATATGGATCAAAGCATGGAAACAAGGGTCATTGACTTTACTTATTTCTTTCAGTAATAGTAATTGTACAGTTCCAACTTTATAGCAGTGCTTGTTCTATAATTGCTCTATTCCTGTGCCAGTGAAAACCATACAAAATGCTCATAATTGTCCCATGTGAACTTATAAATTAAAATGTAGCTTCGACAAGACCAAATGGCTTGAGTACTTTTTTTATCACCAGTGTAACGTGTGCAGCAATTAAAGTATGGAGCACAGCAAGTGGAATAAAGATCACATTTTATACGTGATTGTTTTCATCTTACGTGCTGCATGTTTTTTTCATAATGGGTGCTACGTGTATACTGCTGGTGATTAGTTTGTTGTGTAGTGTTTAACTTAAAGTATTAGAATAAACAGTGCTGCATTCTCACTTGGACAGCACTTCTGCAATGCAATATTCTATCAAGGAAAGCCTTACTCCAGATTTGGGTAGCACTTTTATAATGCCATATTCATGAAGACAAGCTCACACCAAATCTTGGTAAAACTTATGTCTTGCTAACTTCTAACAAGTCAAGCCTCACTCCAAATCTGGGCAAAACGTATGTCTTGCTAACTTCTAACAAGTCAAGCCTCACTCCAAATCTGGGTAAAACTTATGTCTTGCTAACTTCTAACAAGTCAAGCCTCACTCCAAATCTTGGTAAAACTTAAGTCTTGCTAACTTCTAACAAGATAAGCCTCATTCCAAATCTGAGTATATGTGTTTGCCAGATTATATCAAGAAAAGCCTCCCTTCATATCTGGGGAGCGCTTCTGTTTTTCCAGATTATATTGAAAAGAATCTTACTCCAGATCTGGACAGTACTTCAGTCATGATATTCCAACAAGAAAAGCCTAGCCATACAAAGGTATGAGTGCTGGTCGTTCAGAAAGCAATGGCAAACTACTGAATGTAAACTCGCCAAGAAATCACAAACAGCTAAAAAATGCTGGGGTTGACTGTGACGTCCTGTAAAAGACATGCAACTAACAAACACAATGAACATAACAGTCATAAAGCATTCATAAACAATGATGGTTGTTCGTCTGGTGCCAACCAGAAATGGGGACAGCAGGTCCTCAACGTTCACTGGAGTTTTGATGTTTGGGTAATCATGGTTCCTCTTCTGTAACTGGAGTTATCACATCCTGTTGGTAGCTTTGGTACTGTCCTGATCGGATGCTTGGAATATCATCAACCTGTAGAAATAAACATTTAACATTTATTGAATGGGAAGTGACGCAAACAGATCTATCCATTAAGAAATCACTATTGACAATGATTGGTTATTATGACAAATATAAATGTGGAAAATGAAATATGTTTTTCTTTGTCGGCTTCTGCCCTTCCTTCATCCCCCATTGGTTATAGCCTCTCAATCAAACTATGTTGAGTTGAGTTGAGTCAAGAACTGAGATCACTGCACTCGGGGCATTCCCGTAAGTGCTTAGTCTTCATCTTCAACAGCCAGCGAAGAGTTCCAATACTAATGGTGCTCGTTGCAATCTAATTATATGTCCGTCTTGCTTTACCTCTGAGTGAGTTCTGTTGACCAGATCCTGTGACCACCCCCTGCTGGTAATTCTCTCTAGACCAGTGGTTCTCAACCTATTTTGGCCCGTGCCAAAAGGCCTTTTGTATTTCCTACCTAAAAATCCTGCCCCCGCCCCTACACAGTATACGTAATAATGGAAGGTAAATTTAATAGCACATACTAAAATAAGTCTAGACGTCCACATAAAACATGATTTGTGGGTCTACTTACTTTATAAATTGAATTTTAGAAGGGTGAGACGTACAGAACCATCCAGTATGAAGGGAAAAACATTATCAAGTAATCGGTTCTTGTATTAACGCGATCTTGAAATAATCTTAAGTCCCCCCTGGAATCCCTAAAATTCCCACCTGGGGGGTGGGGGGGGGGGATTCCCCACTGGTTGAGAACCACTGCTCTAGACCATGATAGTCTATCTGTTCTTGTGCATTATTTCCAGTCGCCTTCACCACATCTGCCTTATCGTGCATTAACTATCTGCATCTCATGCAGCTTCTTCCATGTCCTCCCAATATTCATCTGTCTGTAATTCTCTTCTCCGTGTGTTATTAGGCCTCCTGCTATATCGTTTGCCTTGTGGGTTCCAGACAAGAGGATGTCTACTTATCCTCAGGTTTTCTCTGTGTGTGTCCAATCCAGCGACAGTGTCTTTCCTTCAACTCTTGGTTCACTGGTGTTTGTCTAGTTCTTTCCATGAACTCCACACTGGCGATTCTGCTATGCCATTTATTTCCCACTATTCTGAGTAGGCACCAGTTAGTGAATATTTGTCGTTTATTAGTAAATCGTTTAGCTGCTCCTCATGTTTTTTACCCTTGCAGTAGTTTTAAACCGATTTAACTGCCTGCCTGCCTGTCTGTCTGTCATCAACTGCCTGTAGTGCCTTGCAGTGTAGGGCAGGGGGTGCTTGTGCCTGAGATATTAAGGCTGCCTGGCTAGTGCAGTCGCCGCAAACTTTGTAGGTTAGAGTTTTTGTTTTGCCCCCGACAGAAAAAAATCCACACCTTATCGATGATTCGAACCCAGGTCTCCCAAAGGAGAACCCAAGGTTCTTAGACACTCAGCCAGCCTCTCCCCACTGATTTAACACTGGAGTTAAAAATTCTAATAGAGAAAAATCTTCATACTCACCTCACAGTTTAGATCTGTAAGTATTAACATTTTTTCAACATTTTCTTCAACTAACATTCTTTTCAATTAACATTCTTTTCAATTCTCATTTTCTCTTCATTGCTTCCATTTTTCCATGCTTTTGTTCTTCTCGTCCTGTCATCACCTTCTAATGTAGTCATAGGAGTTCTCCTTGACTGTATGTTGTGTTTGTGAATGTGTTTGTTTGCTGATGAAGGCTAATCGCCACAACGTTCTGTATGTGTCTTAACTCTGTTATGTAAAGCTGCACTACTTTGTGTCATTTTATATTGTTGGCATAAAAGACAGAAAGACAACACTCCGCAACAAACCTGCTTGGCGTAAGAAAGTAAACACAGAGAAAACACTCAACAACAAACCTGCTTGGTGTACTTGCTACTGTTTCCCGACTCTGTTGGCTTCAGTCTGGTGTGCTCATCGTCATCAGTTCTGGGACGAATCTCATCACTCTTTAAGTAAAAGTGGTAGCCCAGGTTGAGCTCGGGGATATCGTAGAACACGGTGACCACCACCAGTAGCATTGTGATCCCAATCAGAAGGTAGACTGCAATGGGAAATATGGGGAGACAACTATTCAACATCTTCAGACCCAGCAAGACATTCATTGGTGACATAATGGCTACACATTTGTTGCTAGTGTCCAACACTGGCCGAATGGCTAGAATATGGGTTCTTCGGGAGACCCGGGTTCTAATCCTCGGCAAGGTGTGGATATTTTTATGTCGGGGCCAAAGGAAAACCCTAATCTGCACAGTTAACGGTGACTGCATTAGCCTGGCGGCCTGAATGCCTCAAGCTCAAACCCCTCATGTCCCATACCGCAAGGTACTACAGGCAGTTAGATGACTGTTAGATGACAGTCCAACACATGCCCAAAGTCTGTCCTTTACAGGACATCGCAATAAACCCCAGCATTTATTAGTTTATGATCTTATGGGCAATTTTACGTTCAGTAGTTTGCAACTGATTTCTGAACGGCCGACGCTCATACCTTGATGAAGATCAAGGCAAGATAATCTGCTCCCAAATCGTCTGTGGCTAATTTCAAACGCGGTATATTTGAGTTATGAAGCTGAGTTGGAGAACAGAGACAATTATGTTGGTCTATATCCGCTATATGTGAGGCCAATCTGTAGCGTTGTTGTCAACTACCTCAAGTTGTCGACTGCTGCTTTCAGTATATTTAGGTTGACGTCTGATCGTCTGCGAAGAGAGTGAAGATGAAGAAAAACAAAGAAGAACGAATGAACAAACTGTATTTTCAAAGGGTTGGGAATTAGGCACGCAGGCCCGTCTAACATTCTGCCCTTCTACGACTCTCTTTCATACATTATTTCATTCACACATCATTCGAGGCTTACTGAGAACAACAACAATATAAAAATTTTGTATTATAAAGGCATGGACAAAATGCAAAAATCATTATTACATGATTCACTAAAATTAATGAATATGTGGTAATTGTTATTAGCTATGGGGATTTACTTTGATTTTCACAATGATATGAGCGTTGGTCGTTCAGACAGCAATAGCAGACTATTGGATGTAATATTAACTAGACAATCACAACAGCTAAAAATGCTGGGGTTGGTTGCGACGTCCTTTAAAGGACATACATCGAGCTTATTAAAATTGAAAGTATAAATATTATCTTATACTCGGAAATTAAGAAACATTGAACAAGATGTCATCATGAGTCTAGTCTTTCATCAGTCTGATCCCACGGCTATAGGATATGGACAGAGTTCGAAGCCACACATTGAAATAGGGCAGTAGGTCTAATAACAAACACACCCGACCATGTGCACGATCTTTCTCTACTTACAGTCCACGCCGTATAGCCTTGGTGATCATATCTGTCCAGTCTTGTCTCGTGTTCTGCCAGCCATTTCTGATACTGACATTCCAACATGATGTCAAATTGTCAAGCATCTTGATTGCTTTTTTTGTTGATTTTATTTATATTGATTGCTTTTATTTTGGGACTACTATATTGATTTTAAAAAAAATATACTCATCATCATCATGTGCCATGCCGATAAGCGTGGGCGGTCATGTTTCGCCATCTCATGCGATCACCAGAGTTGTGGGTCAGCTCAGTGTTCTTGTCTCGATCATACTACGTGGCCAGACCATCCAGGTATTTACTTCTCTGCCTTCCCCGTGTTCTCTTCCCCCCAGTCTTGCCATTTGTCACTAAGTTCTCCAATATATTTCTTCTCATAACGTGCCCAAAAATCTACGTCTAATTTATCTAATCAGTTTACGGTCATCATTTGTTTCTTGTAGGACTTAATCTTTGGTTTTTCTGTCTGTCCATGGTATTCTTTGCATTTTCCTAAGAAACCACATTTCCACAGCCATCAGATGATTTTTCAGCTTGTCTGCTCATTGTCCACGCTTCACATCCATTGAATAGTTTTTATACTGTATATTGATTGTTATACTGGCACCACTATATTACTATATTGAATGTTGTTATACTGGCAGTACTATATAAATATTGATTGCGAATGTTTCTCATGTTACATTACGTGAGAACCTAGTAAGTTTAAGACAGAAACAGCTTGTCACCGTCGTCGTGTTACATTACGTGAGAACCTAGTAAGGTTAAGACAGAAACAGTTTGCCACCGATTAGCTATCGTGCGTGCTCTCGACGGCCTGTGCACTTGGTAAGCGAAATTTAAGGGGAAACAAATACCTCTTTTCATGGGAAAATAATACTCATTTTATTGTTTGCAAGGGACATAACTCGCCATTGTTTTTCTAAACAAGCAATTAGTTGAATTAATTGTTAAATGTTTAAAATAATGACACCACTTATTCATAGTTAACACAATAATTTGACATCCTAAAGTTTCAAATACTTTTACTGTAAAAAAATAAATAAAATGTACTTGTTAATGCAATATATACAATGTTTCAACACTGCAAGCTCCGTGCACGATGTTAACTACTGTCACCCCAATGGACGCCCTGATATCTGGTTTCTCTTCACAACGTATAAGTTATTGCCGTGAATCTGATTATTAAGTTAAAGTATCTCTCTTTCACGGATTATTTAAACATATCAGTGATATTAATTTTGTGGAAGTGAATTCGATAGTGTATCACCACGTGTAGATCTGGATTAAAATTTCCTCTGTCACGGATTATTCAAATATATCAGTGATTTCAATTTTGTGGAAGTGTTTTCGATTGTTTTCACCACGTGTATCTGTATCTGTGCTTCCGTATTGAAGATTTCCTCTGTCACGGATTATCGAAGATGGAAAATCAAATTGTTAAACGTGTCAAAGTCAACACAAGTGAAGGTTTCGAAGGAGGAGCGTTCCATCAAGCGAACACACTTGTGTTTTCTATATCAGGACCTCATGTATTCCGTTTCAACTACTCGCTGATGGCGAGCGTCTTGAGGGGGCCTTGCGGGATTGGTAGGGAAGGGATAAAATCCATCTTCCGCTTTCAGGACCCTAAAAGATGGTACGCAACGCTAACACCGGAAGCAAAGGCGGCTCATTATGAACGGCTTCACGGGATGAAGCATGAACTGCAGGATCCTAAAGTAACTATTGTAATTGAAAACATAGAGAAAGAAAAGACCAAGGCTATGATTCACTGGATGCCTACAACCACAAAGATTGAGACAGTGAAGCAAATAGCCGCGGATATTTCGGGAGATATAAACGCGGAAGTGCATAAACTGAAAAACAGCACGGACAAGTGGTTATTTCTGTGCAACCCGAAAGAACCTCTGCCACATTACGTGGACATGAAGTTGGACGGGGTAGAAGACAAGCTACACCGTCTCTTCATCACAGTTCCGGGGCGCCGTACGGCATGTACAGTCTGTGGGGAAGACTCCCACTGGAGTAATAAATGTCCGGCCAAAGTACAAACCCAGAAGGCACCTATACTGGCACAAAAAGTAACCTCGAACTCCCAGACAGATCTACATGGTAAGGAGGATGAAGACGGTTTCCAGCTGGTCAGTCGGAAAAGGGGACGCTCAACCAAGAGCCTGTCTGACGGTGAGAGCTCGACACCTCCAGCCTGCCAAGCACATGTTACCACGCTGCCGCCCCTCAACAACCACGACTACCCTACACCGCCTGAAGCGCACAGGTCAAACAAAAAGAAATGCGTAAGTAATTATACTGAACAGATAACTACCAGCGCCATGACCGAAATAGACAGTGATAACATTAACACACCACCACGACAAAGAAACCTGTCAGATTCTTCACCACGCCTCGTTATTGACTTAGAGATTTCGAGCCCGGCGAAGGAATCTACTGACAATCTCCAGAAATGATAACAGGAATACAGACAGTTTTGAAACAAGAAACATAATTATGCTCAACCGTTTCTTATTTTACAACAAAAATGGCAGCGGAAATTAAAATAATGAGTATTAACATTCGAGGTATAAGATCCAAAATTAATCATCTTATACCACTCATACACAAATATAAAGCTGATTTTATACTCATTCAGGAAGCTAACGTTAAAACCGATGAACACGCATCATATATCACAACATGCTTAGGTCTAAGACACTCATGTTTTAGTCTTAGTAATCAACATATCGGATTGGGTACAGCAATAATACAGACATCGGACAGGTGGCAGATTATAGAGAAGGACAGGGACTGCCAGGGTAGGATAGCTATAGTACAGGTGAGAAATAACATAAATAAATACACAATTGTCAACATACACGCACCGCCTGACTACAGAAATCAGCCGCTCTTCTACCAAACACTGGAAAATTTATTATCACGCTCATATCGGGGTCACAACATCATTCTAGGGGGTGATTTTAATTGCGTACTTTCGGCGCACGACTTTATAAATGGAGATGTAAGAATGCAAATTAGAAACACAACGGGGGAGGAGGAACATCAATTAGACACATTGCAAACAATTTTAGATATCCATGGGCTAACAGACGCATACAGGCAGATGCACCCCCATGGAACAGATACAACACACACAAACAATGCGCATAACAGAGCAGCGCGATTAGATAGAATTTATGCGCCCATAACACATCATATAACACAAGTCAAGCATTTACAGGAGACACTGAACTTCACAGATCATAAGGCGGTAGTTGCAACAATAAACACAGTACAAGCAACATCATATCTTAGAAGATCTCCCCATTGGAAACTGAACTGCACACTTTTACAAAATCAGGACTATGTAGATTGCATAACAAAACTGATCCTCACATACACAAGCGATATACCGGAGGGTAAAGCGCGAGAACTCTGGGAAACACTTAAACAAACTATACGAGAGAGAACACAAACACTAGCAGCAGTAACACACAAGCAAAAACTACAACAAGAAAAAGTATTGGAAAATGCAATTAAGCTCTTACTACAGACAGACAAAAATTCACCACACATCATAGCATTACAGGAAGAACTAGATCTCCAAAGACATCATCGATTTCAGGGGGCTTTACTGTGAACAAAGTTACAAACTATAACACAAGAGATACCGAGTAAACAATACCTAGCTTTAGAACAAAACATACAGCGCAGCAGACAAATAGGCCAGATAATTGACAGGGAAGGAAATATACAAGTCAAGCCACAACAAATAGCCATAGCCTTTGAAGATTATTACAGGAACCTTTATACAGAGAAAAACACACAGGCGCACGTGCAAGAACACTTTACGAAATTCACAAAAGAACTCACAGAGGAATAGAAACTAACACTAGATACTGAATTAACACTAACAGATATAACACAAGCGGTTCATGGAATGCAGAAGGGCAAATCGCCTGGCCCTGACGGTATTACTGCTGAATTCTATCAGTTTTTCTTTCCTCTTCTAGGTCCCCTTTTACTAGCAGTATTCTCTGAATCTTTCCACAAACATGAACTCCCATCCAGTTTCAACACGTCTTACATCACTCTTATTCCGAAGGAGAACACTGACAAGACACTGTTAAAGAGTTACAGACCTATCTCGCTTTTAAATGTAGACTACAAGATTTTAACAAAGACATTGACGAATAAATTGAAACCAGTAATGGCATCTCTCATTCATGAAGACCAGCAATGTAGTGTGCAACACCGGAATATCCAGCAACACACACACGTCATAAGGGACATCATCAACTACACACATCTGAAAAACTGTCAGTCCTCAATTCTCTCTTTAGATCAAGAAAAAGCATTCGACAGAATATCTCACTCATACCTCCACAAAACTCTCTCACACTGCAACGTGGGAAATTATTTTCGGACATGGGTCAAAATTTTATATTTGAAACCGGAAAGTCGGATTCTATTAAACCATACCCTAACCAATTCCTTCAGGTTGACTAGGTCAGTGAGACAGGGATGTCCCTTGTCCCCTTTACTGTACGTTGTCGCTCTAGAGCCACTTCTAGAAAAGATACGACAGGACGACAATGTCAGGGGTACGTTCATACCAGGGAAGGGTGAACAAAAGCTGCGTGCTTATGCGGACGATACCATTTTCTTTCCGACCACTGAAAAATCTGTACGGATCATTTTGGAGACGTTCTCGTTTTTCGGCAAAGGGAGTGGGGCAAAATTAAACGTCCAAAAATCTACTATAATGGGCTTAGGCAAATGGAAAAATAAGGCGGATTTTCCATTTGACTTAACATCAAACAATCTTATAAAAGTGTACGGAATAGTCTTCCCATGTCAACCAAATCAGACACACAAAGACACTTGGCAAAATCTAGAGAAGAAAATAACAGATATGTTACAGAGATACAAATACAAAACAACTACCATATTTGGTAGAAGTACCATTGTTAATACATATATAATTCCAAAAATACTGTATCTGTGCACAGTCCTAGATCCCCCACGGCAAACTGTCACAAACATAAACAAAGAGATTAGACGCTTTGTGTTTGGCAGCACCATCTACAGTATCAAACATACTACACTCATGCAAGACAAAAAAGATGGAGGTATCGCCCTCCAAGACATAACAACCAAAATACAAGCACTTAGGATCAAACACGTAGGTGAAATCCTACAACACCCAGAAAAACACCCTTTAGCACAATATTACATTGGAATTAGGCTATCTTCTTTAAAACCTATTAGGAATACATCCTCACATTATTTTGGCACTCTCCCAACGTTCTACAAAACATGTATTTCAGCCATTAAAGGACATGAAAAATTACTACACAAGAAAACACATACAATCTACAGGCATTTAGTTAAATTACAAGCAACTCCGGTACATCTCAGAATTAAAAGAGGACATAGATATTTCATAAAAGATTATACCGAAATTTTCTCTAATATTCACAACAAGCAGATTACTCCAAACGCAAGGGAAATTACATATAGGCTTGTTTACAGCATGACCCCAACAACAGAAAGAACAGCAAAAATAACTAAACAAATGCTACAGTGTCAGCTTTGTAGACGGAACGTCCAAGAATCAGAAGAGCACATCTATTACGAATGCAACACAATCATGCCAACAAGAAATCTCCTACAAAACATCCCAAACACTCATTTGAAACAAAGAACAGATGTTTACAAAGCAATCATGATAAATTCCATTCCTTACTCCACACAAGACACCCACACAAAGCTACTTGTTCTATTGGCAGAGTACAGAAATCTTATATGGACATTAAGAAACAAAGCACTATACAATTACAGAACAATCAACAAAGAAATTGTCCAACAACTTTATCAACAAAAAGTCGCAAACATTCTAATCTTAGCCCCACAAGCGCAAATCTAGTAAAATATTTGGCTGAAGACAGCACATATTACAGAAGAAGCAAATAACTTGTTTTAAATAAAGGATACTACAACTGTAAATGTATTTATTGATGGTATTAATAATCTTACAATTATATTATTATTATTATTATTATTATTATTATTATTATTATTATTATTATTATTATTATTATTAATACTATTATTATTACTGCTACTATTATTATTAATTTTCCCATTATTATATTTGAATGTGCAACATGAAATATATTGTGGATGGGTGTCTGTGCTGTTGGCAGTAACATATGTATGCGTCTGTGTGTGGAGGCAGGTGTGTGTGCGTGTGTGGTGCATGAATTTGCACGCGCATGTGTACGAGTGTGTGTGTGCGCGCACGCGCGCATGCGTGCGTGCAGCAGTCTTTAAACCAAGTCGGTACCTTAAGTATTAAAATGATGTTATACGGTAATGATAGTTTTCAAAAGAAAAATATGCACCACCATGTATAAACAAATTCGATGAGCCCTTTAAGTACCCAGTAAGCTAAGGTGGCTTTTAGTGGCCAGGTTTTAAGTCCTTCCCATTGTATATAAAACCCAGACACTATCACAATTTTGGACCAATTATCTCCCCGGGGACAGACCATGGACCATAATTGCTAGTAGTAAATCCCTGATTCTTGTCCCCCAAACAAAAGACATCATGGACTAGAGCGTCACCCTGAAATTTGTCATCAGGCAACAAAACCAACGGCCTTCGCCTCGGGAGCTTAGTGACCCAGAAATTACAAGGAAGACACATTTTAATGGAAATGATAGTTTAAAGTTTATTGTCCAAGCGCGGGGCATTTAAATGTACTGTGGTCTCCAGAAAGCATGAGATTGTGTGTGTGTGTGTGTGTGTGTGTGTGTGTGTGTGTGTGTGTGTGTGTGTGTGAGAGAGAGAGAGAGAGAGAGAGAGAGAGAGAGAGAGAGAGAGAGAGAGAGAGAGAGACAGGTGTTTCATGCATTCCGCTTGCGGAAGTGGAAGTGAAGCATATGCAATGAATGTGTATCTACATGCACTATGCCACAAATGTCATATTAACATAACTGTATATAATCCGAGACCGAGTAAGAAATGCTACTATCAGACAGACTGTGGGATCAACACCTTGTGCCACATTTATTGACAGACAGAAGATCAAGTGGTTTGGCCATGTCATTAGAATGCAACATCAACAACTACCATCACTGGCCTTACATCAAAGATCATCTGCGACGAGACCACGAGGACGTCCAAGAAGAAAATGGATTGACGACATCAGAGACATTGTACAACCTCACGGAATGACACTATCCAGTGCCGTCCACCGGGCGCTGGAACGCAAATTATTCCTCCCCACGACGCTTGACGGCAGAAGTGGAAGATGATGATGATGATGATGATGATATATGTATGTATATGTTTTATTCACAATGTCACACTTAACACTAACAAACGGCAACGCTCTGTAATATACACAAACAAAAGAAACACACACTACAACTTGTAAATACACATTGCTTTGTATGAAATAAAAGTTGGGGGGGGGGGGGGGAAAGAAAAAAAAAATTTAAAAAAAAAAAAAAAAAATGATTATTAGGTAGTTATCTATTTCTATGTGGACAAATAAAAGTAAGATTAAAGAGAGGGAAAAAAATGGTTAAGAACATGCGACTTAATAAAGAGGTTCTGAAAATAGATAAAGAAATGCAAGAACAATACAGAGTGACTGTGAAAAATAGGTACAATGCAATAACTAAAATACAGAGTATAGATGAACAATGGGAAATGTTAAGGGACTCCATTCATCAAACTAGCAAAGAAGTATTACCGGAGAGAGGCAAAATAGCTAAGAAAAAATGGATGAATGAAGATATCTTAAAACTGATGGACAAAAGAAAACAGAGTAAAAATGACAAACAAGAATACGCTAAGATAAATAAAGAAATAAAAGATAAATGTGGGAAGGCTAAAGAAAGTTGGTTAAACGAGCAATGCAAAAAAATTGAATTAAATTCCATTAAAGATACAAAAAATATGCACAGACAAATCAGTGAGCTTACAGGAAGAAAAATAAGAATAAATACAGGGTGTTTGAAATCAAAAACAGGAAAGATAATATTAGAGGAAGATGCTATAATGAAGAGGTGGAATGAGTATATAAGAGAATTATATGAAGGAGAAAGGGAAGAATTAACAGAAGATAGTAACTTAGAAGGTCCACCTATTCTGAAAGAAGAAGTCGCTGACGCTACGAAACGTATGAAGAAAGGAAAAACAGCTGGGCCAGATGAAATCACAATAGAAGAATTAGAAGTATTGGGAGAATTTGGAGTAGATATATTAACCAAAATGTTGAATGATATTTACAGCAGTGGATATTTACCCAGTGATATGCTGAAATCTGTATTTATAGCTATACCAAAAAGACCAGGAGCAATTTATTGTGAAGATTTTCGTACAATTAACCTTATAAACCATAACACTAAGCTTCTACTCAGAATCATAATGAGAAGAACCAAAAAGAAAATAAAAATGGAAATTAGTGAAGAACAGTATGGATTTGTGGAAGGAAAGGGCACAAACAATGCAATTTATACATTACGGACACTAACAGAAAGGTCAATAGAGAAACAGAGAGACATATATTTGTGCTTCATAGATTATACTAAGGCATCTGATAAAGTTAAACATGATGAACTGATTAAAATGTTGGAAGATATCAACACTGATGGAAAAGATTTAAGAATAATAAAGAATATTTACTGGAACCAAGTAGCAGCAATTAAAATGGGAAATAAAGAGGGTAGTTACGAACAGATAAAGCTAGGAGTACGACAAGGGTGTGTCTTGTCACCAGATCTTTTCTCCCTTTATAGCGAAGTAATAATGAGAGGGATCAAAGAGATGCCAGAAATACTAGTTGGAGGTTATAATATAAATAATATACGCTATGCAGATGACACAGTATTGGTGGCGGATAATTCAACAGACCTACAACAATTATTAGACGTTGTAGTAACAGAGAGTGCAAGGAAAGGACTCTCCTTGAATATCAAGAAAACAGTAACAATGGTAATATCAAAGAAAATGGTGACACCAAAATGTGACATAGAAATAGAAGGGAAAATCCTTAACCAAGTTGATAATTTTAGATACCTAGGGGCATTTATAACATCAGATGGAAGATGTACAACAGAGATTAGGAGCAGAATAGGGCAGGCAAAAGCCGCATTTCAGAAAATGAAGAGTATCTTATGCAATAAGTCACTATCACTGAATGTAAGAAAGAGAGTGATGAAATGCTATGTAGAACCAGTTTTGCTGTATGGCAGTGAATCTTAGAATGTAAATGAACAAATTAAGAAGAAATTAGAAGCAACAGAGATGTGGTTCCTGAGACGAATGTTGCGAATTCCTTGGACTGCCAGAGTAACTAACGACGACTGCCTGAAACAGGCTAACGAAACTTGAACACTATATACAACAATAAGACAGAGACAAACAGCTTTCCTCGGTCATGTGATGAGAAGAGAGGCATTGGAGAACATCGTAACAACTGGAAAGATCGAGGGGAAGAGAGGCAGAGGTAGACCAAGAGAAGTGATGCTGGATGGATTGAGACGGTGGCATGGAGGAATATCAGCAGCAGAGTTGATCCAGAAAACCAAAGACCGAGATCTATGGAGAGCCATGAACGCCTACGCCAGCCGGCACGGCACTTGATGATGATGATCTATTTCGCCTGGTCTGGTAGGGGGCCGGGGATCCAAACCACCTCCTATAAGCATCACTTTAAATGTGGGCCCGGTGGACCACTGTCGGCAATAGCTCACAGTGGGACTAAAGGTCCACGCCAAAAAAAAAAAAAAACAGGGGGAGGCGGGGAACCAGCTAGTCTGGGATGACCGCCAAACCCCCCCCCCCCCCCCCCTCCCCAATTTTTTTTAAAAATCTGATTATTTGGTAGAAGTAGAAGTAGAAGTGGTAGTCAGGTCTTAGTCAGATATGACTGAGCTACCGTATGACAGTAGACGGTACTACCTGTTTTCTGTTAGCGCCGAACGTTGGGAGGCGCTTACCTAACCCGACACCCCACATTGTGCCAACGGCTTCGGGCGGAAGAGCGCAATTGGGAGGGTACTAGCCTTATCCTGGTGCGAGGAAATGCAACCCAAAGACAAAATAAGTCATGACAGGGCAGACCAGGCCCTAAGCCTTGGTTGGCAGCTGGTCTAGGATCGAAGCTCCGACAGGAGGACAGTTAGAGCATTGCTTTGCTGATCCGGCAGCTTCTGCAGCTTGTCTTGTTCCAGATTATAGGTGTCAACTTTCCTCTGGAGTGAACTAGGCAGGCCGAGAGAGGGATCATGCTGCATGGGCAACACATGGTTTCTTTATTTTAGCCCAGGCTTTGTGCTATGGAGAGGCAATAACTCCATGCCTGGTCTTAACCGGTCTCGGAATCAAAGCGAGAGGCAACTGTTACGGGTTATAAGTCCTTGTCAGTTGGCGTAGACATGGGGCGCCACGCGTTGCCTCTGACGGTGGGAGACACCTACAGGTGTCACTGATCAGCTACCGCCCGCCTCAAGCTGGGCAGCCCCCAGCCAATTGGGTGCTGATCCGCCACAGCCTGCCTGCTTCAATGGGTGCTTGGGGCTAGGACAAAATCTGAATTGCAGGCTGTAAAACCAATGCACCAGGTACTAATAAAAAGAATAGAGACCTCAAGCTACGGCTTGCAACCTGGAACGTGAGAACCATGTGTCCAGGATTTTCCACTGACCTGACGAATATTGACGATGTGAGAAAAACGGCTGTGATTGATGCTGAACTCAATCGTCTTAACATTGATATTGCTGGCCTGCAGGAGACTCGCCTCGCTGAGGAAGGGTCACTCAGGGAAAACAATTACACCTTTTTTTGGAAGGGAAGAGGGCAGGCAGAAAAAGGCAACATGGTGTGGGCTTTGCAGTGAAGAATTCGCTACTGGGAATGATTGATATCCCAGCTGGAGGTAATGAAAGATTATTATCACTGCGCTTGGCAACCTCTTGTGGTTTTGCCACCATTCTCACTGCATATGCACCGACACTCGCTTCCTCTGATGATGTGAAGGATACGTTCTATGAGCAGCTAGACTCTGCGATCAAGGCAGTTCCAAAATCCGACTACATTTATATGCTCGGTGATTTCAATGCTCGTGTGGGCAAGGACTCGAGTTCATGGCCAGTGTGCCTTGGAAAATACAACATCGGTCGCATGAATGATAATGGGAAAAGGCTGCTGGAGCATTGCACTAGAAATGACCTATGTATTACAAACTCCTTTTTTAAAACAAAAGAGATGCATAAGGTCACATGGAAACATCCAAGATCCAGCCATTGGCATCAGCTGGACTTCATTATCACACGGAGACAACATCTGAACCATACATCATTAACTCGAAGTTACCACAGTGCTGACTGTGATACAGATCATTCTTTGGTTGTTGGCAAGGGTTAGACTGAGACCAAAGAGAATCTACACAGCTAAACACAAGTCTAGCCCCAGGATTAATATTACTAACACTCACGATCCTGGAAAGTGCTTTGAATTTCAACAGCAACTTGAAGACGCTTTCAATGATACATCAGAAAATTGTATAGTAAATGATAAATGGAGTAAACTTAAGGAAACTATTTATAAAACAGCGGTAGGGGTTTACGGCACTGTGGATCATAAGAGGCAGGACTGGTTTGCGGCAAACAGCCAGATACTGCAGCCCTTGATTGATAAAAAGAAGATAGCTCTCTTAAGAAACAAGGAAAGACCAACGCGTAACACTCTGAGTGAGCTGAGGCAAGCGAGGAAGGATGTACAAAAGGCTGCCAGGCAGTGTGCGAATGACTATTGGATCAAGTTATGTGAGTCCATTCAAATCGCAAGTGATAAGGGAAACATCAGAAGCATGTATGAAGGGATAAAGAAAGCCTGTGGTCCAATGATCAAAAGAAGTGCACCGCTGAAAACCTTGACTGGAGAAATCATCACTGATAAGAAACAGCAGATGGATAGATGGGTCGAGCACTATTTAGAGCTTTACTCAAGTGAGACCAAGCTAGCGGATGATGCCCTCAACGCCATAGAGGCCCTGCCAACTCTTGACCACCTGGACACACTTCCCACTATAACAGAAGTTAAGTGTGCTATAAATGAGCTTGCATCTGGCAAGGCTCCAGGTAAGGATGGGATTCCAATAGAGGTAATCAGGAGTGGGCAAGACACACTCGCTCTACAGATCCACCAGCTAATAGAGCTATGCTGGCGAGAAGGACAAGTCCCACAGGATTTCAAAGATTCAAACATCATAACGCTGTACAAGAACAAGGGAGATCGGAGCGACTGTAACAACTATAGGGGTATCTCACTTCTGTGTATTGTTGGGAAAGTATTTGCCAGAATTTTCCTGCACAGACCTCAAGTCCTGGGAGATCAAGTCTACCCCGAATCACAGTGCGGCTTCCGTCAGAACCGGTCTACAATTGATATGATATTCTCATTGCGACAGATGCAAGAAAAATGCCGGGAACAAAATCAGCCACTGTTTATTGCTTTCATCGACCTCACAAAGGCATTCGATTTGGTCAGTCGTGAGGGTCTGTTCAAAGCACTAAAGAAGATTGGCTGCCCACCAACTCTTCTGTCCATTGTGGAATCGTTCCACACAGGCATGAAGGGTATAATCAAGTTTGATGGCTCAACTTCAGAAGAGTTTGAAATCAAGAGTGGAGTTAAGCAAGGTTGTGTACTATCCCCCACCCTCTTTGGGATATACTTTTCACTTCTGCTGAAATATGCCTTTCGTGATCAGGATGACCGTATATACATTCACTCACGCTCAGATGGTGGCCTCTATAATGCTCAGAGATTGAAGGCCAAGACCAAAATTAGCAGGGTACTTATCAGAGAGTTGCTTTTTGCGGATGATGCTGCGATTACGACCCACTCTGAGGAAGAATTACAACATCTACTATCATCATTCTCCAATGCTTGTTCTGAATTTGGTTTAACAATTAACAAAAAGAAGACACAGATTATGTCACAAGGTGCACATGATGTACCATCAATCTTTATTGACGACGCCGAACTGGAGATAGTAGACCATTTTACATATCTAGGATCAGAGGTAAATAGCAAATTATCCCTCGATCAGGAAATCAACATCAGGATTGGCAAGGCAGCAACAACAATGAACATGTTAGCAAAAAGAGTCTGGGAGAACAGGAAGCATTTCTGCCAAAACAAAAGTCCTCGTCTACCAAGCCTGTGTCCTTAGTACTCTTCTTTATGGCAGTGAAACCTGGACAACTTACTCACGCCAGGAGAAACGTTTAAACAGCTTTCATATGCGGTGTCTGCGAAGAATACTTGGTATTAAGTGGCAAGACAAAATCACAAATACTGAAGTATTGAAAAGATCAGGTTGTGTGACGGTGTATCCCATGCTCAGTCTTCGTAGACTTAGATGGATAGGACACGTTAGGAGGATGGATGATGGTAGAATACCAAAGGACATCTTTTTTGGTGAATTACAGATGGGTAGGAGATCTCAGGGTCGGCCTCTACTACGATACAAAGATGTGTGTAAGCGGGACATGATTGATATAGGCATTGATAATGCACAATGGGAACACGTCGCCGCTGAACGTGTTGCGTGGAGGGCAACTATCAGAAATGGAATAAAGACAAAGGAGAAAATGATTGCAGATAAAGCACACACAGAGCGTGAGAGACGTAAGATGGTGCAAAATGGTGGAAATGACCATGTTTTCACATGCACCTACTGTGGGCAAACATTTGCAGCAAGAATTGGCCTTACCAGCCACACTCGCCACCGCCATGGATCGTAGTTATTAAGCCTTTTTGAAGCACAATGTACCAAACTACCGTCTGTAAAGACGGAAAGGTATGGGGAACATATTGGTCTACCAAAAAAGGACGAAGAAGGTTGAGATATTCGTATTCATCATCACGTGCCTTGCTGATAAGCATGAGGCATCATGATTCACCACCTCACACTATTTCCTGGTGTGTGTTCTTCATATCTAGATATATATGTTTTTGTCTTCTTCTTTCTGTTCGTTTCCCTTACAATTTACCAATTGTCATAAGTTTTTCAAAAACTATGACATTAACCCAGTGTCTATCAATAATGTGGTGCATTAACCCATTGTCTACCAGCAAGATGTGAGACTAACCTGTTGTTTACTAGCAACAAGACACCGCAAACAACTGAAAAACAAGAGGCCGACATCGCTAAATTGACAAGTTCGCTCGCTCTTAAACTTCCGATGCGCTGATGCCAAGGTAGCGGGTTCAGCCCCTTCACCGGTCAGCTGGACCAAAATGTTGACCTTTGTCCTTGACTTAGGGAAGTAAATTACAAGTACCACAGAAGTCAGAGTGGTTGTGCCGGATGGCGAGGGACACTGGAAACAGGGAAAGCTAATCCACACTCAAATACCAGTCCAGTGCACTTACCAGTAGTGGCAACTAGAGGCAGTAGCACATGGATGAACTATGCTTAAGTTGAAAGCGAGCTACCACATCGGGAAAAAAAAAAACAGAAAAAGAAAAGAGCTAATACTTCGAGAATCTGATGAAAACTTGCAAACTGATCAGATAAATTAGTCGTAGACAGTTACGAATTTTGGGGGCATGTTCTAGGGAGATACAAACTTGATATTCACTGGCGCAGGAACAGAGCATAATGGGGACGACCCGTTGCTGTGAAGTTGGAACTGCGACTAACTAACTAACTAACTAACTAACAAACTTGAAAATGTGACATCTGGCAAACTTGATGGGAAAACAACAAGAGGAAGATGAGAAACAAGAACATAGACCTTTGTCATGACTGGTGTTTATTTGAGATGACGAATTATGATCGCCTCGGCTTATCAATGTGATAACGATTAAATAACAACCCATTGAAACAAGATAGTTGGAATGTCCCCACAGGGACAGACAGACGATGGGCGCATACAGTTCGCTGGCTTGGTGGATAGGTAGATGGATGCATGCATCGATGTATAACTTGTATGTATTGGTAGGTAGGTTGATAGGTTGGCAGACAGATAGGTAGGTAGGTAGGTTGGCAGACATGTAAGTAGATTGGTGGGATACGTAGGTAGATGGATGCATGTATTGGTAGGTAGGCAGACAGGTAGGCAGGTTGGTAGATAGGTAAGTCGGTAGAAGACAGGCAGGCAAGTGGGTTGGTGGGAGAGGTAGGTAGATGGATGCATGTATTAGTAGGTAGGCAGACAGGTAGGTAGGTTGGTAGATAGGTAAGTCAGTAGACAGGCAGGCAGGCAAGTGGGTTGGTGAGAAGGTATTTAGG
The DNA here is from genome assembly GCA_963921405.1 of Cepaea hortensis. Classification (NCBI taxonomy): domain Eukaryota; kingdom Metazoa; phylum Mollusca; class Gastropoda; order Stylommatophora; family Helicidae; genus Cepaea; species Cepaea hortensis. Next base: position 111,943,608 of record OY992881.1, read on the forward strand.
TAGGTAAGTAGGTAGACAGGCAGGCAAGTAGGCTGGTGGGAAGGTAGGCAAGCGGATTGGTGGACCGATAAACAGCAAGCCTGACAGGATCAGTTAACCAGACAGACCGACAAACAGATGAATAGATGCGAGTGAAATATCTCATACTTCGGTTATTCATTTCAAACACATAAAATATTTATCAAATAGGTTCTCGCCACTATAAATCTCTCTGTCTCTCTCCGTCTCTCTCTCTCTCTCTCTCTCTCTCTCTCTCTCTTTCTCTGTGTCTCTCTCTGTCTCTTTGAGCGTCTCTCTCTCTCTCTGTATATATATATATATATATATATATATATATATATGTCTCTCTCTCTGTGTCTCTCTCTGTCTCTTTGAGCGTCTCTCTCTCACTCTCTCTCTCTCTCTATATATATATATACAGAGAGAGAGAGAGAGAGCTTTCTATATATATATATATATATATCTGTGTGTCTCTCTCTGTCTCTTTGAGTGTCTCTCTCTCTCTGTGTCTCTCTCTGTCTCTTTGAGCGTCTCTCTCTCTCTTTCTCTCTCTCTCTCTGTCTCTCTCTGTCTCTTTGAGCGCCTCTCCCTCTCTCTCTCTCTATATATATATATGTCTCTCTCTCTCTGTCTATCTTTATGTCTATCTCTCTCTGTGCCTCTCTCTGTCTTTTTTCTCTATATCCCTCTCTATCTCTCTCTGTCTGTCTCTCTATCTCTTTCTCCCTCTCTCTCTCTCTCTCTCTCTCTCTATATATATATATATATATATATATATATATATATATATATATGCCGGTCTCTCTGGCTGTGGGGTTACAACACTTTCTCTCTGTAATCCCGTTTATCACGCAGAGTCTCGCAGCGGAGCGAGAACTGAGGTGGTTCGACCCCCGCTCGTGACTTGCGGATACTGAGCCGGCTGCTCAGAAAGCAATGGCAAACTACTGAGCGTAATCTTGCCAAGAGATCAACAGACAGCTGAAAGATGCTGCTGTTGACAGCTAAGTCCTGTAAAAGGATACGCAAAAAAAAAAAAAAAAAAAAAAAAAAAAAAATATATATATATATATATATATATATATCCCGCTCTCTCTATCACCCGAGTCCATCTGAATCCAGTGGCAAGACAAGTCAAGACGACAGGAGACGAAGACAGATGCAGTGGACGACCAGGGCGCTCTATGTGCTTTTCCGTGCTCATTACGTTCCACAACGCTTTGCAGGTAAACGCCGCTTTGCCCGTTGAATCATCAATGATTTCTTCCGTGCAGTCTGCCGAATCCTGTCTTCACATGCCGGGTAGGCATACGCTAGTTCACCAATTGGTTTGACGCCAAATCAGTTACCCTAGTCTGGTTTTGCCGGCCTGTCTCAGCCGTTGTCCGGTGGAAGATAGCAAAAGATTGGACGACTTGGCGTGGGCTGGAGTAGATTTAAACCCTACACTTTACAACCAGACGTACACGTCTTTCCTTTGAGTCACATAGTTGTTTTGTTCACTGCTATCTACATTAACCCTTTAGCCTTTTCTGAGTGCAAATCAATATTTGTTAGTTTAATTCGCGCACGCTGTATTTTCTAGGCCAGGAATGTTCATCTCTTGTAGGCTAAATGGCGCGAATAAAGACATTCTTATATGAAGATGGTGTTTGCACTTCAGCCCCGGATGTATAATTTGTTTCGTTTTCAGAAAAGTAGTAAGTGTATATTTAATAAAGAACTATTGATCCAGGTTGTAGACGGTAAAATAACCTTGACCGTTATAGGACATTGCCGTTAGAGAGGCGTGTTAAATTCTTGGACACCGAAAATGTGTCAGTCGTGTTATGACGTGCCTCGAGATAAAGTTAAACACGACACTACTTTAGTGTATAGACTTTTAAAGCTTGTATAAGATAGTACATATACCGTCTCAGAGTTGTGAAGTATCTCCCTATCTACCAAGCAAGGCATTAAACGTGTATTAGTGATTAGTAAGGACATCATCATCACACTCCGGGTATGCCCATAGGTGCCCGACATCTTCCTGAACATCTCCGCCAGCGTATATCGACTGATCGTACCGGTTCTGTATTGGTTAATCAAATGTCTTGTGTTGCTAACAAAATGTTCATATCTGGCGGCTCCCTGTTTCACTCACATGTCCCTCACTCTGGACACAGAAGCAGATTCCCAGGTTTCATTAAAGTCATCTGTTCGTCCAGCATCTCTTATAGCGCTCTGATGTTGTCTGACCTATCTGTTGCTCTTCCCACCTCGATCATCGCCATGTTTGCCAGCCGATTGTCTCGCTCGTTGCCTTTCACGCCTGAGCGCCCCTGTACATGGATGACAGTCTATAAGTGTATTGGTTACCTTCATTTAACTTACTTTTTTTCAGTTTTCCTGGCTCTTATTTTTTTTCTTATAGTTCATGTCATGTGGTTTTGGTGACCATGTATGTCCACAGCCTGTTGTCCTGTGTACTGCCAATGATTTCTGATACTAATGAACATCCTATCATGATGTCAAATTTTCCAGCATCCTCTCGCTTGGTCTCCCCATACTTCTCCTCCCCTCGAACTTCCAATTGTCACGACGTACTCCTGCTTTCCCCTTATTATGACATGCCATGAAAATGTGGACTGTCTGCTTCTGATGCGAGTATTAGCAGGTTTGATCATCATTTTCACATTGGGTATTGAAGTATCCAGTTCTCTTTGTGAGTTTCCTTCTTTCCAGATATCTTTGTGAGTTACCTTCTTTCCAGATATCTTTGTGGGTTACTTTCTTTCCAGATATCTTTGTGGGTTACTTTCTTTCCAGATATCTTTGTGAGTTAACTTCTTTCCAGATATCTTTGTGAGTTAACTTCTTTCCAGATATCTTTGTGAGTTACCTTCTTTCCAGATATCTTTGTAAGTTAACTTCTTTCCAGATATCTTTGTGAGTTAACTTCTTTCCAGATATCTTTGTGAGTTACCTTCTTTCCAGATATCTTTGTGAGTTACCTTCTTTCCAGATATCTTTGTGAGTTACCTTCTTTCCAGATATCTTTGTGAGTTACCTTCTTTCCAGATATCTTTGTGAGTTACCTTCTTTCCAGATATCTTTGTGAGTTAACTTCTTTCCAGATATCTTTGTGAGTTTCCTTCTTTCCAGATATCTTTGTGAGTTACCTTCTTTCCAGATATCTTTGTGAGTTACCTTCTTTCCAGATATCTTTGTGGGTTACTTTCTTTCCAGATATCTTTGTGGGTTACTTTCTTTCCAGATATCTTTGTGAGTTAACTTCTTTCCAGATATCTTTGTGAGTTAACTTCTTTCCAGATATCTTTGTGAGTTACCTTCTTTCCAGATATCTTTGTGAGTTAACGTCTTTCCAGATATCTTTGTGAGTTAACGTCTTTCCAGATATCTTTGTAAGTTAACTTCTTTCCAGATATCTTTGTGAGTTAACTTCTTTCCAGATATCTTTGTGAGTTACCTTCTTTCCAGATATCTTTGTGAGTTACCTTCTTTCCAGATATCTTTGTGAGTTACCTTCTTTCCAGATATCTTTGTGAGTTACCTTCTTTCCAGATATCTTTGTGAGTTACCTTCTTTCCAGATATCTTTGTGAGTTAACTTCTTTCCAGATATCTTTGTGAGTTAACTTCTTTCCAGATATCTTTGTGAGTTACCTTCTTTCCAGATATCTTTGTGAGTTAACGTCTTTCCAGATATCTTTGTGAGTTAACGTCTTTCCAGATATCTTTGTGAGTTAACTTCTTTCCAGATATCTTTGTGAGTTAACTTCTTTCCAGATATCTTTGTGAGTTACCTTCTTTCCAGATATCTTTGTGAGTTACCTTCTTTCCAGATATCTTTGTGAGTTACCTTCTTTCCAGATATCTTTGTGAGTTACCTTCTTTCCAGATATCTTTGTGAGTTACCTTCTTTCCAGATATCTTTGTGAGTTAACTTCTTTCCAGATATCTTTGTGAGTTACCTTCTTTCCAGATATCTTTGTGAGTTACCTTCTTTCCAGATATCTTTGTGAGTTAACTTCTTTCCAGATATCTTTGTGAGGTAACTTCTTTCCAGATATCTTTGTGAGTTAACTTCTTTCCAGATATCTTTGTGAGTTAACTTCTTTCCAGATATCTTTGTGAGTTACCTTCTTTCCAGATATCTTTGTGAGTTACCTTCTTTCCAGATATCTTTGTGAGTTACCTTCTTTCCAGATATCTTTGTGAGTTACCTTCTTTCCAGATATCTTTGTGAGTTACCTTCTTTCCAGATATCTTTGTGAGTTACCTTCTTTCCAGATATCTTTGTGAGTTACCTTCTTTCCATATATCTTTGTGAGTTAACTTCTTTCCAGATATCTTTGTGAGTTACCTTCTTTCCATATATCTTTGTGAGTTAACTTCTTTCCAGATATCTTTGTGAGTTACCTTCTTTCCAGATATCTTTGTGAGTTACCTTCTTTCTAGATACCTTCATTGCTCTTTCTATGCGTTCACGGTGTTCCCACTATTCTTCTACAAAACCACATCTCTGCAGCTTGTATATAATTTCTCACATGTTTGCTAATTGTCCATGAATCACTTCCGTACATCAGTATTGACTCGATACAGATCCTCTTTTGTTGCCCACAAGTAATTTACATTTCTTAGATTCTTCGTTGGTTACCTATTTCCCCTGCGACAAACGATTGTTATTTTAAGTCACTTTGTCTGAATTGTTATTGTTACGCCGTCTGTCTTATTTACAATGCATTGTCTAAATATGTATTACTTTACACATTGTTGCGATAAAAAATATTACAAACATCATACATCGGTGCAATAGTACAATCTTAAATACAGGATACATGGGCGCAATAGTAAAATATTCAAGGGCCGGGACATAAAATGTTAAAAATTCTGATCAGCTGACAGGGAGAAGTGAAGAGACACGATCATTACTGCCTATTACAGACCAGACATCTGAAGAAGAAAGAGGAGACGGAGGGAGTGGAAAAGAATAAGAATAAAAAGAAGAAGATTAAGATGATGATGGAGAACAAGAAGAAGAAGAATGCTGGAAAGAAAGGATACTTACATGTAGTAGCGACTTTGTACAATGCCCTATGTGGCTGATCAGCGGAATCACCTGGCGAAAACAATAATAAATGAGTCAGTAACACTGTATTAAATAGTAACGTACAAGATTATCTACACACACACACACAAATATGTATTGGGTTGTATATGCATGTTTTAGAATAAATATGCAGCGGCTATGAATCCTAAGCAATTTGTTAAAAAAGAGCAATAAAGGCAATTAATTCATTGTAGCTACAGAGATGTAGTCTTGGTTTTCACAGAAGTGACAATGCTACAAACGACAAGATTAGCAATGAAATTGTTCTAAAAGAGGTAAATATAAAAGGAAGCTCATTACAGATATTAGCATGTTATAGTTAACATAATGTAGCTATGTCAAGAGAAAAATATACTGCACCAACACAGACAATGAAAAAGACAGTAAGGAAACATGTCAGCTGACTAAGTGATAATTCAAAACAGTGTATCGCCTTCATTCATTTCATTCAGTAGCATGTCCTTTGCAGAACCTCGCTCCCATAACAACCTTCCGGAAAACTTCTCGGTCATAAACAAGATGTCCCACGTTTGATACACCCATCTTGAGATCATCCGCTATCTCCTGCACTCATAATCTTTTTGGCCTTCCTCTTCCTCTCTTCCCAGGCATACATCCCTCCATTATTGTTCTCTCCAAACTTTCATGACGTTTCAAGTGACCAAAATATTTCAATTTTCTTTGTTTTATCGTCTTTAATAGCAAATCTTCTTCAATATCCAGTTTTTGTTGTATGAATGCTTTTGTTCTTGTCTGTATTCAAGATATTCTTAGAACCCGTCCATAACATTTATATTATATAGTTTATTGCCTTAGTGAATTTAATTCGTGATAATTGTCTTCAACCTATAGTCCATGTCGTGTGATCATGTTTGTCCCCAGCCTTCTGTCTCTTGTGCTGCCAATCACTCACGCCTGATACCGACGGTCCTCCATACCATGATGTCAAACTGTTCAGCATCTTCTCGATTGGCCTCTCATTGCCTAACCTCCCCTCCAACCTTCCCGCTGTGAGGATATACTCCAGCTTTCCTCTTCTCATAACATGCCCACATAACGTGGACTGTCCTCTTCTGATGCGAGTAACCAGTTCTTTTTGTGAGTTAACATCCTGCAAGATATCTTCATTGCTATTTTTATCTTTTCACGATGTACTCATCCTTTTTCTTTGGTTGAAATACCGAGTGTCAGTCAGATTCTCTGGTCACTTTCTGTCACATCTTACTCTCCAGACAATCATGCCTTTTCGTGCACCAATACCCTTTCCAGCAGTGCAATCCCAGCCAATATGTCCGCCTGCACATTTCCCAACATACCAACATGCCCTGGAGATAAAAATCCAATGGATGTCTTTTTAATTTTTTAATTA
>OY992881.1:111955088-111995088 GCA_963921405.1 Cepaea hortensis
GTTTCTTCCATGAGCCAACCCTTCCATCACTGTTTCTTCCATGAACCAACCCTTCCATCACTGTTTCTTCCTTGAACCAACCCTTCCATCACTGTTCCTTCCATGAACCAACCCTTCCATCACTGTTCCTTCCATGAACCAACCCTTCCATCACTGTTCCTTCCATGAACCAACCCATCCATCACTGTTTCTTCCATGAACCAACCCTTCCATCACTGTTCCTTCCATGAACCAACCCTTCCATCACTGTTCCTTCCATGAACCAACCCTTCCATCACTGTTCCTTCCATGAACCAACCCTTCCATCACTGTTCCTTCCATGAACCAACCCTTCCATCACTGTTCCTTCCATGAACCAACCCTTCCATCACTGTTCCTTCCATGAACCAACCCTTCCATCACTGTTTCTTCCATGAACCAACCCTTCCATCACTGTTCCTTCCATGAATCAACCCTTCCATCACTTTTCCTTCCATGAACCAACCCTTCCATCACTGTTCCTTCCATGAACCAACCCTTCCATCACTGTTTCTTCCATGAACCAACCCTTCCATCACTGTTCCTTCCATAAACCAACCCTTCCATCACTGTTCTTTCCAAACCACTGAGACGTTTAATATGGCCAAATTAATTCAGTCTCCCAGACAAAACGCTGTTTATGGTATAGTTTTCATCAGTGTCCAGATCCTGTAGACTGGTAGAACGCCACTATTTGTCTTCTTCTTGGCCCACAGTATTGAAAGAATGTTGCTGTAACATTTAATTGTTCTTATTTAGTGGTTGCGAAATGGTCCAAACTTGACAATGACAGAAAAAGAGAAAAGAAAAATCACAACAACATAAATGAGATTTCTGAGAAGAATACTCAACGTATCAAGAAGAGAGAAAATAAGAAATTAAGAAATCAGGATTAAAGTGGGGGTTATGGCAGCGCTAGATTTTATTAGAAGGCAGCAAGTCATATGGTTTGGCCATGTAACTAGGTTATCAACTAACAGTATACCACAACAAGCAATGGTGTACAGACCAAATGGAAGCAGAAGAAGAAGCCGACCACATAAACGATGGACAGAGGGAATAGCAGATCCATATGAATATCGATACATGGAGCCCATAAATAGGCACTGCAAGGTACAAGAGGAACAAGAAGACATGAGATGAAATGTCCAGTAAGAAAGGTTCAGTAACATAGAGAATAATCAGCTGCATTCTGTGGAATGACAATGACAAGCAAAGCAGTACCTCCCAACGCACACTATGAATGTATTGGGACATTCTCTATGTGTTCATATATCACACCGTTTTGTATTCTTGGTTCATCGCCTAGATAGCTGGACAAACATACATACAGACAGAAATAGACAGACATAAAGACATATATTGACAGACATAAAGAAAGACATAAAGACAGACATAGACAGACATAAACATAGATTTAGACAGACGTAAAGACAGACATAAAGACAGAGACAGACATATATAAAGACAGACATAGAAAGACATAAAGACCGATATAAAGACAGACATAGAAACACAAAGACAGACAAAGACAGACATAAAGACAGACATAGGCAAACATAAAGACAGACATAGATAGACAGTCAGAGGTAGATAGGCAGACAGACAGACTGGCCGGTAGACTGACTGACCCGCCTCAACTACGCACGTACCTACCCACCCACAGACAGATAGACAGACATACAAATATAGACATGCAGACAGATAGATAGGCAGACAAGTGATTAATAGACCGGTTGACAGATGTTGGCAGGCCGGTTGGCAGACAGACAGATACATGCAGACAGACACAACAGACATGAGCATGCTGTGGACAGCTAGCCTACCTTGTAGAGATGACCAAGCTTGTCGTACAGCCAGTACAGAAGTTGCCGTGTTGGAATCATCAGCCGCTCCACGCACGCCGTAAATAGCACCAGAGTCAGGGGAATTCCCAAAACAGCGAAAACTATACAGAAAGCTTTCCCAGCATCTGACAGCGGAGTCACCTTTCCATAGCCTGTGGAGACATTAGATTAAAAGTGTTGATGTGGGCACTCCGCATAGGCCCTTCTCTCCCTCAAAGACTTACATTTATATACCGTCCAGGTCATACTGGGTGAGAGGCAATTAGAGAACAGGTTTTTGGGCTTTAAAAACGCCAGTAGCTGGAACAATCACGATGGACAAAGGAGATATTCTCGACACTGTATATTGACAGGAGCCCAAGTTAGCTCTTGTTACCTTTTAAGCGTGCAATATGCTTTGAAGGAAATGGGTACTTCGAAAGAACATACGAAAGAAAAGATTCTCGAAAACGGGACACTCAGCTGAGACAGTTGTAGGAAGCGCACGGATCAGAAGCCGGACTGGTGATGGCAAATCATATATTACTGCTATGTGAATAGAGTATTTTAGAATTATTTTAAAGAAGTATAGGTACTTTTGCTTTCTTTCACCCCAAACAAACTTTGCCAGCTATATTTAGCGCCGACGGTGATCTCCTCTGTGGTCGGCTGGAGTGCGTGTCAGTGCGTTTCAATTGCCCCACACCACAGTGTTGTTTCTTTGGGCTGTGGCAACCGTTTCTGTCTCCCTTCGATCCTCATTTGCATCGGTCCTGCAATCACTTTCCGGTTAGGGTTAGGGTTAGGGGGTAGGGTTAGGGGGTAAGGTACACACACCCATTTGCATCGGTCCTGCAATCACTTTCCGGTTAGGGTTAGGGTTAGGGGGTAGGGTACACACCCTACCCCCTAACCCCTAACCCTAACCCTAACCGGAAAGTGAAAGAATAGCGCACCACCACCGCCGCCGCATAGAATTGCGCACCGAGCTACTGCGCAACACACGGAAACCCCCTGAATGTTCGGCGCAACACAGGGAACCCCTGGATGTGACGTCATACCCTGGGATTCCCTTTTGTTTGGGGTGAAAGAAAGCAAAAGTACCGAAGTATACCCTGGATGCGTGAAGTGTATTTACTCAGAATATGATTATTTAACGAAACAATATATTATGAGAAACGTAACGGTATACTGTGAAGTATTTTTATAGTTAGTGTGTTATTCGTGGTTCTAACATGGAGGAAAAAGTGAAAGGGCCCACATAGCACATTAATAGCAAATACAATGATAACTATAACTATAACAAATAACATAATCAACCCCTGGAGGAACACATAGGTCAAATCCCTAGATATTAATGGCGGATTTCGGTAACAAGGTTAGAAGATTAGGATCCGCAGAGATCAAACTCCTGGACGACGAACCAAAACTAACCAGTCACAGTCAAGCCGATTCCAACTAGTAATACCCAGCCTGTCGATTCCTGTCATATATGAACGGCTGTACATTGACACAAAACGGATGAAACAACATATCTAAGGAAGTGCGGGGTAATGAACAGGCTGACAGAGAATGTATCTAATGGTGGTCGATTATCTACGGACAAGGGAGAGGTGGTCGTGCACCTGTGGGACCAGGTGGAGAAGGTAGAGGAATAGAATGAGAACCCGTATGCGGAAAGGATAAGATTGCGGGGGATTGGCCGGGATTCTGGTAGAATCTCAAAACTGAGAGGGAAGACCAGGAGAACTTTCAATTAGATAGCGGTGGGAACGATTAGTAGTGTGACTCTTCGCTGGCTGTTGAACAAGAGGGTGGAGTGGATATGGGAATGTCCTGAGTGCAGTGATATCGATCCTTAGCTCAGCTCAAGTCAACTCAATCTAAGGATGCCCCACTATAGATTTGTGGTTCTAGCCAGGAAAAACGAGCACGTTGGTGTAAAGGTTAGAAGACTATAGTGACAATAGCATGACCGCGGTGGGATGAGGGTTAATTACCTGCAGGAAAGATTATGACCTATTTCGCCGTGAACTCAGGGATACACAAATGTGATGGTCCTAGCACTTACCATAGTCAAAAATGATTCCCGCTATGCGACTGCCATGGGTTGAATTGAAGCTCATGGCATAGTGACGAAACGTCACCCAGAAGGACGTGACAATCATGGATCGTGACCTACGTGGCGAGCGAGATTGTCACCGGAGCGAATACACGTGAACACGAAGGTGACAAGGGCATTCAGATTCATTCGAGTCGTGAGTGTTAGCGTGATCGGACGCACCACGATGTAGAAGATGGTGATGGCCACAGAATGCGCCTACATTGTTATTACTTGTGTATACAATGTAATATACAAGTAAATGGGAATATTCTTCAACAAGTGAGCAGGTACAATTATCTCGGAACAGTAATAACATCTGATGGGAGATGCCTTGAAGAGATTAGAACAAGAATTGCCATGGCAAAAGTAGCCTTTAGCAAGATGAAAAACATATTGACCAATAAAAAGATGTCAATTGAAACGAGAAAAAGAGTGTTGAGATGCTACATTGAACCTGTACTTTTGTATGGATGTGAAGCGTGGACAATGAGCAGTCAGGCTGAAAAACATCTGATGGCTGTAGAGATGTGATTTCTGAGGAAAATGCAAAGAATACCATGGACAGCCAGAAAGACCAATGAACAAGTCCTTCAAGAAACAAATGAAGATCGTAAATTGATTAGAGAAATTAGACGTAGACAGTCAAAAATTTTTGGGCATGTTATGAGAAGAAATGGATTGGAGAATTTGGTGACAACTGGTAAGATCGAGGGGAACAGACCAAGGGGAAGACCTAGAAGCAAGTACCTGGATGGCTTGGCCTTGTGGCATGGTCGAGACAGAAACACGGAGCTGATCCACGACTCTGGTGATCGAGTGAGATGGCAGAACATGACCGCCCACGCTTACCGGCATGGCACATGATGGATGGATGGATACATAGTTTAGATTGCAATCTAGTGTCGTGTATTTCTGTGCTCAAATGTAGAGTCGACAACGTGTATTAGAGTAGGGGAATAAATTGAAGAAATTCGCATTTGTGTTGCGTTTTAAAAGAGGTGTGAAGTTGAGGATCGACAGAAGAAGAGTTTAACAAAAACCAGCAGTCAGGGGATGACTGAATGGAGATGATACTACTAGAAAGTTCGCCACTCAATCAGAGACAAAGATTAGCTATCAGGACCTAGAAATGGGTATTCTGACATGTAATATTCGTCATTCCTTCTCTGGCATTCAGCAGACATCGATGTCAAAAGTTACTGTCAGTCGCTCCCTGGCAGCGACTTGATTTTTTCCAGCAGGGAGGCGGGTGTGATGGGATGCATCCGATATGTTTACAACCAGTTGTTACTACAACTGTCAGCATCTACATCGTACAACATTCGCTGATAGAGACCGAGCATCCATGGGTTTGCACGTGGTGCGATTATGTCGATTCTTAAAATAAGGAAACATTTAGACCTGGTTTCTTGATTTTAAGACTCGACATCATCGTACCACATAGAAATCAGAAGAATGATACAGTAGATATACAGAACGTTTCTACATGTTTCTTGATGTTAAGAATCGAAATCATCATACCACATAGAAATCAGAAGAATGATACAGTAGATATACAGAACGTTTCTAAATGTTTCTTGATTTCAAGACTCGACATCATCCAACCACATAGAATACAATATGTCTGCCACTATATTAGCAACTTTTAAGTCCTTACTGGGACACACCCCTACTTCCCATTTCCCACCATCTATTTTTGATTGGTCGAAACCTTTTTTTTTTTTTTTTATGTGGCACTGAATCTGTCAAAATTGATTGCTTCATGAAGCAGTGAGCATTTTAAGCACTGACTCGAAGTCACACAGCAGGACAGAGCGAGCGGACGAACTTTATTGTCAAAGGATAATAAACTGGGCACCTCCTTACATTCAGCCCTTCTAATCACTCATCTTTCGCTCACCAGTTATCTAACATGAATGTTACATTTACATTGGAGAAAAAAAAAGCAAACATTGTAGAGTGAATGTTGTAAATAACATACGCGAAAGATGAATTCATGAGAAATGAGCATCCAAAACAAGAGGAAGGAAGGTGTGACCTATTCAAAATGTCACGGATATATAACAGGTTGGTGATTTCTGTCGATGTCTTACCTATTGTAGTCACCACAGTGCTGGCAAAAAATAAGGCCTGGCCAAAACTCCAGTTGGGTTCGGACTGGGAGACATTTTTCACTGCAGACACGCCTCTGTTTGCTGCGTGCACCACTTCCTCGATGAATTTCTCTAGGTCTTCATCTGAAGGTTAGAATGAGAGAAGAGAACAATGATGATGATGATGATGATGATGATTGATGATTGATTGATGATGATTGATGATTGATTGATGATGATTGATGATTGATTGATGATGATTGATGATTGATTGATGATGATTGATGATTGATTGATGATGATTGATGATTGATTGAAGATGATTGATGATTGATTGATGATTGATTGATGATGATTGATGATTGATTGATGACGATTGATGATAATTGATGATGATTGATGATTGATTGATGATTGATTGATGATTGATTGATGATAATTGATGATTGATTGATGATGATTGATGATGATTGATGATGGATTGATGATTGATTGATGATTGATTGATGATTGATTGATGATTGATAGATGATTGATTGATGGTTGATTGATGATTGATTGATGATTGATTGATGATTGATTGATGATTAATTGATGATTGATTGATGATTGATTGATGATTGATTGATGATTGATTGATGATTGATGATGATTGATGATGATTGATGATGACTGATGATGACTGATGATGACTGATGATGATTGATGATTGATTGATGATGATTGATGATGATTGATTGATGATGATTGATGATTGATTGATGATGATTGATGATTGATTGATGATGATTGATGATTGATTGATGATTGATTGATGATGATTGGTGATTGATTGATGATTGATTGATGATTGATTGATGATGATTGATGATTGATTGATGATTGATTAATGATTGATTGATGATTGATTGATGAATGATTGATGATTGATAGATGATTGATAGATGATTGATAGATGATTGATTGATTGATTGATTGATTGATTGATGATTGATTGATGATTGATTGATGATGATTGATGATTGATTGATGATGATTGATGATGATTGATGATGATTGATGATGATTGATGATGATTGATGATTGATGATGATTGATGATGGATGATGATGGATGATGGATGATGATGGATGATGGATGATGATGGTTGATGGATGATGGTTGATGGATGATGATGGTTGATGGATGATGATGGTTGATGGATGATGATGGTTGATGGATGATGATGGTTGATGGATGATGGATGGTTGATGGTTGATGGATGGTTGATGGATGATGGATGGTTGATGGATGATGGATGGTTGATGGATGATGGATGGTTGATGGATGATGGATGGTTGATGGATGATGGATGGTTGATGGATGATGGATGGTTGATGGATGATGGATGGATGGTGGATGGGTGATGGATGGTGGATGGGTGATGGATGGTGGATGGATGATGGATGGTGGATGGATGATGGATGGTTGATGGATGATGGATGGTTGATGGATGATGGATGGTTGATGGATGGTTGATGGATGATGGATGGTTGATGGATGATGGATGGTTGATGGATGATGGATGGTTGATGGATGATGGATGATGATGGATGATGATGGATGATGGATGATGATGGATGATGGATGATGATGGATGATGATGGATGATTGATGGAGGATGATTGATGGAGGATGATTGATGGAGGATGATTGATGGAGGATGATTGATGGAGGATGATTGATGGAGGATGATTGATGGAGGATGATTGATGGAGGATGATTGATGGAGGATGATTGATGGAGGATGATTGATGGAGGATGATTGATGGAGGATGATTGATGGAGGATGATTGATGGAGGATGATGGATGATGATGGATGATGGATGATGGATGATGATGATGATGATGATGATGATGATGATGATGATGATGATGATGATGATGATGATGATGATGATGCTGATGATGATGATAATGTGTATTCATTACTTCTAAGATCGCCAAACATTACATGTATATATATATTTATGAGATACTTCACAGGGTTTCCCATTTGATATTTATGCGTAATAGGTGTACACCATCGGGACCGAATAATCATTTCTCTGCTTTAAATGTTTGTGAATATACTGGACACGGTATTACTGTCGATGTGTTTGTGTGCTTGTTATTTGGCCTATACTAGTTTAATATAAAATTCTGAAACCTGTGGTGTTATCTCAATGGTTAGATACGAATCCTATCCATATTCCATAGTTCAGTGGGTTCACCTTTTTCAGGGGTGCCTAAATGGTTATGCGTCGAAGTACACTTGTTCCTGCAGCGAGGCTGTGTTATAATTTGGAGGTGACAGGTTCGAATCCCAGTTTGTAACTATAGCTGTAATTTTGTTATGTTGTCTAGTGTGTTCTCTAGCTTCTACCCCGTTCTGCTACTTCTAAGAGCACGAAACAATACATGCATGTTTATTTATGAACTGTTCAAGAAAAGTGCTGTTCAGTTCAAGAACGTGGTACGCGTGTGTCCACAGCTGACGTACTTTTTATAGTGCGATATGGTATGGTCAGCCCGCTACGTGGCTAAAGGCTTGCGAAAGCGGTTCGTGAGCCGAGTACCAGGCGTTCGAAGCTCAGCTGCGACCGATTTGTGCAGCAGACCGTGTCACGTTGTGTTATAACGTGCTGGTATGGGAGCCGGTCGTTCTGAAAGCAATGGCAAAGTACTGAACGTAAAAACTTGCCTAGTACATCAACAGCAGCTGAAAAATGCTGGTGTTGACTGCAACGTCCTGTAAGGGATACGCAAAAACAACAAATGGTATGGTCACATATCCTTGGGGAGCCCCAGTGGGTTAAATGCTCGCCTACTGACCCGATTGTCACAGGTTCGATCTACATCGGGACTAAGTCGAATTTTAAAACTACCCTGGGCTGCCAGGTCAACCCAGCCTAAAATGAGTACCAATAAATGTCTTGGGAAATAAAGGCGACAGGGATAGTGTTGACCTCATCACCCAGCGAGTGCCCACTGGTCAATAAAATATGGCATCTACTGCAATATCCCTAATACATTTGAAGGTGTTACACAGGAAATCAATTTGGGAACCAGATGAGGCGACTGAAACAGTTACATAAATAAACACACGTAGTATTGTTTGGCGCTCACAGAAGGAGAAGAAAGAAGTAGAGACTAGAGGACGTACTTGACAACATAAAATCTGAAAGCTACAGTTACTAACCGGTGTGTAAACTTGTCCTTTATTTACTTTGTGCATTTGCGTGAGATGAGTGTCATTCATTTTATTCCCAGCAAGCATATTCATTTTATTCCTAGCAAAGCACTATCTATATATTCATTTCATTCCTAGCAAAGCATTATATATTCATTTCATTCCTAGCAAAGCACTATATATTCATTTTATTCCAGGCAAAACACTATTCATTTTATTCCCGTTAAAGTACTATAAATGCATTAGTTATTGTAAACAATGCCAACTTTTCACACTGTTTCTACTGCTGGTGACGTGATGCTCAAGACAATGCGTGGCTAAGTCAGGAGAGTTATCCGCGCAATAAAAATGTCCCTCTTGTGTAATCCGCAAGGCAAAAGCAATTCGGAGGTACTAAAATCACTGGGACACAACAGATGCGGACAGGGATGGATGACACTGCAACTACATGAAAGGAGTTACGGGAGATAGCAGATGATGAGATTTGATGTGTGGAGGTTAATGGTATATGCTTCATTCACGGATAAAAGGAGTATGTGGTAAAGGAGGAGGAAGTGGAAGAGAAGCAGCAGCAGAAGAAGAAGAAGAAGAAGAAGAAGAAGAAGAAGAAGAAGAAGAAGAAGAAGAAGAAGAAGAAGAAGAAGAAGAAGAAGAAGAAGAAGAAGAAGAAGAAGAAGAACAACAACAACAACAACAACAACAACAACAACAACAACAACAACAAGGAGAAGAACAGCAACAATAAGGAGAAGAACAAGAACAAGAAGAACAAGAAAAAAGAAGAAAGAGGTTACAGCAAGTGAAAATACTGTACAAAACATCATCGTCATGAACCATGCCGATACGCGTGGGCGGTCATGTTTCGCCATATCACGCGATCACTAGAGTCGTGGATCAGCTCTGTGTTTTGTCTCGGCCATGTCATGTGGTCAAGCCATCCAGATATTTACTTCTCTGCCTTCCCCTTGTTCTCTTCCCCTCAGTCTTGCCAGCTGTCACCAAATTATCTAGTCTATTTCTTCTCATAACAAGTCCATAAAGCGTTGACTGTCTATGTCTAATTTTTGTAATCGATTTACGGTGTCACCTGCTTCTTGTAGGACTTGCTCATTGGTTTTTCATGTCTGTCCATGGCATTTTTTTTTTGCGGGAGTGGGGGGGGGGAATCTCCTCAGAAATCACGTGGCATGGTCAAGACAAGAACACAGAGCTGATCCACAACTCTTTTTTTTTTTTTTTTTTTTTTGCATATCCTTTTACAGGACTTAGCTGTCAACACCAGCATCTTTCAGCTGTCTGTTGATCTCTTGGCAAGATTACGCTCAGTAGTTTGCCATTGCTTTCTGAGCGGCCGGCTCAGTATCCCGCAAGTCACGAGTGGGGGTCGAACCGCCTCAGCTCTCGCTCCGCTACGAGACTCTGCGAGATAAACGGGATTACAGAGAGAAAGTGTTGTAACCCCACAGCCAGAGAGACCGGCCCACAACTCTGGTGATCGTAAAAGATGGCGAAACATGTCCACCCGAGCTTAAAGGAATGACACAATCGACTTCGTGGAAAAGTATGTCCTGTTTGTAACTGAAGGGCCCTTTTTCCATTTTCTCCCTTTACGAAGAATATTTCCAATCAATGGAGGAAAACACCAAAGAATTGTCTAGAACTTTAAATAGTGACCACCCTCTGAATGTATCCCTCATTACCAAGCCACGTTGGCCAAAATAACACTTGAGAAAAATAACGTACAAATGTTTGCTAATTTGGCCGTGTTTTCGGTCCTTTGGAAGAGCAATTAGTTGTTCAAGTACTCTACTGGCAACCAGTAATAGGCCGAGGAGTATTTCCCATCTCCGTACCAAAATTCGGTGTTACAACACGACGGCTTGACAATGTGTGATTAATCGGCCAATCTCTAGCAGAAACATTCTAGCCCAGGAACGGCATTTGTAGATTATCAAAATGGCGAGCAGACCTGGCCTAACATAAAATGAAAGCGTACTATTTAGCCAAAAATGTGCTGGCATTACAATTCATGTACAAAAGACATTATAAACCAATACGCATTGCCGTTTAGTAAACAGCGCGTAATTTTCGAAAGAAAGTTTACAGAAAACAACTTAAAAATAAAGTAGAAGAAGAAAACGGTTAATTAAACCGGGAATTTAACTTCAGATCATGGAAAATAGGGAATCAGATTACGCATGGATTGGTTGGTTAACCCCTTGTAAGACTGAGTTTTAACTCTTAACATATTCGGTGCCAAACAAAACAATGGATGCCGGGAAGTGGAAAGTAGGGGTGTGTCACAGTTATGGTTTACAAGTTGTTAATATCGTAGTAGACATGTTGCACTGGGTGTTTGTAAAGTCTCACTATGTAGAACAATTTGAAAAATAAAGTACATGACGTCATGAAAAAAAATATGTTCACACACAGTCCATCGTGAAGCAATAAGCAGCGAATGGCTGTCGTCTGCTGGAGTAATTCGTTACACTCCAAACAGAATGGTATTATCAACGGAAGACAGTTTTTTCTTCTTTTTTTTGGTGGGGGGGGGGGGAGGGTTTGATGTGTTTCGAAATGGAGGTCGATACACACGGAAATAACAACAGACACGTTGCAGAAGGTATTTGACAATATGAAAAGACGTGTCTTGAAGCCCGTGGTGGACATTTCCAACACCTGTTATAATGAATACTGCATTGGTACTTTCCAGCTTCCCCAAAACAGCGTTAGACCATAGCAGTAACTATTGTAACTAATTTAATTAATTGTGCTATCACATGTTTATGACGTCATGCAAGTCATTTTTCAAATTTGTTCTACATACAAAGTGTAGCGAGGCTTTACGAGCACCCTGTATTATATATTACATTAAAGGGGGTCACATAATGGGGGAAAAACCAGCTCCGTGGCGAATGTGTTACGGACGCGATTCGTAATCCCGTATACCCGGGTTCGAAACACAGCGATGCTGGTTTTTTTTTTTTTCAAAAAAGGTATAGGTGCCGGTCGTTCAGAAAGCAATGGCAAACGTTTTTTTTTTTAATGTTGTATATCCCTTACAGGACGTTGAAATGTACAACTTGCCCAGGAATCACGAACAGCAAAAATGCTGGGGTTGACTGCTACGTCCTGTGAAGGACATGCAACTAAAAACTAAGGAAACCTACTGTATATAAGCCAATGTCAAATACGGGAAGTCACTTAAGGCGATGAATCATTCCATGGCAATTAATCAGTTAAAAAACCAGTACGATGGTGTTGGTATGGAACAGAAATTGACAATTATGACTCTCCTATCCTCCCTGTACTCTGATATTTAGAAGGTATTGGCTTTGTGATATTATTGTAAGCTGTGTAAGCTTTCCACATGCTTGCTTGCTGGCGTTCGCTGACTGTGAACTCCAGCATGAAGTCCTGTATGTCGGATGAAGACATCCTGTTGTCCAACATCAGTGTGATGTCATACCGGACTGAGGTTTGCATGAGTATCCGTTGTCCCATGTCTGGCTTATTGGTGTGCAGACTGGTGGTTCCTCGCCGTGCAGGCAGACACTCTCCGACTTCGGAAGAATCAGCGATCCTATTACGTTAGCCAGGACCCCGAAGGGACCTGTTGCCCAGGAGGCATGGCTAGGACGTGATAGTAGGACTTGGCCAGTATAGAGCCTGGCCGGGTGCCTTGGAAACACCTCTGCGTCTCAGCTTTCCATATAATCTGCATCTATCTGCATCAACTTCTTCATCTTCTCTTTTCATATCCCACTGCAGCATAGACCCTCAGTCAAACGCCAGTGTGTCCTATCTCTTGCTATTTCCTGCAGCTCCCTCAATATCCTCCCAATATTATTCACCTGTTCGTAATTTCCTTCTACAAATGTTGTTAGGTCTTTCGCGATTTCGTTTGCCTTGTGGATCCCAGACAAATGACTGCTAGTTCAGTGGTTCTCAACCTTTTTTGGCCCATGTCCCCCCCCCCCTTTTTTACCATGTGTTGAAAACGTCATCCCCCACTGTTTGGAATTTCCTTCCCATAACCCCCCCCCCCCCCACCCTTACACATTATACTTAAAAATGGAAGCTAAATTTAACAACAGATACTAGAAAAAGTCTAGACATCTACATAACACGTGATTTTCGGGTCTACTTACGTTATAAAGCGATTTTCATTAGGGCAAGAAGTACAGAACCGTAAAACTTAGAGGGAAAAACAATATAAACTAACTGGTTCTTGTATTAATGCTATCTTGAAATAATCTAAGGGGGAGGGGGAGGGGGGGAGGGGGGAGGGGGGAATTCCTCACCGGTTGAGAACCACTGGCCTAGTTGAATGGTCCTCGGGTTTTCTCAGTGTGTGTCCTAACCGGCGCCAGGGTCGTTCCCCCACTTCTTGGTTGACTGGGATCTGCTGAGTTCTATCCATGAGCCCCACATTGGAGATTGTGTCATACCATTTTATTCCCACAATTCGGCGCAGGCATCAATTAGTGAATGTTCTTAGTTGATGTTTCTGGGACAGAGTTGCAACAGACAGATGTTCCTAGAGAAGAGATGTACGAAACAGACTAGTGCTCTTTGACCGCAATCTGATCCAACAATCTGAGAAGAGGAGGCACAAACACAAAATGCAGTCACTTGCCGTTGGACCTGCATCGTCTTACAGATGCGGAAACTGTCACAGAAATTGAAACTCTCGCATTGGATTATACAGTCACCAGCGGTGCTGTCAGGTGCCTCACCAGCGGCGCAACTCTATAGTCCTACAGGACTGAAATAAAAAATGTTTGCATTTCCTTTACAGGACATCGCTGTCAACATCAGCATCTTTCAGCTGATTGTTGATTTCATGGCAAGATTACGCTCAATAGTTTGCCATTGCTTTCTGAGCGGCCGGCTCACATACCCTGTAAGTTACCGACCCGATTCGAACCACTGCTGATTCTCACCGTCGTCACGTTACTTACAAGAGTATACGAGATTACGGAGAAAAGTCGCTAACCTTTAGGCCAGGAAGCCGGCTACAGGACTGAAAGAGGCCTAGTAATACTACTTAGTTTATTTGTAATTCATTTATGGTTGAACCAGATTATAACGGGTACCATTAGTATTGGAGCTCTACGCTGGCTGTTGAAGATTAGGACTGGGCGCTTATGGGAATGCTCCGAGTGCAGTGATGTCGGTTCTTTACTCATCTCTTTTTTTTTAAAATCTACTACTCATATCTAATATTTTATCTCATTTCTCACAAAGCTATTAATAGACACCATAATACACCATTTAAACTCAATAATATTCGAGATAATGTACTAAAAGCTATATCAATTGCAGACAACGAACAGCATCTGCTACTCAGCAGATACAGTTATATTAAATTATAAGAAGACACATATTATAAACTTCACGAAGAAGACAGAGCCCGCTCCCTGGCCTATCCCGTATATTCTCGTGAGTAACGTAACCTGCGCGAGAATCGGTAGCGGTTCTCGCGCGTTGGTAACTTACGGGGTATGTGAGCCGGTCGCACAGAAATCAATGGCAAACTACTGAGCGTAATCTTGCCTAGTACATCAACAGCAGCAGAAAATGCTGATGTTGGATGCAACGTTCTAAAAGGGATATGCACACACACAAAAAAGACAGAAATACCAAGTGTAATACACGAGTAAATGGGAATATTATTAAAACAAGTTGAGTTGAGCTGAGTTGAGTTGAGCTAAGAACCAACCAACATCGCTGCACTCAAGACATTCCCATACACGCTCCGTGTACTCGTTCAACAGCCATCAAAGAATCATATTATTAATCGTTCCCACCGCTACCTGATTGAAATTTCTCCTGGTATTCCCTCTCAGTTTTGAGATTCTTCCAGAACCCCTTGGATCTATCCCCTGCAATAGCATTCTTTCCACATACGGTTTCTCAATCAATCCCCCGCCTTCTCCACCTGGTCCCTCAGGCGCTCGACCACCTCTCCCTTGACCATAGGTAATCTACCATCAAGAGGTGCATTCCCTGCCAGCCTATGAGTCTGTTCATTCCCCCCCCCCCCCCCCAATTTCAAATGGCTAAGGCAAAAAAAAAAAAAACATCAATACAATTCTCACAATCCGTGACCTCTGATGCGAAGATAGCCATTCCACACAAAACACTCATTTCTCCAGCTTACTAAGCATACTCCTTGAGTCCGTAATAAATGTAGTGTGTGTTGCAATGGTCTCCTCCAACTCTTAAACATACGAATCGGTAGAACTATCTTGGAACAGAAACACAAGAGCTGATGGTAGGCGCCTTGAAGAGATTAGAACAAGAATCACTACAGCAAAGGTAGCCTTTTTCAAGAGGAAAAACATACTGACCAACAAAAGAATGTCAATTGCAACGAGAAAAGGAGTGCCGAAGTGCTTCATAGAACGTGTACTTTTGTATGGATGTGAAATGCGGACAATGAGCAGATAAACTGAAAAGCATCTAATGGCAGTAGAAATGTGGTTTCTGATGAAGATGCAAAGTATACCATGGATAGACAGAAGAACCAATGAGCACGTCTAACAAGAAGCAAATGAAAACCGTACACTGATTAGAGCAATTAAACGCAGACAGTCAAATATTTTTTAGGCACGTTATGAGAAGACATATACTAGAGAACTTGGTGACAACTAGCAAAATTTAGAGGAAAAGAGCAAGGGGAGGGTAGAGAAGTAAATATCTGGATGGCTCAACCATATGGGCTTGTCGAGACAAGAACACAGAGCCGATCCACGGCTCTGGTCATCGTATAAGATGGCGAAACATGACCACCCACACTTATCAGCACGGCACATGATGATAATGGTTAACAGTTACCGATCATTATGTGATGTTTGTTGTGTAAGTTAGTTGACAGTTGACAGCCCATAAAGATTATTAACACCGACAAGGTTCCGCTATACCAAGCTCATTATAGATACATGTATATCATTAACACTTAACGCTTTCTAAAACACATCTGTGTTATAAATGCAAACATGTGGCACAGAACAGGTGTCATCTGCAAGATCGTAAAGTAACGATACCAGCGTATTCATATAAAGGAGCAGGGTGGGGGGAGGGGAGCTTAGAAAAGTTAGTTGCATATCCTTTTATAGGGCGTCGCAGTCAACCCCAGCATTTGTATGCTGTTTGTGACCTCTTGGCAGGTTTACGTTCAGAAACTTTGCCATTGCTTTTTGAACGACCGGCACCCATACCATTTCGCAAAAAACCAACCCAACACGGTCTGCTGCCAAATCGCCCGCATTTGTGTTTCGAACTCGGTATGCAGGATTACGAATTGCGTCCGTAACTTCATCGCCGCGGAGCAGCGGAGCTTAGCGAATGCAATATGCACCTCTAACTCTAACCTCTGTTGGTCTGTTTGGACTCACTTCGCTGACTGTATTTTAGAAAAACAACAGGATGTTTTCCTTCCCTTCATCCCCCACCCGCTCTTAATCTCCAAGTAGTGAATTCAATGATAACTGCAGTATCTGCTGCAGCACTACTTTTACCTTTCTTGAATGTCCCGTTAGCACTGTGATACCCAAAGGAATGCGGCCCAGAGTTGTTAGTAACAGGAGTTCGTTCCTTTACAAGGACAATGTTTTGTTGTCACCTACCGATTCACCAAATTGTGTGTCTAGATGTCTACATGAGCACGATTGGCATACACACTTAGTAGTGTGGATTGGTTAGTAGTTTGGATTGGCTTAGAGGTGTGGATTGGCTCAGAGGTGTGGATTGGCTAACAAGGTGCGGTTTGACCTAGAGGTGAGGATTGACTTAAAGGTGCGGATAGGCTTGGAGAAACGGATTGGCTGAGAAGTGTGACGTCACCGTTGACTCGAGAAGACGGTATGATTCACAGCATGGACGTTATATATGGTTACAAAACAAAGAATTGTATATATCCTGATACACGGAAGGTGCACCGGGCACCTGCTTTCATTTGTGAAGTTGACACTGAATTTACGTTCAGGTTCTCACAGAGGAATACAAAGGTGGAAAAACCAGACTCGCGGTATTGCTGAGTGAGTCTCCAGATGAAGTCAGCAACTCGCAACCCGAGCTCAAAACAGGAAGCCATCCCTCCAAAAGAGTGCAATAAATTTGAGACCTGAGCTCTACAAAGTGATCGAAACACCACGGTGTAGCAGTGAGCGAGATCAT
This sequence comes from Cepaea hortensis, assembly GCA_963921405.1. Taxonomy (NCBI): domain Eukaryota; kingdom Metazoa; phylum Mollusca; class Gastropoda; order Stylommatophora; family Helicidae; genus Cepaea; species Cepaea hortensis. The sequence goes on from OY992881.1 coordinate 111,972,526, forward strand.
GGAAGGTCGGCCGAAGAACAACTTCCCGCAAAGTTGCTTAAGGTGGTGTATGTTGTCTTGCGAGAACCGCTCCCCGCAGCAGAGAAGGGGTGAGGGTTAGAAAACCCAAGCTTACAACCAAGTAGCACAGAGAAAGTGCTGGCTTCTTATGGGCAGAGCAGGAGTGTGGCTCCTTGAGTCATGAACGGGGTATGAAGAAGGCAACATGGCGGAAACGGCGTGTAATGGAGCATAGCGAACGCCAGTATGTAAGCAACGATAGAACCCGGGGAACACGCTGGCTTCTCACTGCCGAAGGTGCTAGCATAAGTATGAGGGCACGAAGCACCGGATGTACGATGTTCTCGTAGGAGGGAGTAACTTGGAAGCAGGCACAGGGCGCGTGTGTGAGAAAAGCGGAAAAGCGTATCGAATGTCTGGAGACAGGGTACGAACGCACATCAGGAGAAAGACACCCGGAGTCATCATCCAGGTGGGCCCGCCACAAAAGAGTGTCAGGAAGGTAAACGGCCGAAATATTCGAGGGGGGGGGGAGGGTGTACATCTGACGATCAGAAGCCTCCTGTCGTGCTTGCTCCGCGGCGGAATTGTTATCACTGAATAAAAATATGATAATCTGAAGTAAGTAAAACAAGTGAAGGACCCTTCAACGTGCATTGAGGGGCACTGGGTATATACTGTAGATCACATAGTTTGGCTGGTGTGGTCAGTGTTGTACCGGCCGCCTTTACTTCCAGATCACGATGTAAGTTAAATTAAACAATCTGCGCTCACAGGGATTCCAACTTATGATCATACGGCCGGAAGGCAGGCAGGAGTGCCAGCCACTGCTACACCACGGGTCATATAAGTCAACGTGACTACATTTAATCATCATCATCATCATCATCATCATCATCATCATCATCATCATCATCATCATCATCATCATCATCATCATCACCACCATCATTATCATCATCATCAGTATCAGCATTAGTATCATAATGATTAACATCACCATCATCATTAAGATCATCATCGTCATTATCATCGTGTAGCAAGTGCTTTATGGAGCGTCGCTCTCATCACAACACGACTGTAACATTCTCATCACAACATGACTGTAACATTCTCATCACAACACGACTGTAATATTCTCATCACAACACGACTGTAACATTCTCATCACAACACGACTATAACATTCTCATCACAACACGACTATAACATTCTCATCACAACACGACTGTAACATTCTCATCACAACACGACTATAACATTCTCATCACAACACGACTATAACATTCTCATCACAAAACGACTGTAACATTCTCATCACAACACGACTGTATCATTCTCATCACAACACGACTGTAACATTCTCATCACAACACGACTGTAACATTCTCATCACAACACGACTATAACATTCTCATCACAAAACGACTGTAACATTCTCATCACAACACGACTATAACATTCTCATCACAACACGACTGTAACATTCTCATCACAACACGACTATAACATTCTCATCACAAAACGACTGTAACATTCTCATCACAACACGACTGTAACATTTTCATCACAACACGACTGTATCATTCTCATCACAACACGACTATAACATTCTCAATACAACAAGACTATAAACATTCTCATCACAACACGACTGTAACATTCTCATCACAACACGACTATAACATTCTCATCACAACAAGACTGTAGCATTCTCATCACAACACGACTATAACATTCTCATCACAACACGACTGTAACATTCTCATCACAACATGATTGTAACATTTTCATCACAACACGACTGTAACACTCTCGATTCTAGATTGTCCGCCAGTTCTCCTACCACGCGCAAGCTCATGCCCCTGGCGTTGTGGATCTCTCGTTAAAAGAATAGAAAGGAAAAAAAAACTCTAGTAGAAATTAAAGTGCACAAACGTTCGCACGTGCTTGCTCGCGTGCAAAAACAACAATCACGTGGTGGGACGGAACAAGGCGTGGGAAAATAGCTATGTGTGTCTACATTATAACATTCTTGATGGAATCGAAATATATTCAATCATATCTACATTATAACATTCTTGATGGTGGGTGAATATATTCGGCATGTCTACATGTTAACATTCTTGATGGAGGAGAAATATTTTCAAGCACATCTACATTATGCCGGTCTCCCCGGCCTAGGATTTAAACGGCTTTCTCCGTAATATCGTTTATCCACGCAGGGTAACGCAGCGCGCGAGAATTGGAAGCGGTTCTCGCCGCGTTGGTAACTTACCGGATAAGTGAGTCGGCCGCTCAGAAAGCAATGGCAAAATACTGAGCGTAATCTTGCCTAAAAATCAACGATAGCGGTAAAATGCTGGTGTTGACAGCGGTGTTCTGTAAAGGATATGCGGGAAAAAAAACCATCTACATCATAGTAATTTAGTATTCTTGACGTAGGGGAACTATTTTCCAGCATGCATTAGACAGTATTGGTAGCGAAACATGCAACAAGCGACAACCTTTGGACATTGTGGTAACAGGAATTGCCAAGAAAGAACTTTATTTGAATATCAAGAAAACAGAAACACTGGTTATATGTACGCCAGAAATGAACCAAAATGTGAGGGGGAAATATATAAAAACCTAAAACACACGGAAATGAAAAGTAGAAACAGAAATTAATATGGGAGGACATGGACATCTGCATAGTATGTCTAAGGACAGGAGGACTTGGAGAGAGCTGGTTGAGGTTCTATGCTGCATGGGGGGGGGGGGGGGGGGGGGGGAGAGAGGCCAAGAAGAAGAAATATGTGAGATAACTATAGTAAGGAATATGTGAGATAAGAATAGGAAGGAATATGTAAGATAAGAATAGGAAGGAATATGTGAGATAACTATAGGAAGAAATATGTGAGATAAGAATAGGAAGGAATATGTGAGATAAGAGTAGGAAGGAAAATGTGAGATAACAATAGGAAGGAATAAGTGAGATAACAATAGGAAGAAATATGTGAGATAAGAATAGGAAGGAATATGTGAGATAAGAATAGGAAGGAATATGTGAGATAAGAATAGGAAGGAATATGTGAGATAACAATAGGAAGGAATATGTGAGATAAGAATAGGAAGGAATATGTGAGATAACAATAGGAAGGAATATGTGAGATAACTATAGGAAGGAATATGTGAGATAAGAATAGGAAGGAATAAGAATAGGAAGGAATATGTGAGATAACAATAGGAAGAAATATGTGAGATAACAACAGGAAGAAATATGTGAGATAACAACAGGAAGAAATATGTAAGATAACTATAGAAAAGAATATGTGAGATAACTATAGAAAGGAATATGTGAGATAACTATAGGAAGGAATATGTGAGATAACAATAGGAAGAAATATGTGAGACAACTATGGGAAGAAATATGTGAGATAACTATACGAAGAATATGTGAGATAATAATAGGAAGGAATATGTGAGATAATAATAGGAAGGAATATGTGAGATAAGGATAGGAAGGAATATGTGAGATAAGAATAGGAAGGAATATGTGAGATAAGAATAGGAAGGAATATGTGAGATAAGAATAGGAAGGAATATGTGAGATAACAATAGAAGGAGTATGTGAGATAGGAATAGGAAGGAATATGTGAGATAACTATAGGAAGGAATATGTGAGATAACAATAAGAAGGAATATGTGAGATAACTATAGGAAGGAATATGTGAGATAACTATAGGAAGGAATATGTGAGATAACTATAGTAAGGAATATGTGAGATAACAATAGGAAGGAATATGTGAGATAACAATAGGAAGGAATATGTGAGATAACAATATGAGGAGTATGTGAGATAAGAATAGGAAGGAATATGTGAGATAACAATAGGAAGAAATATGTGAGATAACAATAGGAGGAGTATGTGAGATAAGAATAGGAAGGAATATGTGAGATAACTATAGCAAGGAATATGTGAGATAACAATAGGAAGGAAAACGTTTAGGCAAGTTGATAAATTTAAATACCTTGTGGTAATTATAATTAAAATGACTGTTGTATTTCAGAAAACGGAAAACATCTTATAGAATACGGTATTTTTAATTAATGTAAGAATGAGAGTACTGAAATGGAATATAGTTTTACTATATGGCAGCGAACCATGGAACGGAAATGAACAGACTAGGAGGACTTTCGAAGCAACAGAGATGTGATTCCTGAGACGATAATAAAACTACAACATTAATACAACAATAAGAAAGTAACAAACATTATTCTTTGGTCATGTAATGAGAAGAAAGGCAATTGAGAACATCGTGACGACTGGAGAGATCAGTGGGAAAGAACGCAGATTCAGATCAAGAGAAATAATGATGGACGGGCTGAGACAAGTGGCGAGGAGGAGTATCATGAGCAGACTTGATCAAGAACACCAGGGGCAAGATCTATGGAGAGACATGAACGCCTACGCCCGTTGGCAGGGCCATTATGATGATGATGATGTCTTCACTTTGCTAGCCCGGTGGCAGAGTGGGCAGTGAGCGTGCCTGCCAAGACAGCAGTACGGGCTCAATCTCTAACAGAGGCAGGACTTTGTATCACCTTGAAACAACAGTTTAGTTTAGTCGTAGTCGACGGATCAACATCACGACACACGGGTGTAACCCATAAGTGCTCCGTTCTACTCCCAACTCAAGCCTGAGTCCTGAGAATCTCAACTCAGTGCACGAAGTACATAGCACCGGCGAGGCTCCTGAAATACTTTGGTCAGATTTTTAACTCGAAATTTTGCCCGGAAAGCGCCGTTAGGCTACTATTTTTTCGATTTCCAACTGCCAAGGGATTTTTTACATTCGCAAAAATACACACGGTTCTTACTACCCAGAGACCAGGGTAAACATCTGTTAATAGAAGTCCACGTGAAAAAAATCCCGGCCCTCACTCCAGCACTCGAGGCGGACCCCATATCTCGAGATCACTCATCTCCCACCTTGAAACAATAGTTGTAAGTAGGAGAGGGGATTAGTGGCTACACGAGAATGAACCTAAACTGTGTACCAGGAAATGTTTTGTGAAGTAAAGATGGCGGTTTGATACTGACCCTATTACTCACACGCGGACATATTCGCCTATAAAATTAGTGCTAGGACCACATGTCCATGGTACGTTAAAGCGTGTAAACTGGTCCTTTACTCACTTACAGCATGAGGCACTTTATGTGGTGAAAGAGGGACCTGGGAATAAGAATTGGCAACACCTGAAACGAGAGGCAAACCGGGAGAATGCTGGGCCTCGTCAGCCAACACAGAACTGGCACTATTAGCTGCCGGACGCTCCTGCATACGTTGAGGATCTGAGCACCTATGGACTTGTCCGGAATGCAAAGATGATACCCCCAACAGATAATTAACTAACTAACAACTGTCTGTTTGTTGTACAAACCCCATCCACACACATATGTTGAGGATCTGAGCATCTATGGACTTGTCCGGAGTGCAAGGATGATACCTCCAACAGATAATTAACTAACTAACAACTGTCTGTTTGTTGTACAAACCCCATCCACACACACATGTTGAGGATCTGAGCACCTATGGACTTGTCCGGAGTGCAAGGATGATACCCCCAACAGATAATTAACTAACAACTATCTGTTTGTTGTACAGGAGTTGTTCTTTTCACGATTCAGATGGCATGCTGCCCTTCCTTACCACGACAGCTGTACAACAAAGAGAAACTAGTTCTTGGACGCGCGGATTTTTACTAGGTCTGAAGATTTTACAATGAGATACGAAATCAAGAATTAATACTACTACACTCGGGGCATTCCCACAAGTGGTCTGTCCTGTTCTGCAGTAACTAACGACGAGTGTCCATGCTGACAGAACCAGTGTCGGTCTGATTGAAAGTGCGCCTGAATTTTTCTCTAGGCGGTAGGTGTCTTCCAGACCTTCTGCTCATTCCCCGTCACCACAGACTGAGCCTCTCCAGATGTGCGACTACTAGAATGAGATAAGTCCCTGAGGTTTCTGTGTTAAGTGCAACTACTGGGTATTGTTGTCGCGGTCGTAAAGTGGTGGTATGGTGGTGGTGTCGTGGTGGTATAGTGGTGGCATGGTAGTGATAAACTGGTTGTATGGTGATGGCATAGTGGTGGTATGGTGTTGGTATGGTGGAGGCATAGTGGTGGTATAGTGGCGGTATAACAGTGGTATGGTGGTGGCATTCTGGTGGTATAGTGATGGTATAGTGGTGGTATAGTAGTTGTATATTGGTGGTATAGTGGTGGTATGGTGGTAGTAAGGTGGTGGCATTGTGGTGGTATAGTGGTGGTATGGTGGTGGTATAGTGGTGATATAGTGGTGGCACAGTGATGGTATTTTAGTGGTATATTGGTGGTATAGTTGTGGTATATTGGTGGTATAGTGGTTGTATAGTGGTGGTATATTGGTGGTATATTGGTGGTATATTGGTGGTATAGTGGTGATATAGTGGTGGTATAGTGGTTGTATAATGGTGGTATATTGGTGGTATATTGGTGGTATAGTGGTGGTATACTGGTGGTATAGTGGTTGCATAGTGGTGGTATAGTGGTGATATAGTGGTGGTATTCTGGTGGTATATTGGTGGTATATTGGTGGTATAGTGGTAGTATAGTGGTGGTATAGTGATGTTATGGTGGTGGTATGGTGGTGGTATGGTGGTGTTATATTGGTAGTAAAGTGGTGGTATATTGGTGGTATAGTGGTGGTATATTGGTGGCATATTGGTGGTATATTGGTGGTATAGTAGTGGTATATTGGTGGTATATTGGTGGTATATTGGTGGTATAGTGGTGGTATAGTAGTGGTATAGTGGTGATATAGTGGTGGTATAGTTGAGGTATAGTGGTGGTATAGAGGTGGTATAGTGGTGGTACAGTGGTGGTATAGTTTGGTATATTGGTGGTATATTGGTGGATAGTTGTGGTATAGTGGTGGATAGTTGTGGTATAGTGGTAGTATAGTTGTGGTATAGTTGTGGTATAATGGTGGTACAGTGGTGGTATAGTTGTGGTATAGTGGTGGTATATTGGTGGTATAGTTGTGGTATAGTTGTGGTATGGTGGTGATATAGTGGTGGTATAGTTGTGGTATAGTGGTGGAATAGTTGTGGTATGGTGGTGGTATAATTGTGGTATAGTGGTTGTATAGTGGTGGTATAGTTCTGGTATAGTGGTGGTATAGTGGTGGTATAGTTGTGGTATATTGGTGGTATAGTTGTGGTATAGTTGTGGTATAGTTGTGGTATGGTGGTGGTATGGTGGTGATACAGTGGTGACATAGAACAGGCATAGTGCTGGCATAGTGGCTAATGTATTATAGTACATCTGTACTTTTATATGGATGTGAAGCGTGGACTATGAGCACACAAGCTGAAAAACATCTGATGGCTGTAAAAATGTGGTTTCTGAGAAAAATGCAAGGAATTCCATGGACAGACAGAAAAACCAATGAACAAATCCTTCAAGAAACAAATGAAGATCATAAACTGATTAGAGACATTGGACGTAGACAGTCAACATGTTTTGGGCATGTTATAATAAGAAATGAATTGGAGAACTTGGTGACAACTGGCGAGATCAAAGGGAAGAGACCAAGCGGAAGACCGAGAAGTAAATACCTGGATGGTTTGGCCACGTGGCACGGTCGAGACAGAAACACGGAGCTGATCCACTACTCTGGTGATTGAGTGAGATGGAAAAACATGACCGCCCACGCTTATCGGCATGGCACATGATGGATGGAGTGGCTAATGCGCTTGCTGCGAAGACAGAGGTCCTAGTTCAATCTCCAGCTGGGGCACGTTTACTGTGTCCAGCCAGTAAGGCAATGGGGTCGACCCAGCCTCATAACACTGGGCACTAGGAAACAAAATCGATGAGGAAAGAAACTGGTCACCCTACCCCATGTATAACCGCCTCCTTGAACATGCCTAACACTTTACAGCTCTATCACAGTATCTGATATGGTACTGCGTTAACCCGTGTTATTTCAAAACTGGGTGTTGATCACTCATTTAGTTAGCCACAACAGCAACTACTGCAGCTGGAACTAAAGTCGGTGAACACTGGACAGATGAGACTTGTTTCCCTGTCAGCTCACTGCAAGACAGATACCAAATGTGGGTCACACTGCCACTTCTTCCTCTGGCTTCTCTTGACGTCTGAAATTCGGAAAACTGAGAATTGTGTGGTCTTCAACTGTACTATGGGTTCTTTTCTGCTGCTCTTGTCAGTTGTACATAACCAGACTGACACGTAACTGAATTTTGACCGTATGAGTAGTGATGCTTACCATCACATTTCAGCATAGCATAGAGCTGTGAATTTTTCCAAGAACCTTTGGTATCTAATATCACATGTGAGGTCAGCATAGCACAATGGATAAGAACGTGAGTTCTTAAACATCCGGTGTCCTGATGATGAGGTAAGGGGTTCAATCTCCACACCGGACAGCTGGACTACAATGTTGACCTCTCGTCCTTGGCTTGGAGACGTAAATTACAAGTACCCCTGAAGTCGGAGTGGGTTCGCCTGATAGCAAGGGACACTGTTAATGGGGAACGCTAATCCATACGCAAAATTCAGTCCAGTGTTACTAGAAGTAGTGTCTACGGACTACGCTTGAGTTCAAATTGAGAGAGCGCTCAAATAAAAAAACATCACACATAATACATCTCTTGGGTAGTGAGATTGGATACCTAGACTTCTCGTATACGGGCGAAAAACAGGAGGGCCCCGTGTGCAAATTTTGCATGTTAAATATCCCACGGCAGTTGGAAATGGCGAAGAACAGGTCGTAAACCTGTGCTCTGGTAAAATTATTATGAAAGAAAACCGACTCATGGGTAGATAGAGACCGTTACCTAGGATGGAATCTGTCTAGAGGAAGTAAATCTACCCACGGGTGGATAGGTAGGTAGATATGTATGTAGATAGGTAGATACGTAGGTGGGTAGGTAGTGGGTAGATAGATGGGTTGGTAGGTGGGTAGGCAGGCAGGTAGGTGAGTCGGTAGGGTTGTGGGTGAGTGGGTGGGTGGGTAGAAAGGTTGGTAGGTAGGTGGGTAGTTAGGTGGGTGGGTGTTGGGTAGGTAGGTAGGTAGGTAGGTGGGTAAATGGGTAGGTAGGTAGGTAGGCAGGTGGGCGGGTAGGTAAGTAGATAGGTGGACGGGTAGGTAGCTAGGTATGTTTAGGTAGGTAGGTAGGTAAGTTTAGGTAGGTGAGTAGGTGGATGGGTGGGTAGATAGGTAAGTAGGTAGGTCGGTAGGTATATAGGTAGGTAGATAGGTAGGTAGGTATGTAGGTAGGAAGGTAGGTAGGTCGGTCGGTCGGTAGGTAGGTAGGTAGGAAGGTGTCTGTCTACTTATCTATATGTATATGGCAGACGAAGAGTGCTTCAGTGTACTGTTTACTACACATAACCAAAAGCCACTGAGATATGCAGAAGAGTCTGCAAAACATGCATGTATACCGCAATTATACCGCAGCGATAACTTCTTTAAAACCACTATGGTGACAACGAAATATAAAACTGTGCTGTGTGCAGTTCAGATCAGTTCAAAGGAGCGGATGGCCGAGTAGTTAGAATGCCGGATTCTCCTGTGGTAGACCTGGTTTCGAATCCTAACTAAGTTGTGGATTTTTTTTTTTCTGTCTGGGCAAAAAGATAACCCTAACTGGACAGTTCGCAGCGATGGTTCTAGCTAGGCGGCCTTAATTCCTCGGGCTCAAGACACCCCCCCCCCACACCCCCACCTCCGCCATACTGCAAGGTACCATATAGACAGTAAATGACAGCAGTGTCACAAAATGAAACCGTGTGTTTATCCGGTTGATTATTACAGAGGATTTTCGGATTAAGCGGACGATCGACCAGCGACATCTATTTGTACTAACAGAGTAAACACAGTTGTACAGGTTACATCGTGTCAGCCCATAAACACATTTGGTGGTGAGGGAGAAGGATATGGAATGGTTCCGTTTGTCATCTATACTGCCGGACATCAGACGGAAATGGCTGCTGGGATTGTCACCACGGAACAGAAGAGTGACAAGTTTGTCAACATTTGAATGCAGATGGAAGCCGTGAGATCACAGGGGCAGATGTAAAACGGAAGTACCTAGTACGGAAAACAGTGCATCTGTCAATTCTTGGTTTCCGGAACATCAAGATGATTGGCAGCTTGGTATCGAAACTCTTTGTTGGGAGTTTACAGAAACTAGCTGGCTTGTTTTGAGAATCTAAACTATTACTGACAACTTTGACAGGACTTAAGCCAGGAAAATAGTTTCCTGACAATGGATGATATGCGCAAATAACACCTGCAGGACGTCACCCATATCACGTGACCAATTTTAGGGGTTTGCCAGAAAACCATGATTGGAGATGGGGAGTTGACCAAAACCCGTGGATTAGGATGGGCGTGTTTGTGGGAGAGCTCTACAGTGTTAGATTAATTTAAGATTAACTAGCATGTGCCGTTATGGCAAAGTGTAGTAGCCATCCCGGGAATGAGGCGGTTTTTACATAAGGTTCCCTACCAGATCCAAGGAAACTCAACAAGTTTTTTGGGAAAAAATCAAATCCAAAAGGGAAGAACACCAGTTCAAGAGTCACTAGAGTTGCATACAGAACGTAACTTACGCTAGAAGGAAATTGATTCATCAAAGAGAGTGATGCATACTGATGCACCACACAGCATTAGACAGTAGTAACTAACCGAGAACCGGCTAAGAGTACCTAGTGTTAGTACAGCAACAATTAACATTAGAAATTAGCACTTATGGACTGAATGGTTCGATGTGCAACGAGGATGATCTGTCGACTAACTAACTAACTAACTAACTGCGTACACACTACAAAAGACTTGTGCAGTTTGTTAAGGAACGTTAGGAACGGACATTGTGTAGAGTGCAACCGGTCCATGATTAACTGTTAATACCACCGGTGTCTATTTCGGATGTTCATGAAATTGGATTACCAGAGGTCTACAGAGGCAAAGCAGTATCCGGCAAGATGGTTTCGGCAACGGGTGAGAAGTACATGTTCTGACGTAACGTGCTGTGGTCTATCTTTGCTGGGATCAGCTGACTGGGTTGCTGTCTGAGAGTCAGAGTCTACACACTTTATAGAACACGTCACACACTTTCTTCACATACACGTCTCATATACGTTACACTTTTATTTTAATAAATTACTCTTTATTAATTTCTAGAAGCAAGAGTTGTTGAGTATGTTGTGTTGGGGAAGTATGAGAAGGGGCATAGTACGACAGTGAGAGAGTGATAGGAAAAGGTGTCCATAGGCTGATGGAGTGTGTTGGACGGAAGCTGGTGGATTCTCCAGAATATTGAGAGGAAAAAAATATTATAATGTGGGTGTCGGATCTCCTCACTCCAGGGACGACACTTTAAAGGAGGACACGACATTATTGGGGGCTCGTCCGGGATCTTTGGACAGCGGGATCTCTCGATAACGGGATCTTTGGACAGCGGGATCTCTCGTAAACGGAATCCTTGGACAGCGGGATCTCTCGTAAACGGGATCTTCTGACGGCGGGGTCTTTTGACACGGGATCCTTAGTTATAAGAGGGAGATATCATTTTGGAGAATCCAGCTAGAGTGAATGTGGATAGGGGTTAGGACTAATATCTTACCTGTTCACACTTCACACGTCTGCATAGGTCTGTGGTTCTGATTCTACTCTTGTCACTGCGTGAATGTGCTGTGTGTGGTAATATCTAGATTTATAGTACTTGTTCATATATCTGTATAGTAATTTGCAGTTATATTGTACTAGACCTGCTAGCTTACCTCTCTGTATAATGGCCACCCCTAAACTTAGCACAGCAGAATTAAAGGCAAGGGGGGAAGAAATGGGATTGGCTGGGTCTTCTCTAACGGATTACATACAGGAAGTGGAGAGAGAGTATCGTCAAGCGGAACGGGAAGAGCGAAAGGCCGAGTTGGAATTGAGAAGGGAAGCTGAGCAAGCAGCTAGGAAATTGGAAGCTGAGCAAGCAGCTAGGAAATTTGAAGCTGAGCAAGCAGCTAGGAAATTAGAAGCTGAACAGGAAGCACAGAAAAGGGAGCACGAGTACCGGATGAGGGAACTCGAGTTGAAGAGTCAATCTAATGGAGAAACTGAGGGAGCAGTTGGAGGTTCCTCCATCCCAGGATCAACACCAGTAGGTGGACATGGGTACCAGGCCATGAAGTTTCCTTTAGCGGTCTACGAGGAGGACAAAGAGAAGATTGACCAGTATCTTCAACGCTTCGAGGCTATGTCAGTTGCTATGGGTCTGGAGCGTAACAAATGGAATCTTAAGCTATCCCAGGGATTACGCGGGACCGGATACGAGGTTTATACTCGCCTGCCACCAGGACATGAGAACAATTATGATGAGTTAAAGACGGCTCTGCTGAAACGATTCGAGGTTACGTCACATACCTACCGGAAAAAATTTCGAGCAGCGAAACGAGAACCAGGAGAGTTGTTTGCCGCCTACAGTTTGCGTCTTAAATCTTATCTCCATAAGTGGATGGATTTGGCTGGGTTCGCACATGACTATGAGAGTCTGGAAGAGCTCATGGTGGTCGACCAGCTGAAGAAGCAAATGTCTAAACCTCTCAGGACGTTCCTGGGAGAACAAGGAGCGGAACGTATTGACCTCGTGACTAAATTAGCAGTACGGTTCGTCGAGGTACATGGGGAGGCAGGGGAAAACCTTTCCACCAACTCCAAAAGTCAAGAGAAACATGACAAGAAGAAAACCAAAAACTCAGGAACAAAAAAGTGGGAACCTTATGTGCAAAAATCAGAGGATAGTTCAGAGAAGAAGAAGGAGGGAAGCAAGAGCACTTCAAGCTCTACACCTAAACGACCGTGGTCGGAGAAGTGGTGTTCAATTTGTAAGTCACCCTCTCACAATACGAGGGACTGCAAATCGAAGGCTAAGAACCCTCACTTCGCAGCATGTCAAGTGACTTCCAAGGAGGTTGTCACGGAAAATGCCAAGGTCAACAAGGAAGCTCGCCACCAGGAGAGCTCACTCAAGTCCGACAATAGAAAATCTAGGACAGGGAAATGGTGCAACCAATGTCAGTCAAACACGCACAATGCTATTGACTGCAGGGGAAAGTCAGGAGACACTCAATTCGTCGTGTGCTCAGGGAAACCTAAGGTGGAGCCCACTGAACAGGTCGAGGCCGAGGAAGAGACTCCAGACCAGGAAAAACCACCTGTAGTGGAATTGGTAGAGGTTAACGGTCGTCAAGTGGAGTGTTTATACGACACAGGACTGGACGGGGAGGCCGTGATTTCTGCGGATCTGGTACATCCAGAACAATTCACAGGTGAGACATTGGACATACAGCCTGCACAGAAGAGTGCTGTAACCATGAAGTTGCCCATTGCTAATGTGGAGATTCGGTCAAGGTACGTCACCGGCACCATCAAGGCCGCTGTATTGACCGATCCCATTTTTCCAGTCATCCTAGGTTGCCGGTATGTCTTTCTGGGAATGCCCAGGGAGCCAATCCATATGGGAGCAATGCAGACTCGCTCTCAGACAAAAACGGAAGAGGCAGATGCAATTGTGACTAACCCAATGCCGGGGGAGCTACGAACTGCCCAGATTGAGGATGATACTTTACGTCCTTGCTACAGAAAGCTGCAGAAAAGTGCTGATCCACCAGGACGGGGGCAGTACTACATGAAGAATAGGATACTCTACAGGAGAGCAGGAAGGGGAGACAACCTATACGGTCAGTTGGTCGTCCCGAAAGCTCACCGGTCCCAGATTCTTCATATGGGGCATACCATCTCCTTTAGTGGACATATGGGTATTGCCGCCACCATGCAGCGGATTTCCTGCCACTACTATTGGCCGGGAATGACAGATGATGTGCGTCGGTATGTGAAGTCATGCCCTGAGTGCCAGAGGGTGGCACCGAAACACTGGACAGCACCGGTGATGTTGGGTGAGATGCCCATCATGAACTCTCCTTTCGAGAGGGTAGCCATCGATATCGTGGGTCCACTTCCCAGGACTAGGAAGAGGAACATGTATATACTCACAATGGTGGATTGCTGTACAATGTGGGGTGAGGCTATACCGTTGACCACGATTGACTCGAAAAGAGTGGCGGACGCACTGATGGAGGCCTTTATCAGATTAGGCTTTCCGGATCAAATTCTGACGGACAATGGATCTCAGTTTTGTGGAAAACTCATGGAGGAGGTATTTAGGGTGTTTCACTCTAACCACATACATACCAGCCCTTACCACCCTCAAGCCAATGGACAAGTAGAGCGTTTCAACGGCACGTTGATGACAATGCTCAGGAAACTAGCGCAGGAAAAACCTGATAGGTGGGATGAATATATCCCAGCAGCACTCTTTGCCTATCGGGAAGTTCCTCATGGCTCAACAGGACTACCACCCGCTACGTTGCTGTTTGGTCGTCCAATCAAAGGACCGTTGGAAGCCATGTTGAGGAGTTGGACTGAAGAGGGGACGTCAGAAGAAGTGATCTCATCCTATCAATACGTGGAGGAACTGAAAGAAAAACTCCACAAGGGATGGACTCTGGCAAATCAAAACTTGAAAAAGGCCAGAAAAAGACATGCGGCTTACTACAACCGTAGGTCTAAAGAAAGATCTCTAGAGGTGGGAGATAAAGTCTTGTTGCTACTCCCAACGGGAAACAACAAACTGGAGATAGGTTGGCAAGGACCATTTCCCGTGGAAAGGGTGATATCCAGAACCAACTATCAGATCCGGATCCGGGGAAAGTCGAAGATTTTCCATATCAATCTCTTGCGGAAATACGAAGAGAGACCCGGAGACAAGGCAGCTCACCTCATGGCAATGGCAGTTGCAGTGGAGACAGAAGTGGGAACCAGCGAGGGCAGGGAATATCCCTTAGTACACCAGGAAACTTATAGGGATGTGCAAGTGAACCCTGATCTGACCTCCCAGGAGAGGGCAAGGATAACCCAGGTTCTCAAGTCTCATAAGGAGATACTGACTGATAAACCAGGACGAACGAGGTTGGTTGAGTTCGAGATGACTTTGACCACACAGGAGCCTGTTCGCCAAAAGGTTTACCCAGTGCCATTCTCTAAAGAAAAGGCCCTGGAGGAGGAAATACAAAAATTGCTGGAGGATGACGTGATTGCACCATCCACATCCCCATACAATGCGGGGGTAGTTTTGTTACGCAAACCAAGTGGAGAACACCGGTTGTGTATAGACTACCGACTTCTGAACAGTCACACACAATTTCAGGTGGAACCTTTGCCGAATCCAACTCAGTTATTCGCTAGGCTCCATAAGGCTCGGTACTTTTCAAAGGTGGATCTGAGTCGGGGGTACTATCAGATACCAGTCAAACCGGAGATTCGACCACTGTTAGCTTTCAGTACACCCAGTGGACACTACGAATTCAAGGTCATGCCCTTTGGACTCAGCAATGCACCTAGTGTGTTTACACGCATGATGGGGACTTTACTAGATCCGTTACAGGATCCGTCCATCATCTCATTCATGGATGATATTCTGATTTCCAGTGACAGCTTGGATGACCACTTACAATCCTTGGAGAGAGTGTTTAATAGACTCAAGGAAGCAGGGCTTACTGCTCGTCCAACCAAGTGCATGATTGGTTACCAGACTCTGGAATTTCTAGGTCACACCATCACTCCAGGACACATTGTCCCAGAAGAGAAGAACCTGGAGAAAATCAGAAATGCACCAAGGCCACAAACGAAGAAGGATGTGCGATCTTTTCTCTCGTTGTGTGGGTTCTACCACAAATTTATCCCACATTTCACTGAACTGGGAGCTCCGTTGACGGAAACCTTGAAAAAGGGATTCCCGGACCAAATCATTTGGACACCAGAATGTGAGAATGCCTATAGTCAGTTAAAGGAGGCCTTGGTCAGCAAACCTGTATTACAGCTCCCTGACCTTTCCAAACCATTTGTATTGAGAACGGATGCGAGTGCGATTGGAATTGGAGCCGCTTTGTTACAGGAAGGAAAAGACGATGCTTCGGTTTTGAAACCTGTGGCATACGCAAGTAAGAAACTTCTACAGGCGGAGAGGAATTATTCAACCGTCGAGAGAGAATGCTTGTCCCTCGTATGGGCAGTGCAAAAATTTCAGCCATATTTGTATGGAGTTAAGTTTCGGGTCCAGTCAGATCATCAGCCCCTGATGTTCCTGGCTACTTCTCAGAAGCTCAACGCACGTTTGATGCGGTGGTCGTTGTTACTTCAACCGTATAATTTCACAGTAGAGTACATTCCTGGGAAGGAAAATGTTGGAGCGGATTTCTTGTCAAGACACCCAGCTCCTGAAGAAGAAGAATGAATCATCTGGATTAATCTCACGGTGGAGAAGAGTGAGATGGACTACTCTCTTAGGAGGGGGCCTATGTCACAAAATGAAACTGTGTGTTTATCCGGTTGATTATTACAGAGGATTTTCGGATTAAGCGGACGATCGACCAGCGACATCTATTTGTACTAACAGAGTAAACACAGTTGTACAGGTTACATCGTGTCAGCCCATAAACACATTTGGTGATGAGGGAGAAGGATATGGAATGGTTCCGTTTGTCATCTATACTGCCGGACATCAGACGGAAATGGCTGCTGGGATTGTCACCACGGAACAGAAGAGTGACAAGTTTGTCAACATTTGAATGCAGATGGAAGCCGTGAGATCACAGGGGCAGATGTAAAACGGAAGTACCTAGTACGGAAAACAGTGCATCTGTCAATTCTTGGTTTCCGGAACATCAAGATGATTGGCAGCTTGGTATCGAAACTCTTTGTTGGGAGTTTACAGAAACTAGCTGGCTTGTTTTGAGAATCTAAACTATTACTGACAACTTTGACAGGACTTAAGCCAGGAAAATAGTTTCCTGACAATGGATGATATGCGCAAATAACACCTGCAGGACGTCACCCATATCACGTGACCAATTTTAGGGGTTTGCCAGAAAACCATGATTGGAGATGGGGAGTTGACCAAAACCCGTGGATTAGGATGGGCGTGTTTGTGGGAGAGCTCTACAGTGTTAGATTAATTTAAGATTAACTAGCATGTGCCGTTATGGC
The DNA here is from genome assembly GCA_963921405.1 of Cepaea hortensis. Taxonomy (NCBI): domain Eukaryota; kingdom Metazoa; phylum Mollusca; class Gastropoda; order Stylommatophora; family Helicidae; genus Cepaea; species Cepaea hortensis. The sequence continues at coordinate 111,989,685 of OY992881.1, forward strand.
AAAGTGTAGTAGCCATCCCGGGAATGAGGCGGTTTTTACATAAGGTTCCCTACCAGATCCAAGGAAACTCAACAAGTTTTTTGGGAAAAAATCAAATCCAAAAGGGAAGAACACCAGTTCAAGAGTCACTAGAGTTGCATACAGAACGTAACTTACGCTAGAAGGAAATTGATTCATCAAAGAGAGTGATGCATACTGATGCACCACACAGCATTAGACAGTAGTAACTAACCGAGAACCGGCTAAGAGTACCTAGTGTTAGTACAGCAACAATTAACATTAGAAATTAGCACTTATGGACTGAATGGTTCGATGTGCAACGAGGATGATCTGTCGACTAACTAACTAACTAACTAACTGCGTACACACTACAAAAGACTTGTGCAGTTTGTTAAGGAACGTTAGGAACGGACATTGTGTAGAGTGCAACCGGTCCATGATTAACTGTTAATACCACTGGTGTCTATTTCGGATGTTCATGAAATTGGATTACCAGAGGTCTACAGAGGCAAAGCAGTATCCGGCAAGATGGTTTCGGCAACGGGTGAGAAGTACATGTTCTGACGTAACGTGCTGTGGTCTATCTTTGCTGGGATCAGCTGACTGGGTTGCTGTCTGAGAGTCAGAGTCTACACACTTTATAGAACACGTCACACACTTTCTTCACATACACGTCTCATATACGTTACACTTTTATTTTAATAAATTACTCTTTATTAATTTCTAGAAGCAAGAGTTGTTGAGTATGTTGTGTTGGGGAAGTATGAGAAGGGGCATAGTACGACAGTGAGAGAGTGATAGGAAAAGGTGTCCATAGGCTGATGGAGTGTGTTGGACGGAAGCTGGTGGATTCTCCAGAATATTGAGAGGAAAAAAATATTATAATGTGGGTGTCGGATCTCCTCACTCCAGGGACGACACTTTAAAGGAGGACACGACAAGCAGGACAGTTGACAGTTCAAAGAATTCATTACACTGCTTTTGTATATGTTGTCACGGGTGACAAGCATCGCCTGGATCTTTTCTCCGGGGCATGCCGGTGTGCTGGGAAATGAACAGGCGGAAAGATTGGCTGGCTCTGCAGAACTTGGTGGAGTATTGATACATGACAAGGCAAATGTGGTTGCGGCCTTGTGGGAGCACGTGCACACCTCGGAGGAGCAAATGGATTACCATGGTCTGGCAAGAATGAGACAGCGAGGTGTGACGAGGGAATCTGGCCGACGCTCAACGCTCAGAGGAAAGGCGAGACGGACTTATAATCAGATTGCTACTGGTACTATTAGTGTTGCAACTCTTCGCTGGCTACTGAGGATGGGGACGGAGCACTTATGGGAATGCCCCGAATGCTGTGATGCCGATTCCTAAATCAATCAATCAATCAATCAGTATATGTTTCACTTTTGTGTAGGATGCACCTGGCGAAATACGACAAAATATGTCCGACATTAATGGTATATATTTTATGTTTTCATTATTCAAACAAAAATATATTATTTTGATTAAAACGTCATACATTGCTGATGTAACAATACAAACATGTTATTAGCGGACGATATGACAACCCCTTCTCACGGTGGACAATAAGCTACGTCGCACTCATCCTCCCTTACACCAGCCTAGTGACGCCTCTGACACAGACATATCCATCCATCATCAATCATGTGCCATGTCGATATGCATGGGCGGTCATGTTTTGCCATCTCACTCGATTACCAGAGTCGTGGATCAGCTCTGTGTTTCTGTCTCGACCATCCTACGTGGCCAAGCCATCCAGGTATTTGCTTCTAGGTCTTCCCCTTGGTCTCTTCCCGTCGATCTGGCCAGTTGTCACCAAGTTCTCCAATTCATTTCTTCTCATAACATGCTCAAAACAAATTTTACATATAGAGTAAACGTATTATCTCATACCAAGGAGGTGGTTGGCATGGCCGAGTGGATAAGAACGCTCGCTCTTAAACTTCCAGTGCGCTGATGCCGATGTAGTGGGGTCAACCCCTACACCGGTCAGTCCGACTAAAATGTTGCCTCCTCGTCCTTGACTTGGGAACGTAAATTGCAAGTACCTCAAAAGTCAGATTGGGGTCGCCTGATGGCGAGAGAAATTGGTAATAGGGAAAGCTAATCCACACGCAAATATCAGTCCGGTGCACAGGAAGTAGTTTCCCGTGTATGGGTTACTCTTGAAAACAAAATAAAAAACAAACAAACCAAAACATATCATACCAGATACGCAAGTGTTTTTGTCCAGGAAGGCTTGTCTTTTATCCTGAAGATTCTGAACTAAGTCCCTCTCTGCAGGCCCCTCCAGGTGGATGAAGATACCAGCACCAGCACACAGGTATCCAAAGAGTATGCATAAGTGCGTGAACAACCTGCACAGAGGCCTAGTCGCGAACCACCGAAGTCCTTTCATAGTTGGCATTGCTAAAGTAGAACTGTGGTCATCTAGCGCTGGTCTTCATGAGCCGCTACAGCCGGTTATGTGGTTGGGGATTCCAGTACCTGTGCTTGCTATCTGTTCATTTATGGACAGTTTAAAGGCATCATATCCTTCTAGAAACCGATCGTCTATGTCTTACTCGAAGAAGATTAAATTCTAAATTACGAAACTGAAGTATGTGTTATTACCAATACTTTCTGTTGTATTACTGTTTCTTAGTTTTTACTACATTAAGTCAGTGTCATTAAATTGTAGTCTGAAACAATATAAAACGATGTTGCATAAACTAAATATAGCGTGATTCCTGAACTATCCTTGTCATAAATATCGCGTCAGTCTAGCATATTTCAATAATACCTGCTCCATTTCAGTCTCGCACGTTCTGTGTCTCTGTATAACTGTTCCAAACATAAGGAATAATCACAATTACTAACCACAATAATTAATTTGGATTAAGCCATTTTATTTCACAACTCCGAAATGAATGTAATCCTCACAATGAAATATACACCACTCAAGGAATAATATAGGATATAAATTCACAGTTATTGATCGGTAATCATAAAAACAAGGACATGAAAATAAAAGATCACGGATCATAATTAAGAACACTTCACTTGAAGCGTGTCTACAACAGCCAGTCTTTATATACTGACGAATCAATAGCAACTGGTGTCGTAAACATAAACATCTCTCAGTAATGTTTACAAGACTAATTCTATACCAAGTAATTCAATATCATTGTTTAAGGGACTACGTAAAGTATGCTATACTCTTCAATGCCAGGCAGTGATTGCTTTAACGCGTTCTCTTCCGTATAGTTATTCTAACTCGTTCTCTTCCGTATAGTTATTCTAACTCGTTCTCTTCCGTATAGTTATTCTAACTCGTTCTCTTCCGTATAGTTATTCTAACTCGTTCTCTTCCGTATAGTTATTCTAACTCGTTCTCTTCCCAGTAGTTATTCTAACTCGTTCTCTTCCGTATATTTATTCTAACTCGTTCTCTTCCCAGTAGTTATTCTAACTCGTTCTCTTCCGTATAGTTATTCTAACTCGTTCTCTTCCGTACAGTTATTCTAACTCGTTCTCTTCCCAGTAGTTATTCTAACTCGTTCTCTTCCCAGTAGTTATTATAACTCGTTCTCTTCCCAGTAGTTATTCTAACTCGTTCTCTTCCGTATAGTTATTCTAACTCGTTCTCTTCTGTATAGTTATTCTAACTCGTTCTCTTCCGTATAGTTATTCTAACTCGTTCTCTTCCGAATAGTTATTCTAACTCGTTCTCTTCCGAATAGTTATTCTAACTCGTTATCTTTCCAGTAGTTATTCTAACTCGTTCTCTTCCCAGTAGTTATTCTAACTCATTCTCTTCCGTATAGTTATTCTAACTCGTTCTCTTCCGTATAGTTATTCTAACTCGTTCTCTTCCGTATAGTTATTTTAACTCGTACTCTTCCGTATAGTTATTCTAACTCGTTCTCTTCCGTATAGTTATTCTAACTCGTTCTCTTCCGTATAGTTATTCTAACTCGTTCTCTTCCGTACAGTTATTCTAACTCGTTCTCTTCCCAGTAGTTATTCTAACTCGTTCTCTTCCCAGTAGTTATTCTAACTCGTTCTCTTCCGTATAGTTATTCTAACTCGTTCTCTTCCGTATAGTTATTCTAACTTGTTCTCTTCCGTATAGTTATTCTAACTCGTTCTCTTCCCAGTATTTATTCTAACTCGTTCTCTTCCGTATAATTATTCTAACTCGTTCTCTTCCCAGTAGTTATTCTAACTCGTTCTCTTCCGTATAGTTATTCTAACTCGTTCTCTTCCGTATAGTTATTCTAACTCGTTCTCTTCCGTATAGTTATTCTAACTCGTTCTCTTCCGTATAGTTATTTTAACTCGTTCTCTTCCGTATAGTTATTCTAACTCGTTCTCTTCCCAGTAGTTATTCTAACTCGTTCTCTTCCGTATAATTATTCTAACTCGTTCTTTTCCCAGTAGTTATTCTAACTCGTTCTCTTCCGTATAGCTATTCTAACTCGTTCTCTTCCGTACAGTTATTCTAACTCATTCTCTTCCGAATAGTTTTTCTAACTCGTTCTCTTCCCAGTAGTTATTCTAACTCTTTCTCTTCCCAGTAGTTATTCTAACTCGTTCTCTTCCCAGTAGTTATTCTAACTCGTTCTCTTCCGTATAGTTATTCTAACTCGTTCTCTTCCGTATAGTAATTCTAACTCGTTCTCTTCCGCATCGTAATTCTAACTCGTTCTCTCCAAAGCAGTTGTTACTTTACCTCGTTATCAAGAGGACAGAAGGCTCGTCTAGAAGAGACATGGAGCGGTGCGGACAAAGCCGCAGAGTGCCGTATCGCAGTTATTCTTTCTTTCACCTAAGTACATTTCAAGAATTGGCACCTGAAATATTACAATTATGTATGAATCCGGAAAGACAGTACGGTGGAGGAGATGAATAACTATGACACTGGTATTTTAGGATTGTGAGTCAAATGGAACGGAAGAGGTAGACAGTTTCTAAGCACACGTTAAACAGTGCTGAACTCAGGCTATACAGAGAAAGCACCATGCATAGCGAAGGAGTATCGCCAATGTTAACCGAAGAGGATTGATAAAGCACCAATACAGTGGGAAGCAGTGGGCTCGAGAATAATGACAGCAGTATTTAGAGCTACAAAAACAGAAGTAACCATTAATGCAATCCAGTGTTATGCACCCACAAGTGTCAAGGACGAATCAGTTAAGAAGACGTTTTATATGAATCTCCAAGAGAGTATGGGCAGAAGGAGATCAGCATGGCTGAATTGATAAGAGCGCCCGTTCTTAAACATCCGGTGTGCTGATGCCGACGTATCGGGCTCAACCTCTACACCTGTCAATTGGACTAACATGTTGTCTTCTCGCCCTTGATTTGGGGAAGTAAATTACCAGTACCTCAGAAGACGCCTGAT
>OY992881.1:112000088-112065088 GCA_963921405.1 Cepaea hortensis
GCGGTTATGGGTTCGATTCACGTCGAGGCAGATTCGGAAATATAAAACAGACCTGGACTCCCACGTGACCCAGTCTAAAATGGGTACCAGAAATATCTCGGGAAGTGAAGGTGGCCTTGACACCGACTACACCACACCACCCACCTAGTGATGTATACAAATATGGATCTGGCACCACATGCCCAATTCGAATAAATACCGTGTAAAAGTCTCCTTTACTTGTTTGATTATTTTTGAAAATAAACCAGTTACCACATGACAGTACGACGTCTTCATGTCTGTAATCATGACTTAAATTGAGCTGTCTCTTAATATCCGAGAAAAGTAACCAATTTGATGGAGTTCAGTTCGAAGAATACGGCTGGTGTGGGCAAATTGCAATGTTGACATCTATAGCTGCTAGCTGAAAAAAACCGTGCTTTGTGAAAGGGCGGGTTATCTTGAAGCAAAGGAAGATTTTGAGGCTGTGATATTCCTGCCATTTTTTTTTTTAACCTTATAAGGAAATCTATATAATATATTAACCGTATTGCCACGAGGCAGGTAATCTTTTAATAGGGCACCTTTGGCGTCCCAAAACACATTCAGCATCACTTTTCCTGCAGATTGCTGTTCTCTAGGCTTGACAGATATTGGAGAGCTTTGAGTTTTCCATTGCTTGCTTAGTTTTTTTTGATTGAGTGTCATATGGCGTGTCTAAGAATTATCTACTACCATGATCGCCAGAATGTTTTCAGTGTGGCACTTCTTTGAGCAATTCTCGACAGAAACTTTCTTTCGTTTTCTTCGCTACGCGTTCAACAAGTGCGGAATCCAGCGGGAGCACATTTTTCTCTTGACTGGTTTGTTATTATTCCGTTTTACTGCATTATCTTTCTCCAGAAATGTCTCAATCCAGGTATTTATCTCTTTGTCACTCACTTGCTCTTTTCTCATCAATTTTGGAAACTGTCAATAATTTAAAAGTCTTTTCCCTAGAAATAATGTCTCTCCCCCCCCCCCCCCCCCCTCCCCCCCCCCCCAAAAAAAAAAAACTCCAACTTGAATGCTTACTTTTCATTTCTATATTGAACTTACAGTTTTCATTTGTTTCTTGAAGGACTCTCGTTAGTTTTTCTATTGTCCATTATATTATTTGCGTTTTCCCCGGAAACTTCTTCTTCTTTTTCTGCGTTCCTCCGGAATGTTATTTTAGACGTAATTGAGTTGTGCCTGTTTACAACACGGCTGCGATAGTTGCACCTTTCTGCCGACACATCCGACTTCTTCAGGCATTTGTTGGCCTGGTTACCTTCCCGGGGCCCCGGAAACTACGTGTCCACTGATATTAAATGATTCCAGCATCTCAGCTTATTGTCCATGTTTCAGATACCATGCACGCACTAGACAACAGAACATTGAAAGCTATCGCTCAACAAGCTTGACAACCGTTCATCTGATATTCAAGTCTCTCCCTTTGTCTTCAATGCGTGTCAGTCAATACCTATGCATTTAATAACCCTAGTTAAATTGTTGCCAACAGGCGGTTTATTCGTAACAATACTCTGCAAGTCATGAATATTTCTGGTTACTAACGTAATATCGTTGTAATGAAACTGTATATGTAATTAACCCAGTCCAGACTGTTGCACAACAAAATTATTATAATAATGCAGGGAGAGGGTTAAAAGTGTAAAACGGAGCAAGGAAAAAAGCAACGAAAAACGAAACTATTAATTTCAACTCATTATGATAGACACGTTGCTAAATTGTCCTTATGTGAGAAAACCAAGCCATATTGTATCTACTTCTTCCATCTTGTGAAGTGAGTATTCGTTTGCTATTTGATCCCAAACCGGGGTTGTAGCTTAAGTGATAGTGAGAAGCATAGTTTCATCATTTTGGGACATAACGCTTCGATGGTTCGAGAACAGTCGCGGGGTTTTGGCAGCAGACCGTTTAACGTTGATTTCGGTGATATGAGGCGCCCTCCTTCAGAAAGCAATGGCGAATGTTTTTTTTTTTTTTTTAGTTGCATATCCCTTACAGAACGTTGGAGTCAACACCAGCATTTTTCAGCTGTTGTTGATGTACTAGGCAAGATTACGCGCAGTAGTTTGCCATTGCTTTCTGAGCAACCGGCTCACATACCCCGTGAGTAACCAACGCGACGCGATCCGGTTGCGAATCGCGCGCAGCTGTGTTCCTCGCGTGAATATATGGGATTACAGAGAAAGTCGTTAAAGCCCTTCGCTGGGGATACCGGCCTACTGAACAAAAATTGCCTAGCAAATCACAGCCAATAAGTGATTGAGATTTATTGCAACATCCTGTAAAGGGCAAGCAGCTAACTGTCCATTAAAATTATGTTATCCTACTTGTATGCTGGTGTCACGTATGCTGGGTGTGTCCCCGTGGAGATCATCGCTTTAAATGTGATAGGCAGATAATGCCACTTTAACCTCAACAGCTTAACATGCCAAAGGAACTTCTTACAGGACTAAATACACCCATTCCACGCTACCATGTCAACATCTCAAGGTCATCGACGGAAGAGTTGAAAGTGAATGTCGGGACGTGCTGATGAAGCACCAAGTATACAGACCCGCAGACATCAGTCTTGGAAATAAGTGGATAACAGTGCCAGCAGATACTTGCACTAACACCTTTGTCCTTATCACCATTAAAAGAAGTCGCAGTAAACAAGATGCCGCCGTAGCAGACATTGGGGTCACAACGTTAATTCATGAAAACACCGAAGAAGGCGATGCAACGGTGTTTACAGATGGATCTGTGGTCCAGGGCAAGAGGGGTGCACTGGCATTTTCAGCAAGCGCAAGATGCAAAACTGTCAAGGATGGGAATGGTGCTTTTACCGTGACAACAAGCAGCCCCAGGATGGAAACAATGACAGTACATAACGATATGAACTGACTGGGAACGTAAACAGTACCCACACGCACGCATACGGAGCTATTCAATGATCATGCTCAAGAAGATACCTAAATATCATACGACATGAGTAGTTGTCTGGCTAAGTTACATCTTCCGGTCTCCCTGGCGAAGGTCTTAAGGACGCTGTTCGTAATCCCGTATACCCACGTTCGAAACACAGCTACGCGAGATTTGGCAGCAGATCGCTTCGTGCTGGTTCCTTAAGGAAAGGTATGTGAGCCGGTCTTTCAGAAAGCAATGGCAAACTACTGAACATGAACTTGCCAAGACATCAACAACAGTTGAAAAATGCAGCTGTTGACTGCAATGTCCTGTAAAAAGGATATGCCAAAAAAAAAAAACGAGTTTCATCTTTATACCGGAACACTCAGACGTGAAGATTCCATCGATTTTCACACACTGTGGTGATCGAGGGAAGGGCAATGGATTGGCCAGACCTATACAACGCTATAAGAGACACCGGACGAGTTCATGACTTTAAGGACACGTGGAAACCTCTATCCTTGTCCAGGGTGAGGGAGATGGGAGTGAGACGGGATCTGCGAGGCATGAACATTTTGTCAAGGGCACAAGACACGCGACTCACGAAGAAAGAACTGGTGCGATCAGTCGATCTAGTCTGGCAGTCATGTTAAGGACTGGGTCGGATCATCCATGGACTACATATTTTTTTTTGTGCATATCCTTTTTACAGAACATCGCTGTCAACACCAGCATTTTACTGCTGTTGTTGATGTCTTGGCAAAGTTTACGTTCAGTAGTTTGCCATTGCTTTCTGAACGACGGATTCCAACGTTAAAAGACATACTACTCTTTCAAAAACCACGCTGGAGAGCAAAGCTGAGGGCAAGCGAGCAAGAGGCAAACAAAGATACAAGAGGGAAAATAACATCAAGAGATGGACGAACAGCAATCTGACAGAATGTACAGTCAAGGCAAGAGACAGTGTTGGAGATCCATTACAGCCAATCTTCATTGTGGAGACGGTATCTGATTGATTGATTGATTGAGTTTACAATTACCTGTCAATAGTTTACTATTACCCGTCACAAGTTTACTATTAACTGCCACAAGTTTACCATTACTCGCCACGAATTTGTCATTACCTACCACGAATTTACCATTACCTGCCACGAGCCACCGCTGGGAACGAAAGAGAGGAGCACCGCGTTACCTAAACACAGGCCAGCCAATTAAGATAACAATGGCTATTGTAGACCATTGACTGAATCGATATTTGAGTGTAGGTAGCAGGTATATCAGTAACAGCTGGTTTGCCACTATCTAGATCACCTGTTAAATGGACTAAACACATAGATATTGATCTGTACGAATATTACTCTACTCGTTTTTCCTTCCTGCTCTTCTGCTTATGCTGCTGTTTGTTCTTTCTCTCCATCTCTTCTTCTTCTTCTTCTTCTTCTTCTTCTTCTTCTTCTTCTTCTTCTTCTTCTTCTTCTTCTTCTTCTCCTTCTTCTTCTTCTTCTTCGTCTTCTTCGCATATGGCTGCTGCAGCCGCTACTGCTACTGCTGCTGCAACAACAACAACAACAAACAACTTCCACCACCACCACCACCACCAACACCACCACCACCACCACCACCACTACTACTACTACTACTACTACTACTACTACTACTACTACTACTACTACTACTACTACTAACGACTACTACAACTACAACCAACACTGCTGATACTACTTCTGTTTTATTCCATAGCTTTTTATATTTACTGTAATAATAAGTCCCTCACATTATGTGTGTTTTCTTTCAAGGATGGGGAGGGAGGAAGCGAGAGAAATCAGAGTACTCCCAATACAACAGACACACTGAAAGCTAAATTCACTCACAATTCCTCGAATGCCCTGGACCAGGAAGAAATAAATAAACATGACATTCTAAAAGATCTGAACAAGGAAGCACACAGACTCGTAAACAGCTTCACGTTTGGGAAACTGGGATACTTTGGTCATATGACACGTCACAGTGGTGCGTGAGTGTGTGTGTGTGTGTGTGTTTGTGAGTGTGTGTGTGTGTGTGTGGGGGGGGGGGGGTAGACATTAAAACCAAGCTTTGGACTATTGATGATGATGATTTTATGTTAAATTTATCAGGTATCACATATTTACTATTGTGGCAAGTGTGAGTGTGTGTGTGTGTGTGGGGGGGGGGGGGTAGACTTCAAAACTAAGCTTTGATGATGATGATTATATGTTAAATTTATCAGGTAGCACATATTTACTATTGTGGCAAGTGTGAGTGTGTGTGTGTGGGGGGGGGGGGGTGGGGGGGGGGAGGGGGGTAGACTTCAAAACTAAGCTTTGATGATGATGATTATATGTTAAATTTATCAGGTATCACATATTTACTATTGTGGCAAGTGTGAGTGTGTGTGTGTGGGGTGGGGGGTGGGGGGGGGGGGAGGGGGGTAGACTTCAAAACTAAGCTTTGATGATGATGAGTATATGTTAAATTTACCAGGCATCAAATCGTTACTATTGTAAAAATGCGTGGCAAGACAGAGAGAGTCAGAGAGGGAGAGGGAGAGGGAGGAGGGAGGGAGATACTGCAATGTCCTGTAAAAAGGATATGCCAAAAAAAAAAAACGAGTTTCATCTTTATACCGGAACACTCAGACGTGAAGATTCCATCGATTTTCACACACTGTGGTGATCGAGGGAAGGGCAATGGATTGGCCAGACCTATACAACGCTATAAGAGACACAGGACGAGTTCATGACTTTAAGGACACGTGGAAACCTCTATCCTTGTCCAGGGTGAGGGAGATGGGAGTGAGACGGGATCTGCGAGGCATGAACATTTTGTCAAGGGCACAAGACACGCGACTCACGAAGAAAGAACTGGTGCGATCAGTCGATCTAGTCTGGCAGTCATGTTAAGGACTGGGTCGGATCATCCATGGACTACATATTTTTTTTTGTGCATATCCTTTTTACAGAACATCGCTGTCAACACCAGCATTTTACTGCTGTTGTTGATGTCTTGGCAAAGTTTACGTTCAGTAGTTTGCCATTGCTTTCTGAACGACGGATTCCAACGTTAAAAGACATACTACTCTTTCAAAAACCACGCTGGAGAGCAAAGCTGAGGGCAAGCGAGCAAGAGGCAAACAAAGATACAAGAGGGAAAATAACATCAAGAGATGGACGAACAGCAATCTGACAGAATGTACAGTCAAGGCAAGAGACAGTGTTGGAGATCCATTACAGCCAATCTTCATTGTGGAGACGGTATCTGATTGATTGATTGATTGAGTTTACAATTACCTGTCAATAGTTTACTATTACCCGTCACAAGTTTACTATTAACTGCCACAAGTTTACCATTACTCGCCACGAATTTGTCATTACCTACCACGAATTTACCATTACCTGCCACGAGCCACCGCTGGGAACGAAAGAGAGGAGCACCGCGTTACCTAAACACAGGCCAGCCAATTAAGATAACAATGGCTATTGTAGACCATTGACTGAATCGATATTTGAGTGTAGGTAGCAGGTATATCAGTAACAGCTGGTTTGCCACTATCTAGATCACCTGTTAAATGGACTAAACACATAGATATTGATCTGTACGAATATTACTCTACTCGTTTTTCCTTCCTGCTCTTCTGCTTATGCTGCTGTTTGTTCTTTCTCTCCATCTCTTCTTCTTCTTCTTCTTCTTCTTCTTCTTCTTCTTCTTCTTCTTCTTCTTCTTCTTCTTCTTCTTCTTCTTCTTCTTCTCCTTCTTCTTCTTCTTCTTCGTCTTCTTCGCATATGGCTGCTGCAGCCGCTACTGCTACTGCTGCTGCAACAACAACAACAACAAACAACTTCCACCACCACCACCACCACCAACACCACCACCACCACCACCACCACTACTACTACTACTACTACTACTACTACTACTACTACTACTACTACTACTACTAACGACTACTACAACTACAACCAACACTGCTGATACTACTTCTGTTTTATTCCATAGCTTTTTATATTTACTGTAATAATAAGTCCCTCACATTATGTGTGTTTTCTTTCAAGGATGGGGAGGGAGGAAGCGAGAGAAATCAGAGTACTCCCAATACAACAGACACACTGAAAGCTAAATTCACTCACAATTCCTCGAATGCCCTGGACCAGGAAGAAATAAATAAACATGACATTCTAAAAGATCTGAACAAGGAAGCACACAGACTCGTAAACAGCTTCACGTTTGGGAAACTGGGATACTTTGGTCATATGACACGTCACAGTGGTGCGTGAGTGTGTGTGTGTGTGTGTGTTTGTGAGTGTGTGTGTGTGTGTGTGGGGGGGGGGGTAGACATTAAAACCAAGCTTTGGACTATTGATGATGATGATTTTATGTTAAATTTATCAGGTATCACATATTTACTATTGTGGCAAGTGTGAGTGTGTGTGTGGGGGGGGGGGGGGGGGGAGGGGGTAGACTTCAAAACTAAGCTTTGATGATGATGAGTATATGTTAAATTTACCAGGCATCAAATCGTTACTATTGTAAAATGCGTGGCAAGACAGAGAGAGACAGAGAGGGAGAGGGAGAGGGAGGAGGGAGGGAGATACAGTCTAGGGCGAAATAGAGCACAGACTGACAACAAAAGCTTGAAAGAGACATATGTAAAATACAGACCGAACAAAGGTCCAGTTCCCGCGAGATAATCAAAAAGAAGAGCAACAGCAGGTGCCACATGTAGCGAATCCAGTAAAAGTACACACACAACAAGGACAGAAAAAGCCTGTTTGAGAATGTGTTTGAGAGCACGGGCAAATTTCAGTTAATAGAAATAGGACGAGCGGGGCAGTAGATAAAGCTGTACCATAACACAGGGGTTGTAGTAGTGTGTATGTGTATCTATCTAACTGCCCGTTTATTTGTCCGTCCGTCCCTCTGCCTGTACGTTTGTGTCTCTGTTTTTCGACCTGTCTACAGAACGCGGCGACTGGACTAGCCAGGCGGCCTTAATTCCTCAGGCTCAAGACCCCTCTGCATAAACCGCAAGGTACTAACTACATTGGCAGTAAATGACAGTTTATCAGACCGACTGTATGTATGCCCATACATGATTCAGTCCATCGATCCTTCCACGCCTTCGTCTGTCAATCTGTCTGTTTGTCTCCCTGTATGTCGATCATACCAACAAAACAAAAAGTTGGCTGCATATCCTTTACAGGACGTAGTAGTCAACCTCAGCATTTTTGGCTGTTTGTGATCTCTTGGCAAGTTTACGTTCAGTAGTTTGCCATTACTTTCTGAACGACCGGCACCCATACCATTTTATTTAAATAAAACCAACGCAAGGCGGTCTGCTGTCAAATCGCCCACAGATGTGTTTCGAACGCGGTATGCGGAATTACGAACTGCGTCTGTGACCCCTTCGCACGGTTAGCCAGTGCAATACTCGTTATCGTATGTTTGTTTATTTGTTTCTGCTCGTCTTTGTGTGTTGGAGTATGTGATTTTTTATATTTATTGTTTTGTGCTTATGAACGCTTTAAGACCACAATCTGATATTGATGATGTTCTTGTAAAGCTGAACATTTCCATTGTAAGTGTTCCTTTTATAAATTTACTCACGTGATATTTACTAGTAAAATGCAGGCGCTGTTGACGACGATCCAGAAATGCAGATTAACGACACGGTCTCTTATCACCATCAAGCAGTTTGTCAACAACCCGTAAGACTTTCACACCTGCCATAGTCAACCTGACCCACAAACCCAGGTCCTAAAACAGGTGGCTGTCCTTACACGATGGTTGGTTTCTATTTAGGTCAACACTGCAGTACATCGGCCTTCAGCATTATTAAACTCCACGCCGTGCAGGCCCGCAAGGTCGAATGTGTAAGAACGCGTGTGCTTAAACATCCGGTGTGCTGATGCCGAGGTAAGCGGTTCAACCCCTACACCGGACAGCTGGATTAAAATGTTGACCTGTCGTCCTTGACTTGGGGACGTAATTTACAAGTACCTCTGAAGTCGGAGTGGGTTCACCTGATGGCTAGGGACACTGTTAATAGGGAAAGCTAATCCACATGCAAAATTCAGTCCATCACTACTCTAAATAGTGTGTTTGAACTACGCTTGAGTTCAAAGCGAGCGAGTGCAAAAACGTTCGAGGCCGAGGGTCTATCAAAAGTGTATGTATATGTCTTTCTTTTGTTTGTCTGCGTCTATGCTTCTGTGTCTTTATAATCTCCTCGGTTATCTGAAAAGCTGCCGATCCCACTGCATTGTTATTCCTTAGACCAGTGGACAGTGGTCGTGGGTTCAAATCCACTTCGAAGTAGGATTTTTCGGGACCTAAGATCCGGGGGTCGTAAACCTAAGATCTAGGGGTCGTGACTTAATATCTGGGGTCATGACCTAAGATCTGGAGTCGTTACCTAATATCTAGGGGTCGTAACCTAAGATCTGGGGGTCGTGACCTAAGATCTGGGGTGGTGACCTAAGATCTGGGGTCGTGACCCAGCCTCGCGGCTGTGAATCCTCTGGAAGACTTAGTTTTACAAAGGAGTTTAAAAGGCAAGTGGTTTGACTTCATTGCACCGGGTTTTATCCTATATGGCTCTGTATCTTTCCGCAGGGCGACCTGTCAAAAGAGTCGCACAAAGCACGAACTCCGTAGCTCCGCCTACGACCACCAGGATTCTGCGAGAAAACTGCACTCGCGAACCGAACGACGTCAGCCGGAATCTAACCCACAACTTTCATAAGGTAGACAGCGTGACCACTTCGTCACGTAGCCTCCCCAGAAGACTGAGTTTTAACTCCTAAATGAGCCCTGAAAATGGCTGGCATCTATCCGAAAGAGGTTGGTGTACAGGCCTTATTTCTGACCAAGTACCAGAGTACCATCTCAACGAGGATCGTGTGGAAAAGTTCCCCTTTCGCTCTCCAAGCCCAGCAACCATTAGAGAATGGAGGACCTGCACTGGAACCTCGGATAAGGCACTTTAGATATGCGGGATTGATAATTTGAAGTCATAAGGACAAGACAAATAACACACCAAGGGCATATCAACAAAGCGGTTATGATAGAGAAGTCAGCTAAATAGGAAAATACTAATGGAAGACTGAGAAAGTTGTTTATAGACAAATAACACATATGGGAACTTCATTTTTAATTCACTGCAAACAAACCGTGTAGTTATTTTTAGCATTGACCTAGATCTAGTGGAAGCGTCGATTTTCAGAATAAGGATATCGGGATTCACTTCGCGCTCGAAAGTGTGTAGATAATTTCTTACCCTAACCCTAATCAAATGACCCAACCCCACACACAAGTTGCAAAGTATATCAACACACCCCTACGCCCACTATGGAATCACCCTCATGTCACTGATTTTCCGTGAACTCCCGGAATTCCCTTATTGCGGTGATTTAAAATTGATGTACCCAAATTTGTACAACACGTACTAATATTCATCATCATCAAGTGCCTTGTCGACTGTCACGGGCGATCATGTATCACGACCTCTTGCGATCTCCAGCGGCATGGATCAATTCGTGTGCTGACCTCTTCCGTGCCATGAAACAAGACTCTAGAATTTTCGCTCGCCGTCTTCCTCTATCTGTCTTTACGTAAATCTTTCCGGTTGCTGCAACGTGTTCTAGTTTTTATCTTCTCATAATGAAGTCAAAAAATATTGCGACATAATCTCCCTCAAAATGTCTACATTGCTCATTTTGGCTGCCCAAGGAATTTTCAGCATTCTTCTATAAAATCACATCTCCAAATTCTCCAGGGATCCCCCTCCACCCCTCCCCCCTATTTCATTTTACCAATTAACCAGGATTCGCAGCTGTACAAACTTTAGCAGTGTCAAATTAATTTACAAAATCAGACGACATATGAAAGTAGAGAAACATGATCGTCAATTAATATTAAAAACAGACAGCTGAAGAAGCAGAAATACTCTGCGTACCAATTACTTTAACATTTCTTATCTTAGTTGTTACTTTTCACTCCTTTGTTACTAGCTTGTATTGTTTAGAAACCCTGAGAACTAAGCATGTGTAACTCTAAATCGCCAACAACCTAATAACAATCCCAATTTACGGAGACCATCTCCCAAATTTCAAATGACCTGTTATTATTCACCTTTATCTTGACGTCACATTTATGTAAATGAACTGACGAACATAACGGCACAAATGTACCGATGCAAAGACAAAACACGCAGTTCATGGCTCTGTTTATTTGACACGATTGTTTTAAAATGTCCAATCAACGTCAATTGTAGACTTGCTCAAGCTAATGCAACATAATACAAGGCAGTACTGGCACTTTGCCGTCTTGACAGACGCTAGTTTGCTGCTACAATCAATCAATCAATCAATCAATCAATCAGGTGCCGTATCCACAAGGAAGGTTGGCTGCAATGGATCCCCAACACTGTCTTTTGCCTTGACGGTACATTCTGTCAGGCTGATGTTCGTCCATCTCTTCATGTTATCTTCTCACTTATATCGTTGTCTACCTCTTGCCCGCTTGCCCTCAACCTAGCCTCCCAGTATGGTTTTTATAAGAGTAACAAGTCTTTTTACGTGCCCGAAATCTTTCACTTTCCTCCTTTTTATTTCTTTCATCAACTCTCTCTTCATTCCCAGTTTTTCTAGAACCTCTGCATTTGATTGTTTTTGTTGCTATATTGTCCTTTAAATCAGACATATAACCTCTTCATAGCATAACGCCTGGGTAAGGTTTATCCAGCATGTAGTTGTATCAATGAGCTCAATGTTATAACAGTAATATAGACGATTTCGATCTAGAAAAGTCAGTTATGGAAAACTAACAGTGGTTTATTTAGAGGTGCAGAAAGGTAATTCTACAGAAGAATACTGAGAACGCTCTAAACAGATGCACAGAGTAATGAAGATGAATCGACAAACGCTAACACCGGAAGAAAATTGGGTCCTCGCATGAGCGGTAAAGCCAAGACATCTGTAACACGATTTGGGCCACACTGGGCACAGGGTGAATACAAGTAAAAGAACCGTTTATACGTTACGGGTATGTTGGGTGGGTGGGTGGCCGGAAGAAGGGAGTTAGGGGCGGACGGACGGACTGATTGCCCAAAAGACCGACAGACAGAGCGACCCACCGATACAGATAGGCAGGCAGGGAGGCAGCCAGCCAGACGGCCGGCCGGACGGACGGACAGACAGACAGAGACAGAGCGAGACAGAGAGACAGACAGACAGACAGACAGACAGACAGACAGACAGACAGACAGACAGACAGGCAGGCAGGCAGGCAGGCAGGCAGGAGATGGATGGATGGATGGATGGATGGATGGATGGATGGATGGATGGATGGATGGATGGATGGATGGATGGATGGATGGATGGATGGATGGATGGATGGATGGATGGATGGATGGATGGATGGATGGATGGATGGATGGATGGATGGATGGATGGATGGATAGATAGATAGATAGATAGATAGATAGATAGATAGATAGATAGATAGATAGATAGATAGATAGATAGATAAAACCTAAATGAAGCGCATTTGAAAAACAAAATTTAAGTATTGTTTTGTCATTGTAATTGACAAGTTAAAAACTGAATGGCTGGAACATGATATCGGCAAAAAGTAGGGTAATACGTCACTGGAACATGCAGATGGCAGCAATAGCTTCCGGCTGTCTCTCACCAAAAGAGTGGATTTTTTCGCTTGTGTATGTCTTCTAATCTTTTCTATTTCCCCCTATTTACACTTCCAAGCTTTGTATTTTTTTTTTTTAAATCTTTCTTACATGGACTTACGGAAACATAATACTGTTAATGTTTCTTGTTTATCTTGTCAGATTGCAAAAAAAATATGTTTATATTATTTGTGTTTATTTGTAAACAGCATATGATTTCTTTCTAAAATACGTTTATCTTGGAAGAAGTTAGCCCACAAAGAGACCTACTTGCAGGCATCAGGAGATGCCATTCTATATTTTTGGACATATGAGAAATGGAAAACTGTAGTACGTTGATACTACGGGAAAGATGGAGGGGAAGAGAGGCAGGGGGAGACGAAGAAAGAAGATACTGGACAGTTTGGCGTCATGGCATGGAGGAGCATCGGTATGGGGAATGATTGGCAGCACAAGACACAGAAGGCTGTGGACAGGTATGATCACCAATCAACACTATAACAATAATAATTATTGTCATTGTTTATTTCTGTAATGCGTATAGGATGTAAACAGGCAACATTTTTTAGACAAGTTATAAGAGGAAATAAATTAGAGAACCTCAATTCTTTAAGTCATGCAAGAATGAACGAAAAAGTAACAATCTCCAGACTTCGCACATGTTCTTTGTTGGATGTTGCATTCGTCCGGAATGTTGTTTTAGACGTACTTGCGTTGTGCCTGTTTACAACAGAGCTGCGATATTTGCACCTTTCGGCCGACATATCCGACTTCTTCAGTCGTTTGTTGACCGGGTTAACCTTCTCGGGGCACGTAGCAATTAACCCCACCCCCAGGTATAATTACTCGGTCATTTTACGTTCAGTAGCTTGCCATAGCTTTCTGATAAAGAAGATGTGTAAGTGGAACCTACAACCCAGCATACAGCGCACCGGAAGTTTGGGCACACGCGCATTAAGCTCTGCTCCCACGGTGACCTCTGTACAGGTCACAGCAGGCTGAAATAGCACATGTTTTATAAACTATAGATAGGAGATACCGATAAATGTCACCGCGGAACTGGTACAACTCTAGCCAACTACCTGTTGCTGGACTGTCCAACATAAGCAGAACAGATAAAATTATGTTGGCCTATACCCCCTCATTCAACGGCCAAGTGAACATCCAAGATCTACAACAGGTAGCAGCGAACCGCGGACATGGAGAGCCATGACTTCTGCCCTATGCGCCGCCTTGGGCTCAAGAGGAAAGACTAATTAACTAACTAACTATACTCCCTCCTTTTGAGGACAAACTTTACGGTAATGTCTTTTTTTTTTTTTTTTTTTTTTTAATTCGGATATCCTTTACAGGACATCGCTGTCAACAGCAGCATCTTTCAGCTGTCTGTTTATTTCTTGGCAAGGTTATGCTCAATAGTTTGACATTGCTTTCTGAGCGGCCGGCTCAGTTATCCCGCAAGTCACCAGCGGGGGTAGAACCGCTCCCAGTTCTCGCCCGCTACGAGACTCTGCGTGATAAATGGGATTACGGAGAAAGTGTTGTAACCCCTCGGCCAGAGAGACCGGCTCGGTATGTCAGCATGTCAAAATAAACATGACAAGCCTAGAAACAATAAAAACGCCTGGTCAGTTAGTTAGTTAGCTGCATATCCTTTATGGACGTAGCAGTCAACCCCAGCATTTTTTGGCTGTTCGTGATTCCTGGGCAAGTTTACGTTCAGTAGTTTGCCACTGATTTCTGAACGACCGGCGCCTATACCATTTCATAAAATAACCAACGCAGCTGTGTTTCGAACGCGGTATGCGCGATTACGAACTGAGTCCGTAAAACCTTCGCCACGGAGCCGGTACGTTTCCGAAGACTTTCACAATTTGACAAACTGATTACACACCCTAGATCCATTCTATTAACTGCAGCTATGCTGACAGCCAATACAGTTTTTAAAACAAGTTAGTTGCATATCCTTTACAGGACATTGCAATCAACTCCAGAATTTTTTAGCTGTTTGTGATTTCTGCGCTCGTTTACGCTCAGTAGTTTGTCATTGCTTTCTGAGCGACCAGCTCCCATACGAACACGTTAAAACCCAGCACGAATAGGTCTGCTGCCAAATCTGTCGCAGCTATGTTTCAAACGCAGGGCCTTTACCACGGAGACCTTACAGGTCTATACTAATGTTAATTCCACCCATGACACAACCCCGATAGTACGGTAACCCAGGTTGTGCACAAGATACGTGTTGTGATAACGACCCATTGACACAACCTGGTACTTTAATCATAAGAGTAATCGCTGGGCGGTACCAGTGTAATCAGCTGTATCTTAAATGTTAACTCGGAGATTCAGATGTTGGAATGTCAATGAACATATTAGGATGAGCTTGGACGTAGGGGAGATCTGGATACCATATACGGCCAGAGTCACTAACAAGGACTGCTTGGACGAAGCCAAAGAAAGTAGAGCATTGTACATAGTTATATAAGAAAGTAGAGCATTGTACATAGTTATATAAGAAAGTAGAGCATTGTACATAGTTATATAAGAAAGTAGAGCATTGTACATAGTTATATAAGAAAGTAGAGCATTGTACATAGTTATATAAGAAAGTAGAGCATTGTACATAGTTATATAAGAAAGTAGAGCATTGTACATAGTTATTCTTTGGTCATATAGTGAGAAGAAGGTCAGCTGGGCAGAATGGTTAAGAGCGCTAGCTCTTTAAACTTCCGGTGTGCTGATGCCGAGATTGCGCGTTCAACCCCTACACTGGTCAGTTGGACTGAACTGCTGATTTCTTGTCATTGACTTGGGAACGTAAAATTACAAGTACCTCTGAAGTCGGAGTGGATTTGCCTGATGGCCAGGAACACTGGTAAAAGAGAAATCAACAATCCTGCAGCCAGGCAGTCGGGTTAAAGGCAACATACATACACTGAAAGCCCTGACTGGAGAAATTATCACTGATAAGAAACAGCAGATGGATAGATGGGTAGAGCACTATATGGAGCTTTACTCAAGTGAGACCAAATTAGCGGATGATGCCCTCAACGCCATAGAGGCTCTACCAACTCTTGACCACCTGGACACACTTCCCACCATAACAGAAGTTAAGTGTGCTATAAATGAACTTGCATCTGGCAAGGCTCCAGGGAAGGATGGGATTCCAATAGAGGTTGTCAGGAGTGGGCAAGACACACTCACTCTACAGATCCACCAGCTAATAGAGCTATACTGGCGAGAAGGACAAGTCCCACATCATAACATTATACAAGAACAAGGGTGATTGGAGCGACTGTAACAATTATAGGTGTATCTCGCTTCTGTGTATTGTTGGAAAAGTATTTGCCAGAATTGTTCTGCGCAGACTTCAAGTCCTTGGAGATCAAGTCTACCCGGAATCAAGTCTACCCCGAATCACAGTGTGACTTCCGACAGAACCGGTCTACCATTGTTATGATATTCTCATTGCGACAAATGCAAGAAAAATGCCGTGAACAGAATCAGCCACTGTTTATTGCCCTCATCAACCTCATAAAGGCATTTGATTTGGTCAGTCGTGAGGGTCTGTTCAAGACACTAAAGAAGATTGACTGCTCAACAACTCTTCTGTCCATTGTAGAATCATTCCACACAGTCATGACGGGTATAATCAGGTCTGATGGTGTAACTCATGAAGAGTTTGAAATCAAGAGTGGAGTTAAGCAAAATTGTGTACTAGCTCCCACCTTCTTTGGAATATACTTTTTACTTCTACTGAAAAATGCCTTTCGTGATCAGGATGGTGGTATATACATTCACTCCCGCTCAGATGGCGGCCTCTGCAATGCTCAGAGATTGAAAGCCAAGACAAAAATTAGAAGGGTACTAATAAGAGAGTTGCTTTTTGCAGATGATGCTGCAGTTACGACCCACTCTGAGGAAGAATTACAACGTCTACTATCTGCATTCTCCAATGCTTGTTATGAATTTGGTTTAACAATTAACAAAATGAAGACACAGATTATGTCACAAGGCGCACATGGGGTACCATCAATCTTTATAGATGACGCCGAACTAGAGATAGTAGACCATTTTACATATCTAGGATCAGAGGTAGCCGGCTTCGTGGCTTAGAGGTTAGCTACTTCTCTCCGTAATCTCGTATACTCTCGTAGGTAACGTGATGACGGTGAGAATCAGCAGTGGTTCGAATCGCATTGGTAACTTACGGGGTATGTGAGCCGGCCGCTCAGAAAGCAATGGCAAACTACTGAGCATAATCTTGCCAAGAAATCAACATACAGCTGAAAGATGCTAGTGTTGACAGCGATGTCCTGTAAAGGATATGCAAAACATTTAGGATCAGAGGTAAATAGCAAATTATCCATAGATCAGGAAATCAACACCAGGATTAGTAAGGCAGCAATAACAATGAACAGGTTAAGAAAAAATAGTCCGTGAGAACAGGAAGCTTACTGCCAAAACAAAAGTCCTCGTCTATCAAGCCTGTGTCCTTAGTACTCTTCTTTATGGCAGTGAAGCCTGGACAACTTACTCACACCAAGAGAAACGTTTAAACAGCTTTCATATGCGGTGTCTGCAAAGAATTCTTGGTATTAAGTGGCAAGACTAAATCACAAATACTGAAGATCATTTTGTGTGACGGTTTATTCCATGCTCAGTCTTCGTAGACTTAGATGGGTAGGACATGTTAGGAGGATGGATGATGGTAGAATCCATCCATCCATCATCCATCATGTGCCATGCCGGTAAGCGTGGGCGGTCATGTTCTGCCATCTCACTCGATCACCAGAGTCGTGGATCAGCTCCGTGTTTCTGTCTCGACCATGCCACAAGGCCAAGCCATTCAGGTACTTGCTTCTAGGTCTTCCCCTTGGTCTGTTCCCCTCGATCTTACCAGTTGTCACCAAATTCTCCAATCCATTTCTTCTCATAACATGCCCAAAAAATTTTGACTGTCTACATCTAATTTCTCTAATCAATTTACGATCTTCATTTGTTTCTTGAAGGACTTGTTCATTGGTCTTTCTGGCTGTCCATGGTATTCTTTGCATTTTCCTCAGAAACCACATCTCTACAGCCATCAGATGTTTTTCAGCCTGACTGCTCATTGTCCACGCTCCACATCCATACAAAAGTACAGGTTCAATGTAGCATCTCAACACTCATTTTCTCGTTTCAATTGACATCTTTTTATTGGTCAATATGTTTTTCATCTTGCTAAAGGCTACTTTTGTCATGGCGATTCTTGTTCTAATCTCTTCAAGGCATCTCCCATCAGATGTTATTACTGTTCCGAGATAATTGTACCTGCTCACTTGTTGAAGAATATTCCCATTTACTTGTATATTACATTGTGGTTATCGATGATTTCACACAACATGATTTTCTTGGCATCTGTAAAGAAGGTAGTTTGCCATTGCTTTCCTTCCTAGCAGTGACCATACTGGTCAGTGACCGTAGCCATTGTCTCCTCAAAATAGAGATCCTCTGCCTACTGTCGTGAAGGTGGAGACCATAACCTACAACTATCTGTTGGCTGCTCTCCATCTTCATCCACCACCTGCACACATGGCTTCATGTAACCCTGATCGGGGGGCTAAACGGGTACTCCACCTTGCCCAAGGGTGTCCCGTAGGCTAGCGGAGGGAAGGAGGCGCCTTACTTCTCCTTTGATAAGGGATACCCCTACCCCGCTACCCATTGGTAGAATACCAAAGGGCATATTTTTTGGTGAATTACAGATGGGTAAGAGATCTCAGAGTCGGCCTCTACTACGATACAAAGATGTGTGTAAGCAGGACATGATCGATACAGGCATTGATAATACACATGGGAGCAAATCGCCGCTGTGCGTGTGGCATGGAAGGCAAATATCAGAAATTGACTAATGACACATGAGAAAATTATTGCAGATAAGTCACACACCGAGAGTGTGAGACGTAAGATGGTGCATGATGGTGAAAATGACCATATGTTGATTATGTTCACATGCATCCACTGTGAACGAACATTTACAGCGCGAATTGGCCTTAACAGTCACATTCGCAACCACAATGGGTTGTCGTTATTAAGCCTTTTTGAAGCACAGTGTAGCAAACTATGTTTGCAACATTCATTTGACAATGTTTTATTTTTCTTATGTGAATGTAACATGCACAATTGATGAACGAAAGATGAGTGACTGGAAGGGCCGAATGTAAGACAGGCCTGTATACCCAATTTGTGGCCCTTTGAAAATAAAGTCCGTTCGTTCGTTCGTTCTCTGGTGGTTGTAATTGTTGGGTGACATATTAACGTGACATAACTCAATAATATGGTGACGATAATGCTGAGCTTCTCAGATTTTCTCCGCGTGTACACTTTCAAATAGTTTCCGGGGGCCAAAAAACTAGCAATGTCAAGGCAAGGTCGAGTTTATTTCTGGCCGATTAAATGGTCCTCAATGTCTTGGCGGTGGATTCTAGTCTTACGGGACGTTCTAAAGTAGCAGACGAAAGCACACGAGGAACAGCAGAGACTAGGCAACCAGAACATAATGAGAAGGAAAATTAGACGAAACTGTGCCACTGGGGAAAAAGATTAAAGCAGAAATGATGAATAACAGCTGACGCGACCCTATGATGCGTGCCAAATTTAAAGGACACAATTATTTTGATGACGTAAAAAAGGAACATTCTATGAATCTTAAATAGGGATAACATACGGCCAACCCTCTCACCACCCCGCTCTCACCACGCGCTTAAAAATCAATAGAGGGGGAAGGTCTCTTCAAGCCATTGCAATAATACGAGAAATAAACATGGAGGTATTGATTAGCACTCGCAGAAAACAAAGAAAAGATGTAGAGATTATAGAACACACTATACAACAGTAAACATGGAATACAAGAGGAATATTAAGATTCGAAACTGCAATATCCAAATGATGAGAGCACTTTTCTGAATGGATATGTCCTTGGATATACTTCCATCTGAACACTCGCAACAAAGCGCACCAACAGCCAGCTTCATTATGCAAGCGTTGAAGGTAGCTTCATTTCCTCGTAGTCTAAGCTAATAGCTTCACACAGAAGTTGTTCATAATTGTGCATTCAAGAGGATGGTCTCCTTCTTCTCCTTCTTCTTCTTCTCCTTCTCCTTCTTCTTCTTCTTCTTCTTCTTCTTCTTCTTCTTCTTCTTCTTCTTCTTCTTCTTCTTCTTCTTCTTCTTCTCTCCCTCCTTCTCCTCCTCCTCCTCCTCCTTCTTCTTCTTCTTCTTCTTCTTCTTCTTCTTCTTCTTCTTCTTCTTCTTCTTCTTCTTCTTCTTCAAGTCCATACCTTGTTGTATTGGCTATAATGTCTGTAGACAGCCTTCTGTCTTGTATAATATAAATCATTTCTGATACTGATGTTCCTCCATGAGATGATGCCAAACTGTCCAGCATCATCTCTCTTATTCTTCCCAGGCCTCTTTTCTCCTCCACCTTCTCCGTTGTCATAACATATTCCAATTTATTTATTCTCATCGCAAACCCAAAGAAAGCGGACCATCGTCTTCTGTTGCCAGTAATAGTTCTTTGCTAATTACCTTCTTTCAAGATATCTTCATTACGCTTGTTATCTGTACATGATGTTCTCATCTTTTCTCTATAAAGCCACAGATCTGCAGCTTGCACATTTTCCCTCACTTGTCTGATAACTGGCTTCCTGGCCTAGAGGTTAGCGACTTTTCTCCGTAATCTCGTATACTCTCGTAAGTAACGTGACGACGGTGAGAATCAGCAGTGGTTCGAATCGCGTCTGTAACTTACGGGGTATGTGGGCCGGCCGCTCAGAAACCAATGGCAAACTACTGAGCGTAATCTTGCCAAGAAATCAACAATCAGCTGAAAGATGCTGCCGTTGACAGCAATGTCCTGTAAATGATATGCAAACAATTTTTGTCTGATAACTGTCCATGATTATCTTCCTGAAACCATGATTGATCTGGATAACTCTTAAGAATTACTTTTTTTCAACTAAGAATTACTTTGCTCAATTATTGACAAAAAATTATAGCACAGAATACTCATCTTGTGAAATGCTATTTTTCTATGGGTTATTACACACTTAACTTCTCTTATACATCTTTCTTCTGCTGTCATCAAGGTTCTCATATACTTAAATCACCATCATCATCTTGTCCCATGTCAATAAGAATAGGCGGTCATGTTTCGCCATCTCACGCGATCACCAGAGTCGTGGATCACCTCAGTGTTCTTGTCTCGACCATACCATGTGGCCAAACCATCCAGGTAATTACTTTACCGCCTTCTTCTTGTTCTCTTCCCCTCGATAATGCCAGTTGTCACCAAGTTCTCCATTTTATTTCCTCTCATAACGTGGCCAAAATATTCTGACTGTCTGCGACTTATTTCTCTAATCAGTTTACGATTTTCATTTGTTTCTTGAAGGACTTGTTCATTGGTTTTTCTGTCTGTCCATGGTATTCTTTGCATTTTCCTCAGAAACCACATTTCCACAGCCATCATGTGTGTTACAGCTTGTCTGCTCATTGTCCACGTTTCACATCCATATAAAATCCATACAAAAGTACAGGTTCTATGTAGCACATCAACTTAAATAGATTGCCCAATTCCATGATGCTGTGTTAGGGAAGAAACGTGTTTTTTGATAAATACCATTACCTATGTTTTTTTTCTTATTCAGGTCCTTGTTTGGGATTTTTATTGCAGTTATATCTATGAGGGTGATAGATTTGGGTCGTGTATGGAAGTGCATTCGTTCCTTCGTTGAGGCGATATCCTCATTTGGATGGATCAAGTTCGAATCCCGACGTGGCCACACAAAAACTTCTTTCCTTTACTTCTATGAATGCGGATCAATACATGTGAATTTATGACTCATACTATCATAAGTTGTGTGAATTTATTAATCACGCCTAACCACCAGTAAAGGCTCAGTGAGGTAAATTGCACGCTTTAAATAGCGGTCGATAAACCGGTACGTGTTCAACTACGAGTATTGATATTATTGACACAACTTTTATAGGTAGTAGTCAGTTCAGCGCTTCTGAATTATAATTGGAGTAAAGTGAAAAGTAAAGTGAATAATAGAGTGAAAAGAAAAGTAGGGGGAAAAAAACAAAATTATGTAAATAAACAGACAGGACAGTCTATTTAAAAATACAGTGTTGACAGTGAAATATGTGAGAAAGTGCTTTTGTGTATTTCAGTTCCAAAAAGTTTATTACGCTGTTTTTTTTTTTTTTGGATCGCTCGCTCGCTTTAAACTCAAGCGTGCAGGTCAGCGTGGTCGAATGGGTAAGAACGCGTGGTTTTAAACATTCGTCGTGCTGATGCCGAGGTTAGCGGTTCGGCCCCTACACAGGACAGCTGGACTAAAATGTTGACCTGTCGTCCTTGACTTGGGGACGTAAATTATAAGTACCTCTGAAGACGGAGTGGGTTCACCTGATGACGAGGGACACTATTAATAGGGAAAGCTAATCCACTCGCAAAATTCAGTCCATCACTACTATAAATAATGTGTATGGACTACGCTTGAGTCCAAAGAGAGCGAACGAGAGCGAACGTGTTCATACACGTGCTACAGCTTCTAGTGGACCGGATTGATTTTTGCTTGTGGATTAACTTTCCCTATCACCAGTGTCCCTCGCTATCAGGCCAACCCACTCCGACTTCTGTGGTGCTTGTAATTTACGTCCCCGAGTCAAGGACGAGAAGTCAACATTTTAGTCCAACTGGCCGGTGTAGGAGTTGAACCCGCTACCTCGGCCTCAGCGCATCGGAAGTTTAAGAACGATAGCTCTTACCCATTCGGCTCTGCTAACCTTTTTGGAATGAGATCATATGTTTACTCTATATGTCTGTGTCATAACCCGTTACCTCGGCATCAGCAGACCGGAAGTTTGAGAGCTAGCGCTCTTATCCATTGCCTCTGGTATTGACATAAGCTAACCCGTATAAAACCCACGTGTTACCACTGTACAGTTTACGAAAACAATCGACATCATTAAACTAGCGCATTTAATGTTATATCAATAACAGCTTTTAGCCTTAGTATTACGAGCAATGATACTATCCCATAATTTCCACATTGCTATTTTACAATCGCGGCGGTGGGTAATATTTGTCACGACTATGTTTTGCATGTATAGTAGTTTTAGCGTTAATAGAGCTAATGGTCCTGCAATATTGCAGCAGCAGTACATTTTAATGACCGTAAAGGACGCACACCTGGTCGCCTGTCTCAGAGGAAAGTACACACACCTGGTCGCCTGTCTCAGAGGAAAATACACAGACCTGGTCGTCATTCTGAGAGGAAAATACACAGACTTGTTAGCCATTCTGAGAGGAAAGTACACAGACCTGGTCGCCAGTCTCAGAGGAAAGTACGCAGACCTGGTCGCCAGTCAAAGAGGAAAGTACGCAGACCTGGTCGCCTGTCTCAGAGGAAATTACACAGACCTGGTCGCCTGTCTCAGAGGAAAATACACAGACCTGGTCGCCTGTCTGAGAGGAAAGTACGCAGACCTGGTCGCCTGTCTCAGATGAAAATACCCAGACCTGGTCGCCTGTCTCAGAGGAAAATACACAGACCTGGTCGCCTGTCTCAGAGGAAAATACACAGACCTGGTCGCCAGTCTGAGAGGTCGCCAGTCTGAGAGGAAAGTACGCAGACCTGGTCGCCAGTCTGAGAGGAAAGTACGCAGACCTGGTCGCCAGTCTAAGAGGAAAGTACACAGACTTGCTAGCCAGTCTAAGAGGTAAGTACACAGACTTGCTAGCCAGTCTGAGAGGAAAGTACACAGACTTGCTAGCCAGTCTAAGAGGAAAGTACGCAGACCTGGTCGCCATTCTGAGAGAAAAGTACACAGACCTTGTTGCCTGTCTCAGAGGAAAGTACGCAGACCTGGTCTCCAGGCTAAGAGGAGAGTACGCAGACCTGGTCTCCAGTCTAAGAGGAAAGTACGCAGACCTTGTTGCCTGTCTCAGAGGAAAATACACAGACCTGGTCTCCAGTGTAAAAGGAAAGTACGCAGACCTGGTCGCCTGTCTCAGAGGAAAATACACAGACCTGGTCGCCAATCTGAGAGGAAAGCACTTAGACCTGGCTATGCGAGGTAGCGGGTTCAACCCTTACACCGATCAGTTAGACTGAAATGTTTACTTTCTGTTCTTGACTTGGGAATGTATATGACAAGTATCTCATGAGTTGGAGTGGGTTAGCCAAATGGCCAGGGACACTGGTCAAAAGGAAAGCTAATCCACCCGCAAAATTCAGTCCTGTTCACTCCCCAGTAGTCGCAACTATAAGAAGAAAAGAACACGTGTATGGACTACGCTTGAGTTCAAAGCAGCGAACTTACCAATAACAAAAACCTTAAGATCCACTGGGTATCTGGATCTAGAGTTTTGATCGTATAGACCAAACGGCACCCGGTGTGTGATGTGGTCGGTATCACGCCGCCGCTTTACTTCCGAAGACATTTTCTGAGACACATTTTGCGGGGTCAATTGTAGCCCAAGTCAATTTTTAAAATGTGAAACAGCCCTGATGCTAAATGAACCCAAGACTACCGGTACGGCAGGCGAGAGGCTAGCCACTACGCCGCTTCGACTCCCTGCTGCTATACAGTTAGACTTTGCTGTAGAGGTAAGCTCAAACGGTATGATTTTCTATTCTAGCTAAGCTGTGCCTTATGCAACTGGTACTGAAAGGGCAGTGGAGAAATCGGGCATTGACACGAGAGAACACTGCGGAGAATGAATGCCTCGTTCTGGTTATGGAACAACCGGAACGACAGTAAAAACACATGGATGCAGGAATACGGCCCACCTCTCTGCCTTTATAACAGTCTAATCAGGCTCTTATATTAGGAAGGCCGCACCGTGGCCGTAGACAATACGAAGTAGTGGGTACTTGGGCAAGACGAATTAGTGGACACTTGGACAATATGAAGTGAGAGACACTTGGAGAATACGAAGTAGTGGACACTTCGACAATATGAAGTATTAAACACTTCGACAATATGAAGTAGTGGGCACCTGGACAATATGAAGTAGTGGGCACTTGGACATTACGAAGTAGTGGACAATTCAGAACGCAATGGGCAACAAGATTAGAAATGCCGTCCGAAGTGGTCATGCCGACCATTTCAGCCAAACTGCTACAGCAGTGGTTCTCAACCTTTTTTGGCCCGTGCCCCCCTTCACCATATTTTTAGGACGTTCCCCCCCCCCCCACCATATTTTTAGAACGTCATCCCCCCCCCCCCCCTTGTATTTCCTCCCTAAAAATTTTCCGCTGCCCCTACACAGTATACGTAATAATTGAAACTAAATTTAATAACACATACTAAAACAAGTCTAGACATCTACATAAAATGTGATTTGCGGATCTACTTACGTTATAAAATGAATTTCAGAAGGGTGATACGTACAGAACTGTAAAGTATGAAGGGAAAAACAATATCAAGTAATCTGTTCTTGTATTAACACAATCTAGAAATAATCCCACTGGAAACCCTAAAATTCCTCTCGGGGGGGGGGGGGGGGGATTCCCCACCGGTTGAGAACCACTGTGCTACAGAGA
Organism: Cepaea hortensis; assembly: GCA_963921405.1. Lineage (NCBI taxonomy): Eukaryota > Metazoa > Mollusca > Gastropoda > Stylommatophora > Helicidae > Cepaea > Cepaea hortensis. The sequence goes on from OY992881.1 coordinate 112,025,306, forward strand.
TTGCTGAAGATACAGAAGCTGTAAGAGGGATACTGTTCCAAGCAAAATAAGGATAAAGGGAGGAAGGACACATCCCAGGAAACATCGGCAGGAACTGAGTGGCTCCCCCTGGGCATGTACAGAAATGCGGCACCTTTGCCGGCGCATATCGTTCACCTCCCCAAGGGTTGTTGTTGGGAAGGCAAACATAGCGGCGCGTTTGTGGGACGCCTGCAATCAGCGGGGACATCTGTTTTGAAGCTTGCTTACAGGGTTTCGAACCATAACAGGATAAAGACAACTGAGAGTCATGACCTTGGTGGACCAGCCCCCGAGAGTGTAAAGCACATACAGGCCAAAATAGTCGTACAAAAGGGACCGCTTCTGATGAGCAGAAAGTCCTGGTTGCTTACCCCACTGGAGTTCCTATTTCTAGCTGTCACAGTTGTATAACATTTATTTGTTTAATGGGGAAATGTCGTGACAAATGAAAGAGAAACAGAGACACAGAGAAAAGCTTGTCAGCTTAACAGGAGCAATATATGGACTGACAATGATTAGCAACAGGCTCGGCGTAGGATAAAAATAACAATTAAAGCCTTACGGCAGCACAGTCCATAGGAAGATAGTCTGCTCTTGGCAGTTCCGGAATCGCAATTACTCCTCTATTTAACAAACAAACTCTCGTAATAATAGCCTGAGTATTTGAAGTGGTAGGATCATCATGTGTTGTAGGCCGGAGTGCACGGAGGAAACAGTGGTCAGTCTTTCCCTCACATAGGGTGTTTTGATTATCACAATGGTACAGAGTGTTTGTGAAGTCTCCCTACACTTTTTATGTAGAACAAATTAAAAAAAAAAACAAAGAAAACAAAGTACATGATCTCATCAAATAATGTGCTCAACAGTCCATCGTGAAGCAATATGCACCGAATGCCTGTCGTCTACTGGAGTATTTCTTTGCACTCCAACCAGACTGGTGTTATCAAAGGAAGTAAGAATTTTATTTTCAAATTTATTCTACATACAAAGTGTAGTGAGACTTTACAAACATCCGGTCTAAACGTCGGCTGTCTAGAAAGCACTGGCCAACAACTCAAAACATAAATTTGCCTAGAAAAATCACACAGCCAAAAAATGATGTTGTTGATTGCGACTTAATGTAAATGACATGCAAGTAATTTTCAAGGAGATAATCGAGGCATTTGAACTTAAATCTTTAGAATTTGTTTAAAGAATGCCTGGATAAAATACAAACTAAACAAATACTGGCATTCTACAATTTGTTAACATTTTCGGAAACGGCTTATAAAAATATTTCCGAAACTAAACAGTGTTACTCATATGAAGTGTAGCAGTGGCTTCGAAAGAACGGTAGCCGAAGGAATGGTTCCTTGAAGGCGAGGCACGAGCCAGCGTTATAATAGAGGGTAGGGGACAATGAGGACACTATAGCATGCATGGGAATACATACAAAAGGGATTTAACAGGCAAGAAGCTCGACTTCATCTCACCGGGTTTTATCCCATATGGCTCGGTCTCTTTCCGTAGGGTGGCCTGTCGAAAGCGTCACTCCGTAGCTCCAGCGACGATCCCGAGGAGTCTTTGGAGAAACTTGCACTCGAGAAAAGAATGAACGAGTCCAGAATCGACCCACAACCTTTGAGCGCGAGACAGGCCGCATGAAGTGTGTAGTGTTTGAAAATATTGCCTGTCCAAGTTTTGTATTTACCTATTATGTTGCATTAAAACTTTACAGAGAGTGAATACAAAACTTGGACTGGCAATATTTTCAAACACTGCACAATCATTAAAAATACAACCGATAGAAGCTGGTCTCCCTGGTCCAGAGGTTACACGACTTTCTCCGTAAACCTGTATACTCTCGTGAGTAACGTGACGTACGCGATAATCGGTAGCGGTTCTCTCCGCGTTGGTAACTTACGAAGTATGTGAGCCGGTCGCTCAGAAAGCAGTGGCAAACTACTGAGCGTAATCTTGCCAAGAAATCAAAAATCAGCTGAAAGATGCTGATGTTGGCAGCGATGTCCTGTAAAGGACATGCGAACAAAACAAAAAAAAAAGAGGCTGGTAGAAGAGGCTGAGGTGGACCAGCACGAAGATGGACGCAGGTCATTGCAGTCACCTTTGACCTGAGGGTGCACGAGGCGGGAGAACTGGCCAGAGATCGAGAGGATTTTTCATTACCCTGTCTGGCCAACAATCATCTTCAAATTAATATCCTTTTAACAGGATTATTAATTTGAGCCGATAATGGATCCTAATATAACTTCTCTTTGAGGTTGAACGGGGTAGTGGTAATGAATCAGGGGGGGGGGGGGGGGGGTAAAGAGGCTTCTCGACGCTGAGGCCGACACTGCGAATTACCTGCTACATTATGAACTGATTAACGTATGTTGAGTTGCTTGGTACAGAATGTGATAACCTGAATTTATACCGTTACTAATGAATAAGTACAAACGCGAAATTAAGTGAAATATATCACAAAGAAATTAAATAAACTCGCTTACTCAGTAACTCACTACGCGTTGAATCAAAGAGTATCAATCACCCCTTTGTCTCGTTAATGGTAGAGTTAAATGGTATATGTACATTTGTCTTGTTTTAAAACAAATAACTACAGTGATGTTGAAATAAATCATAACTTAAAGCTCTAAAATAGATTACTTTCAGACTAGAATAAGTGTCAACTCTACGATCTGTGTTTTTCCCATAGATTAACGGTATATTTCACTGGCACGGGTATATTATTTTCTTGTAAAAATCACAATAAGCACGAGCACATGTGAACTACGTCACAGCTTAAAAACTCAAACATAGTTCACCTCCTTATCACAAGAAATAATAGTCTAAAAGTTTTAGCCCTTCCTCATATTAACTAGTACACTCAGTGGCGGAATGGTCCGATGGCAAGCATTTCCCTAATGTAGTCATAATCATCATGTGCCATGTCCATAAACGTGGGCGGCCATGTTTCGCCATCTCACACGATCACTAGAGTCGTGGACCAACTTCGTGTTCTTGTTTCAACTATGACACGTGGCCAAACCATCTTGGTATTTACCCTTCTGCCTTCCCCTTGTTATTCTCACCCCAATTGTGCCAGCTGTCACTAAGTATTTAAAAATGTATTTCTTCAAATAACGTGTCCAAAAATATTGATTGTCTACATGTAATTTCTCTGATTAGTTTACGGTTTTCATCTGCTTCTTGTAGCACTTGCTCATCGGTTTTCCTGTCTGTCCATGGTATTATTTATATTTTCATCAGAAACCACATTTCCACTGCCATAAGATGTTTTTCAGTTTGTCTGCTCATTATCCGTGTTTGACATCCATATAACAGGACAGGTTCTGTGAAGCACTTTAACAACTTCAGACTTAAGGAAGTGAGCTCTGTGAAACATTATCACTGGCACCTGGCCGTCTTGACAAACGACAGTTTGTTACACTGTGTTTCAAAGAAGACATAATACCATAACTCATGGCGGGGACCAGAGCTGGAGTTATACCTCTCCATAACACAGAGCCTGGACTGAAATGCAGAGACCAGGTGTTGCCCATGTAGCATGATCCCTCTCTCGACCTGTCTAGTTCACTCCAGAGGAAAGGTAACACCAATATGTCTGGAACAAGACACGATGCAGAAACTGCCAGGTCAGCAAAGCAATTCTCTAACTGCCCGCCTATCGGAGCTTCGATCCTAGACCAGTTGCCTACTAAAGCTTAGGACCATGTCTTCCTTGCCATAACATCTAGTCTTTAGGATGCATTTCCTCGCACAGTGATAGGACTTGTACCTTTCCAGTTGCAGAAGTCTTTGGCGCAATGCGGGGTATCGGATTTGGCGCGCTCCTCCCAGCATTCAGCACTAACAGAAAGCAGGTAGTACCGTCTGCTGCCATACGACACCTCAGTCATATCTGACTTAGACCATTAACAATATTAATGACTTTGTAATCCTACTAACTAATACTTTTTACACCCAGTTCGCCACTGGGCATATTTATCTATTTTATATAATACTCTATTTTATGTAAAATATATTTTATTTAATACTCTATTTTATTTAACTGATTCAGTGCCAAAGGCTGAATATATCGCCACATGTGACCTCCCATTCGCATAGGACAGAGGTTCTCAACCGGTGGGGAATTTCCCCCCCCCCCCCCCCCCCGAGGGGGGGGGGGGGGGAAATTAAGATTATTTCAAGATCGCGTTAATACAAGAACGGATTGCTTGATATTGTTTTTTCCTCCACACTTTACGGTTGTGTACTTATGTACTTCTTACCCTTGTGAAATTCGTTTTATAACGTAAGTAGACCCGCAAATCACGTGTTATGTAGACATCTAAACTTGTTCTAGTATGTGTTATTAAATTTAGCTTCTGTTTTTACGTATACTGCGTAGGGACGGGGGACGGGGATTTATAGGGAGGAAATAGGAAAAGGGGGGGGGGGTGTGACATTCTGAACATATGGTAAAGGGGTTATAGGCTAAAAAAAAAGGTTGAGAACCACTGGGATAGGAGAATGATATATCGCCATATTAGGGTTAATGTTTTTTTGCGTATCCTTTTACAGGACTTAGCTGTCAACAGCAGCATCTTTCAGCTGTCTGTTGATCTCTTGGCAAGATTACGCTCAGTAGTTTGCCATTGCTTTCTGAGCGGCCGGCTCAGTATCCGCAAGTCACGAGCGGGGGTCGAACCACCTCAGTTCTCGCTCCGCTGCGAGACTCTGCGTGATAAACGGGATTACAGAGAGAAAGTGTTGTAACCCCCACAGCCAGAGAGACCGGCTATATTAGGGTTACCGTCTTATTTTTGTTTTCTTTCCGTGTATCATCCACAATTTCTATCTCAGTTAAAGAAAATCTACATTATAGTTGTTCATTTGATTATGCACCATGTTTTGTCCAAACCTACATTGAATCAGTTGATAATCTATTTTATTTAACAATCTGTTTTATTTAGTAATCTATGTTATGTTATTTAAGCACAAAGCGACTCACTGAACCACATCACAATTTATAACTCACAAACATAGTTCACTTCGCTACTAAAACCACGCTCGATGTCCTCCGAATCGCTTTCACAATTGGTAAACAGCACAATCACCGACCTTAAAGCACAAAAGCTGTATTATAACCACCGCATCATTAGCTGGTATCGCCCGGCTATTGCGTACACGAAGCGAAATGTCACACGGTAGCCTTATTACAGTCATACTCCGCCCCCTGCGTGAGACGATTCAGAGCACACAATCTCTGTCTCAGCAGTTTTAGGCAGGGGCGAAGGACTACCTCGCCAGCCCCGCAACGCCATGGCGATACCGATTTTGGTTACTTTATACTGGTAAAAGAGGTTAATCGTATAAAGTTTATACGATTAACCTCTTTGAAAAATCTATTAACATCTAAAGCTTACACCCCCTGAAGAAACAAATAGGATCGGTCACTAACCTATGGACTTTTAATAAGGTTTCTTAAGTGTGGTATTGTTGTTGACAATAATTGTTTCTGGTGTAAATGTAAATATAATGTTTGGATATTTAAGTCAACAACAGGGGTTAACTAATGGTGATGCAGTGTTTGAGATGGGAACCACTCCACGAGATAGTACTAAAATTGGGGAACCCTGTAAGGCCACTACACAACATATAGGGTGTATTTTTAATGACTGTGCTGTCTCCCTGACCAAGGAGTTAACGACATTGTTCGTAATCCCGTTTATCCACGTGGGAAAACAGCTGCGCGAGATTCGACAGCGGATCGCGCCACGCTGGTAACTTACGAAGGTATGTGAGCCGGTTGCTCAGAAAGCAGTGGCAAACTACTGAACGTAAAACTTGCCTAGTACATCAACAGCAGCTGAAAAATGCTGGTGTTGACTGCAACGTCATGTAAGGGATATGCAACATTTAAAACAAAAGTGTTTGAAAATATTGCGGGTCCAAGTTTTGTATTCACCCTCTGTAAAGTTCATGCAACATAATAGGTAAATATAAAACTTGGACCGGCAATATTTTCAAACACTGCACAGTCATTGAAAATACACCCTGTAGTAAGCACATTACGGGACTCTTCTCCGTGCCTTGCGGTGTATACGGCGTGTGGTGATATCCCGCATTTATAAATTCCAACTGGTACTCCAGGTGTGATATAATCATTATCACATCGGCCACCTTTATTTCCCAAGACATTTCCTGGTACTCATCTCAGGCTGTGTTGGCCCAGGAATCCAAGTCAATACTAAAAATGCGCCTGGATGTGAGTTCAAGTCCCTGACTACTGGATCGGCAGGCACGGCCTTGAGCCACCGTAGCTCCCCGACCACCATATCTCACGTAAAGACCCCGCATGGTTGGGATATAGAGGACATTACATATTGAATGCTTGGTGTATAGAGGACATTACATGTTACATGCCTGGTGTATAGAGGACACTAGTTGTTGAATGCTTGGTGTATAGAGGACATAGCACATGGAATGCTTGGTGTATAGAGGACATAGCACATGGAATGCTTGGTGTATAGAGGACATAGCACATGGAATGCTTGGTGTATAGAGGACATTAGTTGTTGAATGCTTGATGTATAGAGGACATTAGTTGTTGAATGCTTGGTGTATAGAGGACATAGCACATGGAATGCTTGGTGTATAGAGGACATAGCACATGGAATGCTTGGTGTATAGAGGACATAGCACATGGAATGCTTGGTGTATAGAGGACATTGCACATGGAATGCTTGGTGTATAGAGGACATTGCACATGGAATGCTTTGTGTATAGAGGACATAGCACATGGAATGCTTGATGTATAGAGGACATTAGTTGTTGAATGCTTGATGTATAGAGGACATTAGTTGTTGAATGCTTGGTGTATAGAGGACATAGCACATGGAATGCTTGGTGTATAGAGGGCATAGCACATGGAATGCTTGGTGTATAGAGGACATAGCACATGGAATGCTTGGTGTATAGAGGACATTGCACATGGAATGCTTGGTGTATAGAGGACACTAGTTGATTGCTTGGTGTATAGAGGACACTAGTTGTTGAATGCTTGGTGTATAGAGGACATTGCACATGGAATGCTTGGTGTATAGAGGACACTAGTTGATTGCTTGGTGTATAGAGGACATTGCGTTTTGAATGCCTGGTGCATTGATGGAATTATTTGTTGAATGTCTGGTGTGCAGAGAACATTACATGTTGAATGTCTGATGTATAGAGGACATTATATTTTGAATATCTGGTGTGTAGAGGACTTACATGTTGAATGTCTGGTGTATAAAGGACATTACATGTTGGATGTCTGGTGTATAGAGGTAATTACTTGTTGGATGTCTGGCATATTGAGGACATTACTTGTTGAATGTCTGTCGTATAGAGGACATTACTTGTTGAATTCCTGGTGTATAGAGGACATTACTTGTTGAATTCCTGGTGTCTAGAGGACATTACTTGTTGAATTCCTGGTGTCTAGAGGGCATTACTTGTTGAATGTCTGGTGTCTAGAGGACACTACTTGTTGAATGCCTGGTGTCTAGAGGACATTACTTGTTGTATACCTTTCTTTTTCATTATTTTATGTTTTCATCAACTTTCTTTTCATTTCCAGTTTTCTTAGAACCTCTGTATTTGATTGTTTTTGTTTCATGAAATACGACAAATTCTTCTGTATATCCACATCTCCAGGGCCTGTATTCGACTTTCTGATTTCTTGTTCATTGCCCAGGCTTCTATACCATATAGTAGTATTAAATATGCATAACATTTGACAATTCTCATTTTAAATGCGTTGTAATACTCTCTAGGTATTAATACTGATTTCATATTGTTGAAAACATTGTTACCCATTTCTATTATGTTTTTTTTTTTTTTAAATTTCGGTTTCATTTCCATAAGTATTCGAACTTCCAAATAACAACATCTCGCTTATGTGTGACACCTCTAAGGATAAGCTGTCGAGCTGCTATGGCCTCTGAGGTGTTTTTGCTTCTGGCTACAGTTTGCTTACGCATTTCTCTCATGTTGGACTGGTAATACATGGTTCCGTCGCCCTGCTACAGAGCTAAGTGTGTGGGTAACACTGAGCAACTGTTGGTTTTCTAGTGACTGCCGACTCCATCTACGATGAACTGTAATTTTAATGGCGGACTCTTAGCATTTTGGTGGCGGCCTTATATTATACATATATGACTGTGCGTGCTGTTGGTGTTCCGGGACTGCTGTCTGTTCCACTTTTGACTTGGGGTAGTGCGAAGCATTTTGTGTGGTGTTCACTGACACAGGAACGGAGCATTATAGGGTGACCCTTTGCAGTGAAGTTGGAACTGCGACTAACAACTACTGAGTAAATTATAGTCCCTCTTCATCCTTCTTCACGTACCCTGTTGTAGCATCCTGAGCTTGCTGTGTATGCCAGACATGGCACCTTGTTGTAACATCCTCAGCTTGCTGTGTATGCCAGACATGGCACCTTGTTGTAACATCCTGAGCTTGCTGTGTATGCCACGCATGACACCTTGTTGTAACATCCTGAGCTTGCTGTGTATGCCACGCATGGCACCTTGTTGTAACATCCTGAGCTTCCTGTGTATGCCACGCATGGCACCTTGTTGTAACATCCTCAGCTTGCTGTGTATGCCACGCATCGCACCTTGTTGTAACATCCTGAGCTTGCTGTGTATGCCAGGCATGGCACATTGTTGTAACATCCTGAGCTTGCTGTGTATGCCAGGCATGGCACCTTGTTGTAACATCCTGAGCTTGCTGTGTATGCCAGGCATGGCACCTTGTTGTAACATCCTGAGCTTGCTGTGTATGCCACGCATGGCACCTTGTTGTAACATCCTGAGCTTCCTGTGTATGCCACGCATGGCACCTTGTTGTAACATCATCAGCTTGCTGTGTATGCCAGGCATGGCACCTTGTTGTAACATCATTAGCTTGCTGTGTATGCCAGGCATGGCACCTTGTTGTAACATCATTAGCTTGCTGTGTATGCCAGGCATGGCACCTTGTTGTAACATCATCAGCTTGCTGTGTACGCCAGGCATGGCACCTTGTTGTAACATCATCAGCTTGCTGTGTATGCCAGGCATGGCACCTTGTTGTAACATCATTAGCTTGCTGTGTATGCCACGCATGGCACCTTGTTGTAACATCCTCAACTTGCTGTGTATGCCACGCATCGCACCTTGTTGTAACATCCTGAGCTTGCTGTGTATGCCACGCATGGCACCTTGTTGTAACATCCTGAGCTTGCTGTGTATGCCACGCATGGCACCTTGTTGTAACATCCTCAGCTTGCTGTGTATGCCACGCATGGCACCTTGTTGTAACATCCTGAGCTTGCTGTGTATGCCAGGCATGGCACCTTGTTGTAACATCCTGAGCTTGCTGTTTATGCCAGGCATGGCACCTTGTTGTAACATCCTGAGCTTGCTGTGTATGCCACGCATGGCACCTTGTTGTAACATCCTGAGCTTCCTGTGTATGCCACGCATGGCACCTTGTTGTAACATCATCAGCTTGCTGTGTATGCCACGCATGGCACCTTGTTGTAGCATCCTCAGCTTGCTGTGTATACCACGCATGGCACCTTGTTGTAACATCCTGAGCTTCCTGTGTATGCCACACATGGCACCTTGTTGTAACATCATCAGCTTGCTGTTTATGCCAGGCATGGCACCTTGTTGTAGCATCCTGAGCTTGCCGTGTATACCACGCATGGCACCTTGTTGTAACATCATTAGCTTGCTGTGTATGCCACGCATGGCACCTTGTTGTAACATCCTGAGCTTCCTGTGTATGCCACGCATGGCACCTTGTTGTAACATCATTAGCTTGCTGTGTATGCCACGTATGGCACCTTGTTGTAACATCCTCAGCTTGCTGTGTATGCCACGCATCGCACCTTGTTGTAACATCCTGAGCTTGCTGTGTATGCCAGGCATAGCACCTTGTTGTAACATCCTGAGCTAGCTGTGTATGCCACGCATGGCACCTTGTTGTAACATCCTCAGCTTGCTGTGTATGCCACGCATGGCACCTTGTTGTAGCATCCTGAGCTTGCTGTGTATGCCAGGCATGGCACCTTGTTGTAACATCATGAGCTTGCTGTGTACGCCAGGCATGGCACCTTGTTGTAACATCATCAGCTTGCCGTGTATACCAGGCATGGCACCTTGTTGTAACATCATTAGCTTGCTGTGTATACCAGGCATGGCACCTTGTTGTAACATCATGAGCTTGCTGTGTATACCAGGCATGGCACCTTGTTGTAACATCATCAGCTTGCTGTGTATGCCAGGCATGGCACCTTAAAGTTGTAACATCCTGAGCTTGCTGTGTATGCCAGGCATGGCACCTTGTTGTAACATCATCAACTTGCTGTGTATGCCAGGCATGGCACCTTGTTGTAACATCCTGAGCTTGCTGTGTATGCCAGGCATGGCACCTTGTTGTAACATCATTAGCTTGCTGTGTATGCCAGGCATGGCACCTTGTTGTAACATCATGAGCTTGCTGTGTATGCCAGGCATGGCACCTTGTTGTAACATCCTGAGCTTGCCGTGTATACCAGGCATGGCACCTTGTTGTAACATCATGAGCTTGCTGTGTATGCCAGGCATGGCACCTTGTTGTAACATCATGAGCTTGCTGTGTATGCCACGCATGGCACCTTGTTGTAACATCATTAGCTTGCTGTGTATACCAGGCATGGCACCTTGTTGTAACATCCTGAGCTTGCTGTGTATGCCAGGCATGGCACCTTGTTGTAACATCATGAGCTTGCTGTGTATGCCAGGCATGGCACCTTGTTGTAGCATCATGAGCTTGCTGTGTATGCCAGGCATGGCACCTTGTTGTAACATCATGAGCTTGCTGTGTATGCCACGCATGGCACCTTGTTGTAGCATCCTGAGCTTGCTGTGTATGCCAGGCATGGCACCTTGTTGTAACATCCTGAGCTTGCTGTGTATGCCAGGCATGGCACCTTGTTGTAACATCATTAGCTTGCTGTGTATGCCAGGCATGGCACCTTGTTGTAGCATCCTGAGCTTGCCGTGTATACCACGCATGGCACCTTGTTGTAACATCATTAGCTTGCTGTGTATGCCAGGCATGGCACCTTGTTGTAACATCCTGAGCTTGCTGTGTATGCCAGGCATGGCACCTTGTTGTAACATCCTGAGCTTGCTGTGTATGCCACGCATGGCACCTTGTTGTAACATCATTAGCTTGCTGTGTATGCCAGGCATGGCACCTTGTTGTAACATCCTGAGCTTGCTGTGTATACAAGGCATGGCACCTTGTTGTAACATCATCAGCTTGCTGTGTATGCCAGTGTCGTGTCCTCCTTTAAAGTGTCGTCCCTGGAGTGAGGAGATCCGACACCCACATTATAATATTATTTTTTTCCCCCTCAATATTCTGGAGAATCCACCCGCTTCCGTCCAACACACTCCATCAGCCTATGGACACCTTTTCCTATCACTCTCACACTGTCGTACTATGCCCCCTTCTCATACTTCCCCAACGCAACATACTCAACAACTCTTGCTTCTAGAAATTAATAAAGATTAATTTATTAAAATAAAAGTGTAACGTGTATGAGACGTGTATGCGAAGAAAATGTGTGACGTGTTCTATAAAGTGTGTAGACTCTGTCTCTCAGACATCAACTCAGTCAGCTGATCACAGCAAAGATAGACCACAGCACGTTACGTCAGAACAAGTACGTCTCACCCGTTGCCGGAACCATCTTGCCGGATAATGCTTTGCCTCTGTAGACCTCTGGTAATCCAATTTCATGAACATCCGAAATAGACACCGGTGGTATTAAGAGTTAATCAGGGACCGGTTGCACTCTACACAATGTCCGTTCCTAATGTTCCTAAACAAACTGCACAAGTCTTTTGCAGTGTGTACGCAGTTAGTTAGTTAGTTAGTTAGTCGACAGATCATCCTCGTTGCACATCGAACCATTCAGTCCATAAGTGCTAATTACTAATGTTAATTGTTACTGTACTAACACTAGGTACTCTTAGCCGGTTCTCGGTTCGTTACTACTGTCTGATGCTGTGTGGTGCATCAGTATGCATCACTCTCTTTGATGAATCAATTTCCTTCTAGCGTAAGTTACGTTTCTGTATGCAACTTTATTGACTCTTGAACTGGTGTTCTTCAGAATGGGTTTTTTAATTCTTTCCCAAAACTTGTAGAGTTTCCTTGGATCTGGTAGGGAACCTAGGATAGAAACAACACATCTGGTGATAGTACTAGTCACTGATCCCTTCGGCTGAGTGTAAGCCTATCACCTTGCTTAATGATCTTTAGCTAACTAGATGTCGCGAGATTGCCATGAGTTAAACAGATAAATTTACCGACGTTTGCTGGGCGTATATTTTCTAGGCCCACAACAGTCGTACTAACAGAGTAAACACAGCTGCACAGGTTACATCAGGTCAGCCCATATACACATTTGGTGGTGAGTGAGGAGGAAGGGAGTGCGCTGAATCATACATCGTTTTGACAAGTTGGATGGAAAACGGAAGTACTCAGCAAGGAAGTAAACAGTCCATATGTCATATAGTTTCCGGACATCCCTCAGAGGGGCAGATTGCTACTGACAGCTTGTTGAGGAAAACTCTTTGTTGGAACTCGACAGCAAATCGCTGGCTTGTTTTGAGAATCTAAACCTGTGATGAAAAATCTAACATGGAGGGAGCCAGAGGGAGGATGGATCCCTGACAGGGGATGATCTGCACCTGTGTGGGGGCATAAAGGATAACGTCACGTGGCCAACTTTGGTAGTTTGCCATATAAACCCGAGTTCGGACCAACTAGGGGGACTTGAAAATGTAGATTTAGGCAGACATGCTTGTCACTGCAGCAGTTAGAACATCTAACGTGTGAAGGAGATATTTGATTTAGTTTACACGAGCCTGTATGGCTACCATTAGATGTAATTTAGTGTAAACTGCAGTGCCGTAAGGTATAACCTATTATATTATTAGTTCTAATTAATATAGACTGTAGCCTTGTTAAACTATAGTGTGATGATTAGCACTGTTAGTGGAAACTAGTTAGAGTAGAATAGTGATATTAGCTCTGCTAGTTAAGAATAGAATACTGAGGTTGCATTCTGTTTGCTGATTTTTTTTGTCTTGGCCTGATGATAACCTATGTGGTCAGTTCATCTGTCCCTGATGGGTACATTATATGTTCTGAGCGAGGCCGATGCCCACGATCATCTAATAGAGATCAGTGAAGGGGAGGCTATCACCGGTTATATGATTTATGTTACAGGTTTCCTCTGGTTGGAATGAAGAACACGAAACCCAGAGAAAAGCCGATCCCGGATAAAGTTTGGCGCAGGAAGATTGGCCAACAACTTTACAACAGAGATTATACTAGAGGAAGATGATCAACCTTGCTCAGTGGAGCTGAATGGTATCCTACCGGATAAATACCGAATGAGTTTAGGTCATACCAGTTTTAACACACCAGTAGTGATGGATATTCAGTTCACTTATGACTAGAACAAAAATAAAGGTCTCTATTGGAGTATAGACAATAACTGTTTAATAGTGAGAACTAGTGAACATTTATCAAGAGACAAAAAGTCTTGTTCATAGGACAGTGTTCCATGTTTGTTTCACCGCGCCGGAATTATGAAGCCGGAGTTTCTATAAACTGTTAGGAACAGTTGTGTTAGGAACAATAACAGTTTTTTTTCACGGAGTATATATTTACATGGGATTCAGATCTCATGGTCATCAGAGTTCCTGGAGGAGGACATGTCTGGAGAGAAGGATACGACTTCGGTGAGGTTTTTCGTACTGACTCGAATGATGTCGTGTGATCCTTGCCATGATGTGTACACTATGATCCTGAACTTTGAAGGCTGACATACACATTTATGTTATAATACACGACACACTTTTTTTTCTTCGCATACACGTCTCATATACGTTACACTTTTCTTTTAATAAATTAGTCTTTATTAATTTTTAGAAGCAATAGTTGTTGAGTATGTTGCGTTGGGGAAGTATGAGAGGGGGCATAGTACGACAGTGAGAGAGTGACAGGAAAAGGTGTCCATAGGCTGATGGAGTGTGTTGGACGGAAGCTGGTGGATTCTCCAGGATATGAATAAGGGGAAAAATATTATAATGTGGGTGTCGGATCTCCTCACTCCAGGGACGACACTTTAAAGGAGGACACGACACTAGACTTAGTCATAGTGTCGTGAAATACTGAAGAGTTAATGATTCCCAGATGGACGACTGCATACACCGACTGCCCAGGTAGGAGAAGGGTTAACAAAGGAGAGACCAGGCGCATGTGTTTATAGGTCAAGACAGGAGAAGGGGCCGGCTAACCGCGCAGGTAAAAGGGTCGAGTGGAAAGATTGGTTCGGGACAAAGGCCGACAGTATTATTGGACAAACATATTGCAGTATGGATGTGAAACGGTCCCGAGCTGTAATTTTCCACTAACAATGATAATGCAGTCTGGATGTGAGGTGTCCAGCAATGTCAAGGACTATGCGGCAAAAATGACCGATATAAAGAGGGTCGATTCTTTGTGTAAGTTTAGTGTGTGTTCCAAACTGACCTGAAGGAGATATGTTCTTGAGTGGGAATAGAAATACACGTCCCTAATGATGGAAAGAGGGGATAATAGTGTGGTATTCGCTAAGTGTTTTTTCGATTCAAGGAACATAGATGCCTAAATAAGGTATAAAGATATTAGATATAGTTTAGCATAGGAATATATATGTGAAGGAATAGCATTTACCATTGCTTTCTATTAGTAGATAGTTTAGACTTTGGTGAATTCATATGTCTTATGCGGGTGTTCACTTCGGAAGCCTTGTCATTATGGCGGGAGAAGGACACTTGCATAAGTAGTAGTAAGGAGCGGACGCTTATCACTGGATTTGTTATACTTTTCCAGGTTCCACTCTCCTAGTGAAAGCAGAGACAGGATGAAGAGTACTACATTAAACAACTAAAGTACATACGGAGAACCAAACAAACCTGAGAAAAAAGGTTAAGATGAAGAAAGAATAAAATAAAGAAAAAATACAGAACACTGTATGCTCAAACGAATATCCCACTAAAACACGTGAAAGGAAGGGGGGTGAACCTGCGGCAGGCAGGGATATGTACAACTACATACGTATTGTACAAATAAAGGAAGAAAGAATAGACAATTAGAGACATTGATATTAATCTATAGACAATAGGAATAACTGTGACGAGGTGGTGGTTTTTTCGATGTTGGATATGCACCGTCATGAAACAGACTCGAGCGCAGTCATAAACTTACGGGACTTTTATTACGGTACAGTGAATCAGTGGTGAACAGTTGTTTCATTCAATAACGGATTTACCATCAGATTCAAGCATACGGATAATCCCGGGTGAGCTCTGTCCTGTTTGATGTGCTGTCCTGTGATCTTAAAGAATGAATGGGCGAGAAGCAACACCGCTGATAGACATGCAGAGTTCTTTCTAACACCAACCATAGAACACCCTATCAACTACACTTACAAAATCCATACATACACCAGACATAGTTTTATTAATAAATCTTTTGTTTATTGTTGAAAGAAACTGTTGTCGGAGTATGTGTTGAGAGAATAACAGAGAGAGAGTGAAACCACTAGATATATGGAAGGGAAGACAGAAGAGAGGAGTGTAGACTAAAGTCAGTCAATAATCCCAACAGATACTAAGTTTAAAGATGTGCTTGTTGATTCCACTCTCCTCTCGGGAAGAACAGGACACATAGAGCAGATTAGCTACCCACCTAGAGCCGAATCAGGCTATGACAAAAGAAAAATCAGCAAACAGAATGCAACCTCAGTATTCTATTCTTAACTAGCAGAGCTAATATCACTATTCTACTCTAACTAGTTTCCACTAACAGTGCTAATCATCACACTATAGTTTAACAAGGCTACAGTCTATATTAATTAGAACTAATAGACTATATTGACTACCTTATGTAAAAACCGCCTCATTCCCGGGATGGCTACTACACTTTGCCATAACGGCACATGCTAGTTAATCTTAAATTAATCTAACACTGTAGAGCTCTCCCACAAACACGTCCATCCTAATCCACGGGTTTTGGTCAACTCCCCATCTCCAATCATGGTTTTCTGGCAAACCCCTAAAATTGGTCACGTGATATGGGTGACGTCCTGCAGGTGTCATTTGCGCATATCATCCATTGACAGGAATCGATTTTTCCTGGCTTGAGTCATTGTCAAAGTTGTCATCAATTGTTTAGATTCCCAAAACAAGCCAGCGAGTTCCTGTATGATCCCAACAATAGTGGCAAATAACCAGCTGTCAATCTTCTCGATGTTCCGGAAACTACGAATTGACCTATGTACTGTTACTTCCGTGCTAAGTACTTCCGTTTTCCCTCTGATATGTTTTTGACTTGTCAACGAGATGTACGATTCAGCGCACTCACTTCCTCTATACATCTTCCACTTGTTAATTTTGTCCGACAGGTGACGGCAACATCCGATTGCCACTATGACCCCACTTCTTCCATCTGTATTCAAATGTTGACAAACTTGTCAAGGCGATGTCGGGATTCGTTTCCCGCACTTCCGAGGGTGGCCAATCCGTCAACCATATGTACAAGTACAACTGTTATTTCTGCCCGACCTGTTTTTGGAAACACGTGCAGCTGTGTTTACTCTGTTAGTACGACTGTTGTGGCCTAGAAAATATACGCCAAGCAAACGTCGGTATTATTATCTGGTTAACTCATGGCGAGCTCGTGACATAGGCCCCCTCTTAAGAGAGTAGTCCATCTCACTCTTCTCCACCATGAGTTAAATCCAGATGATTCATTCCTCTTCTTCAGGAGCTGGATGTCTTGACAAGAAATCCGCTCCAACATTTTCCTTCCCAGGAATGTACTCTACTGTGAAATTATATGGTTGAAGTAACAACGACCACCGCATCAAACGGGCGTTGAGCTTCTGAGAAGTAGCCAGGAACATCAGGGGCTGATGATCCGACTGAACCCGAAACTTAACTCCATACAAATATGGCTGAAATTTTTGCACTGCCCATACGAGGGACAAGCACTCTCTCTCGACGGTTGAATAATTCCTCTCCGCCTGTAGAAGTTTCTTACTTGCGTATGCCACAGGTTTCAAAACCGAAGCATCGTCTTTTCCTTCCTGTAACAAAGCGGCTCCAATTCCAATCGCACTCGCATCTGTTCTCAACACAAATTGTTTGGAAAGGTCAGGGAGCTGTAATACAGGTTTGCTGACCAAGGCCTCCTTTAACTGACTATAGGCATTCTCACATTCTGGTGTCCAAATGATTTGGTCCGGTAATCCCTTTTTCAAGGTTTCCGTCAACGGAGCTCCCAGTTCCGTGAAATGTGGGATAAATTTGTGGTAGAACCCACACAACGAGAGAAAAGATCGCACATCCTTCTTCGTTTTTGGCCTTGGTGCATTTCTGATTTTCTCCAGGTTCTTCTCTTCTGGGACAATGTGTCCTGGAGTGATGGTGTGACCTAGAAATTCCAGAGTTTGGTAACCAATCATGCACTTGCTTGGACGAGCAGTAAGCCCTGCTTCCTTGAGCCTATTAAACACTCTCTCCAAGGATTGTAAGTGGTCATCCAAGCTGTCACTGGAAATCAGAATATCATCCATGAATGAGATGATGGACGGATCCTGTAACGGATCTAGTAAAGTCCTCATCATGCGTGTAAACACACTAGGTGCATTGCTGAGTCCAAAGGGCATGACCTTGAATTCGTAGTGTCCACTGGGTGTACTGAAAGCTAACAGTGGTCGAATCTCCGGTTTGACTGGTATCTGATAGTACCCCCGACTCAGATCCACCTTTGAAAAGTACCGAGCCTTATGGAGCCTAGCGAATAACTGAGTTGGATTCGGCAAAGGTTCCACCTGAAACTGTGTATGACTGTTCAGCAGTCGGTAATCTATACACAACCGGTGTTCTCCACTAGGTTTGCGTAACAAAACTACCCCCGCATTGTATGGGGATGTGGATGGTGCAATCACGTCATCCTCCAGCAGTTTTTGTATTTCCTCCTCCAGGGCCTTTTCTTTAGAGAATGGCACTGGGTAAACCTTTTGGCGAACAGGCTCCTGTGTGGTCAAAGTCATCTCGAACTCAACCAACCTCGTTCGTCCAGGTTTATCAGTCAGTATCTCCTTATGAGACTTGAGAACCTGGGTTATCCTTTCCCTCTCCTGGGAGGTCAGATCAGGGTTCACTTTCACATCCCTATAGGTTTCCTGGTGTACCAAGGGATATTCCCTGCCCTCGCTGGTTCCCACTTCCGTCTCCACTGCAACTGCCATTGCCATGAGGTGAGCTGCCTTGTCTCCGGGTCTCTCTTCGTATTTCCGCAAGAGATTGATATGGAAAATCTTCGACTTTCCCCGGATCCGGATTTGATAGTTGGTTCTGGATATCCCCCTTTCCACGGGAAATGGTCCTTGCCAACCTATCTCCAGTTTGTTGTTTCCCGTTGGGAGTAGCAACAAGGCTTTATCTCCCACCTCTAGAGATCTTTCTTTAGACCTACGGTTGTAGTAAGCCGCATGTCTTTTCCTGGCCTTTTTCAAGTTTTGATTTGCCAGAGTCCATCCCTTGTGGAGTTTTTCTTTCAGTTCCTCCACGTATTGATAGGATGAGATCACTTCTTCTGAGGTCCCCTCTTCAGTCCAACTCCTCAACATGGCTTCCAACGGTCCTTTGATTGGACGACCAAACAGCAACGTAGCGGGTGGTAGTCCTGTTGAGCCATGAGGAACTTCCCGATAGGCAAAGAATGCTGCTGGGATATATTCATCCCACCTATCAGGTTTTTCCTGCGCTAGTTTCCTGAGCATTGTCATCAACGTGCCGTTGAAACGCTCTACTTGTCCATTGGCTTGAGTGTGGTAAGGGCTGGTATGTATGTGGTTAGAGTGAAACACCCTAAATACCTCCTCCATGAGTTTTCCACAAAACTGAGATCCATTGTCCGTCAGAATTTGATCCGGAAAGCCTAATCTGGTAAAGGCCTCCATCAGTGCGTCCGCCACTCTTTTCGAGTCAATCGTGGTCAACGGTATCGCCTCACCCCACATTGTACAGCAATCCACCATTGTGAGTATATACATGTTCCTCTTCCTAGTCCTGGGAAGTGGACCCACGATATCGATGGCTACCCTCTCGAAAGGAGAGTTCATGATGGGCATCTCACCCAACATCACCGGTGCTGTCCAGTGTTTCGGTGCCACCCTCTGGCACTCAGGGCATGACTTCACATACCGACGCACATCATCTGTCATTCCCGGCCAATAGTAATGGCGGGAAATTCGCTGCGTGGTGGCGGCAATACCCATGTGTCCACTAAAGGAGATGGTATGCCCCATATGAAGAATCTGGGATCGGTGAGCTTTCGGGACGATCAACTGACCGTATAGGTTGTCTCCCCTTCCTGCTCTCCTGTAGAGTATCCTATTCTTCATGTAGTACTGCCCCCGTCCTGGTGGATCAACACTTTTCTGCAGCTTTTTGTAGCAAGGACGTAAAGTATCATCCTCACTCTGGGCAGTTCGTAGCTCCCCCGGCATTGGGTTAGTCACAATTGCGTCTGCCTCTTCCGTTTTCGTCTGAGAGCGAGTCTGCATTGCTCCCATATGGATTGGCTCCCTGGGCATTCCCAGAAAGACATACCGGCAACCTAGGATGACTGGAAAAATGGGATCGGTCAATACAGCGGCCTTGATGGTGCCGGTGACGTACCTTGACCGAATCTCCACATTAGCAATAGGCAACTTCATGACTACAGCACTCTTCTGTGCAGGCTGTATATCCAATGTCTCACCTGTGAATTGTTCTGGATGTACCAGATCCGCAGAAATCACGGCCTCCCCGTCCAGTCCTGTGTCGTATAAACACTCCACTTGACGACCGTTAACCTCTACCAATTCCACTACAGGTGGTTTTTCCTGGTCTGGAGTCTCTTCCTCGGCCTCGACCTGTTCGGTGGGCTCCACCTTCGGTTTTCCTGAGCACACGACGAATTGAGTGTCTCCTGACTTTCCCTTGCAGTCAATAGCATTGTGCGTATTCGACTGGCATTGGTTGCACCATTTCCCTGTCCTAGATTTTCTATTGTCGGACTTGAATGAGCTCTCCTGGTGGCGAGCTTCCTTGTTGACCTTGGCATTTTCCGTGACAACCTCCTTGGAAGTCACTTGACATGCTGCAAAGTGAGGGTTCTTAGCCTTCGATTTGCAGTCCCTCGTATTGTGAGAGGGTGACTTACAAATTGAACACCACTTCTCCGACCACGGTCGTTTAGGTGTAGAGCTTGAAGTGCTCTTGCTTCCCTCCTTCTTCTTCTCTGAATTATCCTCTGATTTTTGCACATAAGGTTCCCACTTTTTTGTTCCTGAGTTTTTGGCTTTCTTCTTGTCATGTTTCTCTTGACTTTTGGAGTTGGTGGAAAGGTTTTCCCCTGCCTCCCCATGTACCTCGACGAACCGTTCTGCTAATTTAGTCACGAGGTCAATACGTTCTGCTCCTTGTTCTCCCAGGAACGTCCTGAGAGGTTTAGACATTTGCTTCTTCAACTGGTCGACCACCATGAGCTCTTCCAGACTCTCATAGTCATGGGCGAACCCAGCCAAATCCATCCACTTGTGGAGATAAGATTTTAGACGCAAACTGTAGGCGGCAAACAACTCCCCCGGTTCTCGTTTCGCTGCTCGAAATTTTTTCCGGTAGGTATGTGACGTAACCTCGAATCGTTTCAGCAGAGCCTTCTTTAACTCGTCATAATTGTTCTCATGTCCTGGTGGCAGGCGAGTATAAACCTCGTATCCGGTCCCGCGTAATCCCTGGGATAGCTTAAGATTCCATTTGTTACGCTCCAGACCCATAGCAACTGACATAGCCTCGAAGCGTTGAAGGTATTGGTCAATCTTCTCTTTGTCCTCCTCGTAGACCGCCAAAGGAAACTTCATGGCATGGTACCCATGTCCACCTACTGGTGTTGACCCTGGGATGGAGGAACCTCCAACTGCTCCCTCAGTTTCTCCATTAGATTGACTCTTGAGCTCGAGTTCCCGCATCCGGTACTCGTGCTCCCTCTTCTGTGCTTCTTGTTCAGCTTCTAATTTCCTAGCTGCTTGTTCAGCTTCCAATTTCCTAGCTGCTTGCTCAGCTTCCAATTTCTTAGCTGCTTGCTCAGCTTCCAATTTCATAGCTGCTTGCTCAGCTTCCAATTTCTTAGCTGCTTGCTCCAACTCCATCCTTCTCAATTCCAGCTCGGCCTTTCGATCTTCCCTTTCTGCTTGACGATACTCTCTCTCCACTTCCTGTATGTAATCCGTTAGAGCAGAACCCCCCAATCCCATTTCTTCCCCCTTTGCCTTTAATTCTAACGTGGTTAGTTTAGGGGTGGCCATTATACAGAGAGGTAAGCTAGCAGGTCTAGTACAATATAACTGCAAATTACTATACAGATATATGAACAAGTACTATAAATCTAGATATTACCACACACAGCACATTCACGCAGTGACAAGAGTAGAATCAGGACCACAGACCTATGCAGACGTGTGAAGTGTGAACAGGTAAGATATTAGTCCTAACCCCTATCCACATTCACTCTAGCTGGATTCTCCAAAATGATATCTCCCTCTTATAACTAAGGATCCCGTGTCAAAAGACCCCGTTGTCAGAGGATCCCACTGTCAAAGGTTCCTGCTTGCAGGAGATCTCGCTGTCCAAGGATCACGTTTATGAGAGATCCCGCTGTCCAAAGATCCCGTTTCCGAGAGATCCCGCTGTCCAAAGATCCCGTTATCGAGCCCCCAATAATGTCGTGTCCTCCTTTAAAGTGTCGTCCCTGGAGTGAGGAGATCCGACACCCACATTATAATATTATTTTTCCCCCTCAATATTCTGGAGAATCCACCCGCTTCCGTCCAACACACTCCATCAGCCTATGGACACCTTTTCCTATCACTCTCACACTGTCGTACTATGCCCCCTTCTCATACTTCCCCAACGCAACATACTCAACAACTCTTGCTTCTAGAAATTAATAAAGATTAATTTATTAAAATAAAAGTGTAACGTGTATGAGACGTGTATGCGAAGAAAATGTGTGACGTGTTCTATAAAGTGTGTAGACTCTGTCTCTCAGACATCAACTCAGTCAGCTGATCACAGCAAAGATAGACCACAGCACGTTACGTCAGAATAAGTACGTCTCACCCGTTGCCGGAACCATCTTGCCGGATAATGCTTTGCCTCTGTAGACCTCTGGTAATCCAATTTCATGAACATCCGAAATAGACACCGGTGGTATTAAGAGTTAATCAGGGACCGGTTGCACTCTACACAATGTCCGTTCCTAATGTTCCTAAACAAACTGCACAAGTCTTTTGCAGTGTGTACGCAGTTAGTTAGTTAGTTAGTTAGTCGACAGATCATCCTCGTTGCACATCGAACCATTCAGTCCATAAGTGCTAATTACTAATGTTAATTGTTACTGTACTAACACTAGGTACTCTTAGCCGGTTCTCGGTTCGTTACTACTGTCTGATGCTGTGTGGTGCATCAGTATGCATCACTCTCTTTGATGAATCAATTTCCTTCTAGCGTAAGTTACGTTTCTGTATGCAACTTTATTGACTCTTGAACTGGTGTTCTTCAGAATGGGTTTTTTAATTCTTTCCCAAAACTTGTAGAGTTTCCTTGGATCTGGTAGGGAACCTAGGATAGAAACAACACATCTGGTGATAGTACTAGTCACTGATCCCTTCGGCTGAGTGTAAGCCTATCACCTTGCTTAATGATCTTTAGCTAACTAGACTTAGTCATAGAGCAGATTAGCTACCCACCTAGAGCCGAATCAGGCTATGACAAAAGAAAAATCAGCAAACAGAATGCAACCTCAGTATTCTATTCTTAACTAGCAGAGCTAATATCACTATTCTACTCTAACTAGTTTCCACTAACAGTGCTAATCATCACACTATAGTTTAACAAGGCTACAGTCTATATTAATTAGAACTAATAGACTATATTGACTACCTTATGTAAAAACCGCCTCATTCCCGGGATGGCTACCACACTTTGCCATAACGGCACATGCTAGTTAATCTTAAATTAATCTAACACTGTAGAGCTCTCCCACAAACACGTCCATCCTAATCCACGGGTTTTGGTCAACTCCCCATCTCCAATCATGGTTTTCTGGCAAACCCCTAAAATTGGTCACGTGATATGGGTGACGTCCTGCAGGTGTCGTTTGCGCATATCATCCATTGTCAGGAATCGATTTTTCCTGGCTTGAGTCATTGTCAAAGTTGTCATCAATTGTTTAGATTCCCAAAACAAGCCAGCGAGTTCCTGTATGATCCCAACAATAGTGGCAAATAACCAGCTGTCAATCTTCTCGATGTTCCGGAAACTACGAATTGACCTATGTACTGTTACTTCCGTGCTAAGTACTTCCGTTTTCCCTCTGATATGTTTTTGACTAGTCAACGAGATGTATGATTCAGCGCACTCACTTCCTCTATACATCTTCCACTTGTTAATTTTGTCCGACAGGTGACGGCAACATCCGATTGCCACTATGACCCCACTTCTTCCATCTGTATTCAAATGTTGACAAACTTGTCAAGGCGATGTCGGGATTCGTTTCCCGCACTTCCGAGTGTGGCCAATCCGTCAACCATATGTACAAGTACAACTGTTATTTCTGCCCGACCTGTTTTTGGAAACACGTGCAGCTGTGTTTACTCTGTTAGTACGACTGTTGTGGCCTAGAAAATATACGCCAAGCAAACGTCGGTATTATTATCTGGTTAACTCATGGCGAGCTCGTGACAGCCAGGCATGGCACCTTGTTGTAACATCCTGAGCTTGCTGTGTATGCCAAGCACCCCATTCCCAGGCCCACTAATCTACATATTTCAGTGACCAGACTTGTTCTAGCACACGACTTCTGTGTACCGATGTGTTGACAACACATTTCTGGGACGTGTTTGTCTAAGGTGGCTACCTATTACTGTCTAGTGGTGGTTGTAGTAGTCGTGGCAGCAGCAACTACAGTAGTAATTGTTGTTTTTGTATAACAGCAGCAGTATGCATTGGTGGTAATTTCGTGGAAGTAGTATCGTAGTAGTAGTAGTAGTAGTAGTAGTAGTAGTAGTAGTAGTAGTAGTAGTAGTAGTAGTAGTAGTAGTAGGTTAAATAGACGTTTCAGTAGTAGTAGTAGCAGCAGCAGTAGTAGTAGTAGTAGTAGTAGTAGTAGTAGTAGTAGTAGTAGTAGTAGTAGTAGTAGTAGTTGTTGTTGTAGTTGTAGTAGTAGTAGTAGTAGTAGTAGTAGTAGTAGTAGTAGTAGTAGTAGTAGTAGTAGTAGTAGTAGTAGTAGTAGTAGGTTAAATAGACGTTTCAGTAGTAGTAGTAGTAGTAGTAGTAGTAGTAGTAGTAGTAGTAGTAGTAGTAGTAGTAGTAGTAGTAGTAGTAGTAGTAGTAGTAGTAGTAGTAGTAGTAGTAGTAGTAGTAGTAGTAGTAGCAGCAGCAGCAGCAGCAGCAGTAGTAGTAGTAGTAGTAGTAGTAGTAGTAGTAGTAGTAGTAGTAGGTTAAATAGACGTTTCAGTAGTAGTAGTAGTAGTAGTAGTAGTAGTAGTAGTAGTAGTAGTAGTAGTAGTAGTAGTAGTAGTAGTAGTGCCAGTTATAGTAGCAGTAGTAGGAGGAGCAGTAGTATTTGCTTTAGATGTTGCAATAGTTTCTAGTGGTTGTGGTTGTTGTTGTTGTTGTTGATGATGATGATGATGATGGTGTTGTTGTTGTTGTTGTTGTTGCTTCTTATTATTATTGTCGTCGTCGTCGGTTGCTGTTGATGTATGTGTGTAAGGCTAACGTTTCGGTATGCAATGTACAGCCTGTATTTTCCACGACTGGGAGATGTACAGTACTTCATTATTATATCAGGTGCCTTTATATTTCCAGAACTGTGACGCCCATCTCGTGAGGCCGGATCGATCTCGGAGTACTGAGGAGTGAACCGATGAATAACTATGTTATTCAGCTAGTACACCGGCCATCACATACAAGACCCTTTTTTGTTACCGCGAGCACAGTTTATTACTGGTAGATGTCGGAATTGTGTATACTTTTCTTGACCCCATGTCCAATATTGAATATAAATGGAAAAATAAAAATAAAAATAGTTTCGCAGCAGGAACTTTCAGTGGGTATGCGAAGTGTGGGTGTGTGGAGTGTGAAGTGTGAAGTGTGGTGTGAAGTGTGGGTATGTGAAGTATGGGTATGTGAAGTGACGGTATGTGAAGGGTGGGTATGTGAAGTGTGGGTATGTGAAATGTGGGTATGTGAAGTGTGGTATGTGAAGGGTGGTATGTGAAGGGTGGTATGTAAAGTGTCGGTATGTAAAGTGTCGGTATGTGAAGTGTGGGTATGTGAAGTGTGGGTATGTGACGTGTGGGTATGTGAACTATGGGTATGTGAAGAGTGGGTATGTGGAGTGTGGGTATGTGAAGTATGGGTATGTGAAGTATGGGTATGTGAAGTGTGGGCATATAAAGTGTCAGGACCATCATTTCTGTGTAGGCTGGAGTGCACGGAGGTATGGGTGAATCGTAATTCCTCTCGTGGCGAACGACGAGAACTGGCATTGAACAGTGTCTGAACGCGCTCAAAACACTGCCGACGTAACTTCATAACCGTTGCAACATAGCGTCACGTTAATCATATCGTTTAACACGCTGTCAATATGCACCGAGATGTTATAATTGTTATTGTTGGTTGTTGTTGTTGCTGTTGTTGTTGTTGTTTTTGTGGTTGTTGTTGTGGTTGTAGTTGTTGTTGTTGTTGTTGTTTTTGTTGTTGTTGTTGTTGTTGTTGTGGTTGTTGTTGTTGTTGTTTTGTGGTTGTTGTTGTTGTTGTGGTTGTAGTTGTTGTTGTTGTTGTTGTGGTTGTGGTTGTTGTTGTGGTTGTGGTTGTAGTTGTTGTTGTTTTTGTTGTTGTTGTTGTTGTTGTGGTGGTTGTTGTTGTTGTTGTTGTGGTTGTTTTGTGGTTGTTGTGGTTGTTGTTGTTGTTGTTTTTGTTTTTGTGGTTGTGGTTGTGGATGTTTTTGTGGTTGTGGTTGTTGTTGATGATGTTTTTGTGGTCGTTGTTGTTGTTGCTGTTTTTGTGGTGGTGGTGGTGGTGGTTGTTGTTGTTGTTGTTGTGGTGGTGGTGGTGGTTGTTGTTGTTGTTGTTGTTTTTGTGGTTGTTGTTGTTGTTGTTTTTGTGGTGGTGGTTGTTTTTGTGATTGTGGTTGTTGTTGTTGTTGTTGTGGTGGTGGTGGTGGTTGTTGTTGCTATTTTTGTTGTTATTGTTGTTGTGGTGGTGGTGGTGGTGGTGGTGGTGGTGGTGGTTGTTGTTGTTGTTGTTTTTGTGGTTGTGGTTGTTTTTGTGGTTGTTGTTGTTTTTGTGGTTGTGGTTGTTTTTGTGGTTGTGGTTGTTTTTGTGGTTGTGGTTGTTGTTGTTGTTGTTGTGGTGGTGGTGGTGCTGATGCTGGTGGTGGTGGTTGTTGTTGTTGTTGTTGTTGTTTTCTGTACGTAGTACATACATTGAGAAAACTTAAGGGTAGTATAACTAGAATGGTCTACTCAGAGAAAAGACCAGACGGACATATAATAAGACTGCTGCTGGCACCATTAGTATTGGGACTCTTCGCTGGATTTTGACGATGAGGACGGAGCACGTATGGGAATGTCTTGAGTGCGGTGATGTTGGTTCTTGACACAGCTCAGTTCAGCTCAACTTAACTCAACTCGACTTAACCCAACTTAACTCAACTCAGCTCAACTTAACTCATTTTAACTTAACTCAAGTCAACTTAACTCAACTCAACTCAAATTAACTCAGTTCAACTCAACTTAACTCAACTTAACTCAGCTGATCTTTAGAAAAGCTTTTGTTTGGAAACTACAAGGCAAAAGAAATAGAGGAAGACATGAAAACACACGGACACGAGCAACAGAAACAGAAATGAATAATATTTGTTTTCAGTTCGATCGTTATGTTGTTGATCGATTGCTGTTGTGATATCCTGTCAAGTTTACGTTCGGTAGTTTCCACTGCTTTCTGAACGACCAGCACCCATACCATTTCGTAAAAAAAAAAACAGCACAACGCGGTTTGCTTTCAAATCGCCCGCAGCTGTGTTTCGAATGCGGGTATACGGGATTAAGACCTTCGCCACGGAACGGACAGAAAACGAACAGTAAACATAACATTGCTTAGAAAATCTCAGTCAGCCAATTAATATTGGGGTTAATACCGACGTCCTGCAGGACACGCAACTGTCTCTTAATTCTTCTACAAAGTCTCGGTGGCGAAGTGGTTACGCCATCTGCCTCGCGTTTCGAAGGTTGTGGGTTCGATTCCGGGCCACGTCGTTCGGTTCACGGGTGCAATTTTATCAGAGACACCTGGGGGGTCGTCGCTGAAGCTACGGAGTTCGTGTTTTCGGCAGGCCGCCTGCGGACAGAGACCAAGCCATATGGGATAAAACGCAATGCAATGAACTCGATCGCCGTGCCTTTTAAATCTTTTTTTAAAAAATAAATTAAACTTCTAATACTGACGTCATTTGCAAATGTTCTGTCGGTGGCCATAATTTATTTCCTTCCGTCCAATGAGCGGTGTATCAAGGAAGGAATAACGTAAAATTCCCAATTTTGCCTTCCTTGAAAAAAGTAAATCCTCGAACTGGGTTTTACCCGTCGATTTTTCCCCTCTCGTCCTTAAAGCTTTCTTTGATCTACAAACATTCAAGTAGGCCTGTGCGAAGCAGATGTGGATGGTTGTGCCTTGTGGTGTTTCTTCTTCTTCTTCTTCTTCTTCTTCTTCTTCTTCTTCTTCTTCTTCTTCTTCTTCTTCTTCTTCTTCTTCTTCTTCTTCTTCTTCTGCGTTCATCCGGAGAGTTGTTTTCGGACGTGACTGCGTTGTGCCTGTTTACAGTAGAGCTGCGTTCTTGCGCCGTTAGGCCGACACATCCGACTTCTGCGGGCATTTGTTGACCGGGTTAACCTTACCGGGGCCTTGTGGTGTTTCAGATTGCCTGTTTCACATTGCCTGTTTCACAAAGTCGCAGCCATGTCATTTGTACATAAGTCTTATGTCAAATAGATTCGAATATATTGATTGACATTCAAGGAAGTTGCAGAAGGGGAAACGAAACCAACGGACAGACAAGATCAGCCGTTCATGTATCTGTCAACTCTAGAAGGATTCGCGAAGAATGACGTACTGTGGCCCGGGGGAGGGGGGCGTGGAGGGGTGGTTGAGGGAGTATGTGGGTTGGTGTAACCAATTTGAAACAGCAGGAATGCATCACTTTCAAAGATTCTAAATACAAGCTATCTAATTAGCTTAGTAACTTAGCCAGCCAGCCAGCCAGTCAGCCAGCCAGTCAACCAGCCAGTTAGTTAGTTAGTTAGTTAGTTGGTTGGTTAGTTGGTTGTTAGTTTAGTTAGTTGGTTGGTTGGTTGGTTGGTTGGTTGTTAGTTAGTTTAGTTAGTTAGTTAGTTGTTTGGTTGGTTGTTAGTTAGTTTAGTTAGTTAGTTAGTTGGTTGGTTGGTTGGTTGGTTGTTAGTTAGTTTAGTTAGTTGGTTGGTTGGTTGGTTGTTAGTTAGTTTAGTTAGTTAGTTAGTTAGTTAGTTGGTTAGTTGGTTGGTTGGTTGGTTGGTTAGTTGGTTGCTAGTTTAGTTAAATTAATTAGTTAGCCAGCCAACCAGCCAGCCAGCCAGCAACCCAGCCAGCCAGCCAGCCAGCCAGCCAGACAGCCAGACAGGTAGTTAGTTAGTTAGTTAGTTGGTTGGTTGGTTGGTTAGTTAGCTAGCTAGTTAGTTAGTTAGTTAGTTAGTTTAGATGCTTAGACAGCCAACCAGCCAGCTAATTAGTTAGTTAGTCAGTCAGTCAGCCAGACAGTCAGTCAGTCAGTAAGTCAGTCATTTAGCTAGGTACGTAGTTAGTTAGTTAGTTAGTTAGTTAGTTAGTTAGTTAGTTAGTTAGTTAGTTAGTTAGTTAGTTAGTTAGTTAGTTAGTTTAAGTTAATTATTTAGCCAGCCAACCAGCCAGTTAGTTAATTATTTAGTTAATTAGTTTATTTACTTAGACAGCCAACCAGCCAGCTAATTAGTTAGTTAGTCAGTCAGCCAGCCAGTCAGTCAGTCAGTAAGTCAGTCATTTAGCTAGGTACGTAGTTAGTTAGTTAGTTAGTTAGTTTAAGTTAATTATTTAGCCAGCCAACCAGCCAGTTAGTTAGTTATTTAGTTAATTAGTTTATTTACTTAGACAGCCAACCAACCAGCTAATTAGTTAGTTAGTTAGTCAGTCAGTCAGCCAGCCAGTCAGTCAATCAGTTAGTCAGTCATTTAGCTAGTTAGTTAGCTAGGTACGTAGTTAGCTAGTTAGTTAGTCAGTCAGTCAGTCAGTCAGTCAGTTAGAGTTAGTGTGTGTGTTAGAAACTAGATGTATATGATGCCATAATTTAGTATTATACTCAACGTATTATATTATTTTTTTAAACCACAGCAAAAATTAACTATAGCATTAGACTCTGCGTAAACAACTAACCACCACATCAGACTGCGTTAAAAAAAAAAGACTAACTATCGCATTGTTGTGTTAAAAAAATAATAACTTCCGCATTAGACTGCAAAATTATGTATATCGTATTAAACTATACGTATTAAAAACTGACCACGATATTATACATGTATTAAAAAGTGACTAAAATATTAGACTTTGTGTTTTAAAAAAAAATTTAATTAAATGACGTATTCTAATGTGCAACACGTTAGACCTCTCCATCCATCAAAAACTATCAAATATCCCTATAGGGTTGTTAAATACGCGTAACGCTGCAGCAGTATGGAGGAATTCAGACAACTAATTGGCTCAATTTGGTAATAGAGAGAGAGAGAGAGAGAGAGAGAGAGAGAGAGAGAGAGAGAGAGAGAGAGAGAGAGAGAATGGAAGGGAAAGAAAGAAGAAAGATAGGGGGATAGAGAGAGGGAGAGAGAAACAGAGTGATAGAAGAGAGAGGAAGTTAGGAAGTAAAAGGTCACGTGCAGTCTATATATATATATATATATATATTTGAAATCTTACCATCACGCGCTTGTCATAAACAGCCGGATGGTTGACAACAGAGGCGTCACCAGTGATGGGGTCAAGTGGTGCGGTAAATTGTCTCATTCCAATGTGGACATCTCTATATATGACTCTCTCTCTCTCTCTCTCTCTCTCTCTCTCTCTCTCTCTCTCTCTCTCTCTCTCTCTCTCTTCTGTGTGTGAGTGTGTGTGTTTGCGCGCGCTATGAATAATGGACAATTAATAAACAAGCAAAAATAAATCCCCTGAGGCCTTAGAGATGTGGTCTTACAGAAGAACGCTAAACTTCACTGGACTGATAATTCAAAACTCTAAATGTTTAAAGGGGCTAAGGTACAAAGACAACTTATCACAAACATCAGAAAGAGGCAGTCGACATTTACGGTCACATCTTAAAAAGAGAAAAGCTGGAGGATGTTGTGACAACTGGGAAGATTTGTGGACAGACACACAGAGAATGACAGCGGCAGAACATTCGTGACAGCTTTTTGTCATGGCATGGAACAATCTCAGCATAAGCATTGGTACATTCTGCTGGGGATCGCACGATATCGAGAAGCGTGATCGCCCACGCCATATGGCACGGCACTTGTTGATATTATTTAGGTATGAAAGTACATTTGTGTGAGTGTGAGTGTTTGTGTGTGTGCAAGTGGGAGAGAGATTTTTTTTTTTTGGGGGGGGGGGGGGGATCATTGCGTAACAGGAATTTTACGAATATTTTTAATAATGGCTATGTTATCCCTGGCATTACATTTAGTCCACCTGTCCACTACCTTTTTGATGCCTTCTAGGAAAATGTTTTTCGCCGTGGCCTTAATCCAGTGTTGCACCGCTTCCAATGCTTCGTTGTCATCTGCAAACCTCTGGCCTCGCAAAGGGTCTTTAAAGGGACTAAACAAGTGAAAGTTCGATGGCGCCGAGTCTGGACTATATGCTGGATGTTTCAAGACCTCACATTTCAGAGATCGTAGTTTATCCACTAGTGAACAACTAGAGTTAGAATTGAACTGTAAGAAGACACAGATTATGGTCGTCACTGGGAAGAAGGAAATACCACAATGTAATATACATGTATGCCTGTCTCTCTGGCTGTGGGGTTACAACACTTTCCCTCTGTAATCCCGTTTATCACGCAGAGTCTCGTAGCGGAGCGAGAGCTGAGGCGGTTCGACTCCCGCTCGTGACTTGCGGGATACTGAGCCGGCCGCTCAGAAAGCAATGGCAAACTACTGAGCGTAATCTTGCCAAGAGATCAACATACAGCTGAAAGATGCTGGTGTTGACAGCTAAGTCCTGTAAAGGATATGCTAAAAAAATATATATATATATATATATACATGTAAATGGGCATATTCTTAAACAAGTGAATCGGTACAGCTATCTCGGAACAGTCATAACATCTGATGGGAGATGTCTTGAAGAAATTAGAACAAGATTTGCCATTGCGAAAGTAGCCTTTCGAAAGATAAAAAACATATTGACTAATAAAAAGATATCAATTGAAACGAGAAAAAGAGTGTTGAAGTGCTACATAGAACCTGTACTTTTGTATGGATGTGAAGCGTGGACAATGGGCAGACAAGCTTAAAAACATCTGATGGCTGTGGAAATGTGGTTTCTGAGGAACATGCAAAGAGTATCATGGACAGACAGAAAAACCAATGAAAAAGTCTTCAAGAAACAAATGAAGATCATAAACTGATTAGAGATATTAGACGTAGACAGTCAAAATTTTTTGGACATGTTATGAGAAGAAATGAATTGGAGAACGTGGTGAGAACTGGCAAGATCGAAGGGAAGAGACCAAGGGGAAGACGGAGTAGTAAATACCTGGATGGCTTGGCCATGTGGCATGGTCGAGACAGAAACACGGAGCTGATCCACGAATCTGGTGACGAATGAGATGGCAAAACATTACGCCCACGCTTATCGGCATGGCACATGATGGATGGATGGAGTGTATCCAATGTTTCCACAGCCGTATGAGGGAGTGTGTTGTCGTGCAGCAACAATACTCCGTTTGAGAAATGTCCTCGGCGTTTCAAACGTATCGCGGGCTTCAGTTTGTTCACTTGCATGTCTCTGTATCAAGCACTAACCACAGTGTCGTACCTTTCCTGGAAATTAACCAATATGGGGCCCTTGATATCCTAAACGATGGTCATCATGACTTTCCCAGCGGATTCCTGTATCTGGGTTTTGTTTTTTTGTTTTGTGTGTGTGTGTTGTTTTTTTAAAAACCGAAGACAACAGATGTTTCCACTGCATCGACTGCCTTTTACTCTATGATTTGCAGTGATGCACCCAGGACTCGTCTCCTGTCATAATATGATGGAAAAACGCATCTCTTTCTCGAACATTTCACACACACAAAAACTTCTAACCTGCACAATTCACGTCGAGTGTGCTAGCCAGGCGGCCTTAATTCCTCAGGCTCAAGACGCCCCTGTCATACACCGCAAGTTACTATAGACAGTAAATGACAGTTTGATAGTCGGTTCAAATACACCTGACAAATCGTCTGTCGTGCACGTTTGTGGTAATCGGAAGGCTGTCTTGGGACCCATGTGCCACACATGTTCCTATAAACGAATTTTGTGAAGAATTTTGTACGCAACATCGTGACTCATGTTGAAAACCACAGCTACTTCATTAATATCGAGTGACCTGTTGTCAAGCACTAGCTAGTCGATCTTCAGTTTTACTGTGTCACTTTCTACACTCGCAGGTCTCCCGCAACGCGGTTTATTAATGACGTTTTGACATCTATTTTGAAATCTTTCTCCCCATTCATACACTCTGTCCTGACCCAAACAACTGAACCATATTTCATATGTAGATTTCACAAGGTTTCACGTCCTCTGACAAAAACCGAATAACATCTCGTTGTTCTTCCATGGTGCAAGTCGATATTGGCGCAGTCATTTTTGTAACTATGCGCAAAATGCTCGTCCCCACGACTGTTACATTAGGTATTGCTTTAGAGCCAGTTTGTGTCCTGAAATAAGATTTTCCGTTGTCCAAACTCTTTCATGTACTTGATAATAAAGATCAGTCAGTTAATGACTGTTTCTCGTGTGTGTGTGTGTGTGTGTGTGTGTGTGTGTGTGTGTGCGTGCGTCCGTGCGTGCGTGTGTGTGTGTGTGTGTGTGTGTTCGTTCGTTCGTTCGTGTGCGCCATAACACTGAAACCAGACACTGCTGTGTTATCGCAGCAATAGCCGAAGCATTACTGATAAACTACAAAAGATTAATAAACGCAACGTCATTAACTTATCAGGTTTGATAAGTGCTGTAATTAATTACAAGTATTGCATGCGGGTAATCATTACCTGCATCACGCAGCTATACTTATCTTGCACTGTAATGTAGACTTTAGTCTTTTTGTTTGGGGGGTAAAGGGGTGGAGAAGGGGGTGTGTTCATTTAAAGTCCCTTAGCTGTGATCTGCTGTGGCTGTGGGCATATTTTATAACGTTCACTCACTTTGAACTCAATCGTAGTCCATACATGTGCTACTACTCCTGGTGAGCTGGATTGAGTTTTGCGTGTGGGTTAGTTGTCCCTATTACCAGTGTCCCTCGCCATCAGGCGAACCCATTCCGATTTCTGAGGTACTCGTAATTTACGTCCCCGAGTCAAGGACGAGAAGTCAACATTTTAGTCCAACTAACCGGTGCAGGGGTTGAACCCGCTACCTCGGTATCAGCACACACCGGAAGTTTCAGAGCGTTCTTATTCATTCTGCCATGCTAATCTCCCTGTGGGTATGTCAAGTGTTGGAATTATTACATTTTATGTTAGACCTGAGTGCGCAGAGGTAAAGGTGACCAGCGTTCCCGTCCCATATTGTGTGGCCATGAACATTCGTTCGTTCGTTCGTTCGTTCGTTCGTTCGTTCGTTCGTTCTGTAGCATGTTCTTTGCAAAATCTCGCTCCCATAACAACTTTCCGGATAACTTCTAAGTCATGAGCAAGATGTCCCGCGTCCGATACACCCATCTGGAGATCATCCCCCACATCCTACACCTATCTTCCCTTTGGCCTTCTTCTTTCTCTCTGCCCGGGCATATACCACTCCATTATTGTTCTCTGCAAACTTTCATGACGTTTCTAGTGACTAAAGCATTTTAATTTTCTCGTCTTTAGTAGCCAAACATCTTCAATATTCAGCTCTTGTCGTATGGATGGATTTGTTCTTTTCTTTACCCAAGATATTCTTAGAACCCGTCTATAACATTTATATTCAAAGGCATTTATGCGCTGTTCAGCTTGTTTAGTAAGTGTCATTACCATACACTTTAATGAATTAAAAAATGTGTGGTGTTTAATCAACAATTCGAAGCCTATGTTATCGACAGGTTCTTCAGACTCTTCTTTCGTTTCCTGTTTCTTTGCTGCAGCTGCAGAACATCTTTCGGTTCACGAGTGCATTTTTCTCGGAGACTCCTGGGGGTCGTCGCTAGAAATACGGAGTTCGTGCTATGTCCGACGCTTTCGTCAGGTCGCCCTGCGGAAAGAGACCGAGCCATATGAGATAAAATCCGGTGCATTGAAGTCGATCCTCTCGACTCTAAAGACTTTTTTTTTAAAGACTGGCGAGAATCTTCTCCAAATCAGATGCAGTTGGTCAAGCTTTATAACGATGTTTAATATCGTTTGCAGGACATTGTGATCAACCCCCAATGCCTGGTTGACTTACTAGTTAAATTTTTTTTCAGTAGTCAGCCATTGCCGGTCTCTCTGGCTGTGGGGTTACAACACTTTCTCTCTGTAATCCCGTTTATCACGCAGAGTCTCGCAGCGGAGCGAGAACTGAGGTGGTTCGACCCCCGCTCGTGACTTGCGGATACTGAGCCGGCCGCTCAGAAAGCAATGGCAAACTACTGAGCGTAATCTTGCCAAGAGATCAACAGACAGCTGAAAGATGCTGCTGTTGACAGCTAAGTCCTGTAAAAGGATACGCAAAACATTTATTATTAGTCAGCCATTGCCGGCTTCGTGGCTTAGAAGTTAGCGACTTTTCTCTGTAATCTCGTATACTCTCGTAGGTAACGTGATGACGGTGAGAATCAGCAGTGGTTCGAATCGCATCGGTAACTTACGGGGTATGTGAGCCGGCCGCTCAGAAAGCAATGGCAAACTACTGAGCGTAATCTTGCCAAGAAATCAACATACAGCTGAAAGATGCTGGTGTTGACAGCGATGTCCTGTAAAGGATATGCAACAAAAAAAAACAAAAACAAAAAAAGAAAGTCAGCCATTGCTTTTTGAAAGAGAAGTCTACATACCAGAAATTAAATGCCTTCTGGTAAGTACCAGTTTTCCGGTACAAATGGCGACGACGTGACACGTTTATTCTTCGGGAGACGCTGTTTTTTGTGTTTTCTTGTGAATTATGTGGTCTTATTTCGTATTCGTTTATTGGAAGTGTTCAAAAGAAGCCACGGAAGGCAGGTGGTGGATGAAATTATGAGGGCAGTCGACAGATAGTTGTTGGTTATGGTCTCAAGTTTCGCGAGGGTAGGCAGAAGATCCCTTTCAGGGGACAATGGCTTGCGTCTCCGACCAGCATGGTCACTGCCATAGAAGGAAAGCAACGGCAAACTACCTTCTTTAAAAGTGTCTAGTTCATTATGGTTCGCCTAAAGACAGATCATCGCAAGACAAGGACAGAAACATTAAAATTGGCAACAAAAATGCAAAGAATACCATAGACAGATAGAAAAACTAATGTCCAAGTATTACAGGAGACAAATGAAAATCGTAAATTGATTAGAGAGATTAGACGTAGATAGTCAAAAAAATTTTGAACATGTTATGAGAAGAAATGGATTGGAGAACTTAGTGACAACTGGCAAGATCGAAGGGAACAGACCAAGGGGAAGACTGAGAAGTAAATACCTGGATGGCTTGGCCACATGGCATGGTCGAGACAGGAACACTGAGCTGATCCACGACTCTGGTGATTGAGGGAAATGGCTAGTCATGACGGCCCACGCTTTCCGGCATGGCACATGGTTGATTGATTGATTGAAGTACCAGTTAGTTCTCCTGGAGCAACAACTGGATTTGTGTCTTCTATTATGTCCCATTGTTTGCAAACTTTTATGTTCGAATTTTTAATTTTTTTTTTTTGCAATTTCTAAAGTTTATTTTTTCATGAAGTGTTTAATTATAGTTTTTTTAAAGATGAATTTGTCGATTATAAACAAGTGTGTTAACAAGGATTCCAGTTGTGAACTTATCAATTTGTTTCGTTAGAATGTAACACCATCGACTACCAGCACTGGCTCTGCACCGAAAAAAATCTGCTACGAGAGCAATAGGGCGCCCGAGAAGAAAAAGGATTGACGACATCAAAGACATTGTGCAGTCACACGGAATGACACTATGCAGTGCCACCCATCAAGGGCTGAAGCGTCAACTATTCCTCCCAGCGACGCTTGACAGCAAAAGTGGAAGATGATGATGACGACGACGACGACGACGACGCCGACGATGATGATGATGATGATGATGATGATGATGATGATGATGATGATGATGATGATGATGATGATGATCAACTGTGATTCTGTTATGTTATACAGACTGATGCTTTGTTGCTTTGTAAAATGAATGTTTCCTCTCCCCTACGTCTCAGATATATCACAATCATTCTTTTCCAGAAATCATGTCTTTTACATGTCCACAATATTTCATGTTCCTCAGTTGTATATATTAATAACCAATACTTTTGTTTTTCAATACGAAATCGTTGTTAAAAACATCTGTTTGGGGAGTCTCCGCGGTGAAGTAGTTCAGCCACATGCCTCGCGCTCTGAAGGTTGTGAGTTCGGTTCCAGATTCCGTCACTCGGTTCACAATGCAGTTTTCTTGTAGACTCCTGGGGGTCGTCGCAGAAACTACGGAGTTCGTCCTTTGTGGGACGCTTTCGGCAGGTCGCCCTGCGGAAAGGACCGTAATGTGTATAACGTGTCGTATTAGTTCCATATCCTTTACAGGACGTCGCAGTCAACCCCGGCATTTCTTTTGCTTTTTTTTTTTTTTTGCTGTCCGTGATCTCTTGGCAAGTTTACGTTCAGTAGTTTGCCATTGCTTTCTTGCACGACCGGCACCCGTACCATTTCGTAAACAATCAACGCAAGGCGGTCTGATGCCAAATCGCCCGCAGCAGTGTTTCGAATGCGGTTATCTTGTTATAAGTGAACAAATTAAGAAAAGCTTGGAAGCAACGGAGATGTGGTTCCTGAGACGAATGTTGAGAATACTGTAAACTATCAGAGAAACTAACAATGATTGTCAAGACAAGACTAATGAAACTAGAACATGATATACAACAATAACAAAAAGACAGACATCATTCCTTGGTCAAGTGATGAGAAGAGAGACATTGGAGGACGTCAGGACAACTGGAAGTGTCAGTGGGAAAAGAGGTGGAGGCAAACCAAGAGAAATAGTACAGGGTTGACTGAGGCGGTGGCATAGAGGATTATATCATCAGAAGTGGTGATTTAGGGCAAAAAGGACCGAGACTTGTGGAGAGATATGAACGTTTAAGCCAGTTGGCAAATTACATAATGATGAAGATGATCACGTATCCATAGTAATAAGAACAGCTGAAATATACAGTAGAACGGGATAGAAGAGTGTTGTGTATTATAGGCAGCTTGAAAAGACTGATATATAGACGGCCATCACACTGGCATACAGACAAACGGACAATACAACAACACAAACGGACACCTATCCGAATACTCACCGGGTATGCAATTTTTAAACTTTTCGTAGAACTTCATCCGGACAGACTTGATGTGGGTAACAAGATCCGACTCACGGCGTCCTTCGATGGCGGCAAACACCGCGGCACCGATCACCAGGAACAGAATATAGAACACACTAAGGGCGAGTAATCGAAAATTACTTCGTCTTATCAGAGGTTTCTTGTCTGTTGCGGTTGTTTCCCCTTGACCAACAATTGGGTCGGTATCTGACATTATGTCCCTTTGATTAAAGATTATGTCTCTTAGGTTGAAGATTGGAAGATCTAAATATGATTTTGATTATACTTTTGATTTCTAAAATTTATAGTTCAAAGTATTCGTCAACTGTGCCACATAGTTATGCAATATTTAGCCATAACTAATGTACTAATCTGTGTAGTATACACGTTTCCAAAAGATAGTACTGTAAGTTTCTATAAATATGTCCGGTCAAACCTGAGTATGCGAGCAAGGAATGAGAAAACGTTAGACTGTTCGTAAATCCATTTCATGAAGACACACGGATGTGCTGGCCTTACAGCTGATGCCGCTGTCAGACTTGCTGTACGTCACGAGGGTACCTGGCAGAGTATATCATAAAACAGCTATCATGTTTTCAACAAAGAACAAATACCTACGCACAAGCTATTGTTACACGTCTTTCCGTCCGTCTATCTCTCTGTCTGTCCGTCCGTCCTTCCAAACATCTATCCTTCACAAAATCCTACATCGAAATGGCCCAAATCACCTTTCGCCATTGTTTAAATATAATGCAAGAAATAGTCAACGACTAAATTACACATTCCGTTACCTTCCCCCTTAGTAATAATAAAAACAATAATAACAATAATAAAACCCAAGTTTAACAGTCAGTCGCCTTTTGGTAAACATTATGTTCCCAGTAGCTAATAACAACTGCCACATTATTAATTAATTTTAGTAAGTCATGTAGTTGTGATTTTTACATTTCTTGCATGCCTTTATAATCTATATAATTTATATTGTTGTTGTTCTCAGTTAGCCTCGAATGATGTGTGGATGACATAATGTATGGAAGAGAGTGATAGAAGGTTAGAATGTTAGGCCTGAGTGCCCAAGTCTTAAGCCCTTTGTAAATAAAGTCTGTTCGTTCGTTCTCTTTCCTTCCACCTACCCACCCACACCCGTCCGTCCATCCTTCCGTCTATCCATCCATCTGTCTATGCATCCATCCGTCCACCCACCCATCCATCTATCTGTCTCTATAAAAGTACAAGTCCCTGTTACATGTCTTAAGACACATCCATCATCTGTTGCTAAACCCGTATTTAATTTCCCAACCGGCACTCGTGTCTGCTGCGGTCAATATCTCACCAGCCGCCTTTATTCCCCAATTAATTTCCTGGTATCCATTTTAGGCCGATTCTAATCCACCGCAATGCGAATGAAACCCCCGACTACCGACTCAGCAGGCGAGTGTCTAGCCACTGCAGCACCGCGCCTCACAAATAGAAAACAAATATTTCAGCCCAGGACTTCTGCTGATTTGTTTTTTTTTTAAAGTTTTACAGCTGAATCTATGGCGAAGTAGTTAAAGAGGCAATTTGTAATACGGCATACCGCGTTCGAAACACAGCTGCGGGCGATTTGGAAGCAGACTGCCTTGTTTTGGTGTTTATACAATGGTACGTGTGTTGGTAGTAATGACAAAGTACTGAACGTAAAATTGCAAACAAATAATCACAAACAGCCAAAACATGCTGGGGTTGACTGCGACGTCTTTTAAAGGATA
>OY992881.1:112070088-112213588 GCA_963921405.1 Cepaea hortensis
CTCTCTCTCTCTCTCTCTCTCTCTCTCTCTCTCTCTCTCTCTCTCTCTCTCTCTCTCTCTCTCTCTCTCACACACACACACACACACACACACACAATTTGAAATCCGTTCGTGCCGCACCGCGCGTAATTGTGTACGTTGAACATGATCATGTCATAGTCATGTGATAAGTACTGACCAATGAATAAAAGAGCACGTGCTTATCGTCCCATGATGCATAAATTATGTTTCTGACGGTTGAGAAAATGGCCAGGTTGATCAAAAATCCGTCCAAAGAAGCTCAAAGAGCGCACATTCAGTTTCTTTCATTTGAAGGATGTCGACCAGTGAACATTCATTGAAGAATGCAGGCAGCATACGGTAACAAACGTGTGTCGAAGATAACAGTGACAGACTGGGCACGAATGTTTCGGAAAGGACGTCAGTTCACGACAGATCTTCGACGGCCGGGTCAACCGCATATTGTTGCAACAGAAAAAAAACACCATCGCCAAAATTGACGCAGCAGTACAGATGAACCGTTGTCGAAGCATACGTTCGCTAGTGAAAGAATTTGATGTGTCAATTGGGACAATTCAAAAGGTTGTTCTTAAGAAACAATATCGAAAGGTGTGTTCACAGTGGGTACCACGGATGTTGACCGACCACTAAAAAGAAGAACGCATGGGATGGTGTTTGAACCACTTGCTGCGTTACAGAGTGGAGGGTGATGCATTTCTCTTCCGCATAGTGGCAGGCGATGAATCATGGTGTCACCACTTTGAGGCGAGCAGCAAAAGAGAGCGCATGCAATGGAAGCATGCTGGATCACCAAAGGCCAAACAATTAAAGTTACAGGTTTCCGCTGGTATGGTTATGCTGAGCGCAGTTTTTGACCATGAAGGGCTATTGTTGGCCGACTTTAAAGAACCTGGTGTCAATATCAACTCTACCCACTATTTGCAAACACTACACAAGCTGCAGAAAGCCATCAAGAATAAACGACCCGGCATGCTTTCTCGCTGTGTGATTTTGTTGCACGATAATGCTCGTCCTCATGTCGCAAAGATTGTGCAGGAAGCATTAGCAAGGAAGAAGTGGGAAATTCTGCAACATCCAGCCTATAGTCCTGATTTGTCACCATGTGATATTTATTTGATCTGACCTCTAAAAATAAGCTCTCAGGTGGCAACGATTTTACACAGATGCAGACGTAATGAATGCGGCAAACACATGGTTCACTGAGCAATCACAATCCTTTTTGCAGACGGCATTCGCCGCCTACCTAAGCAATGGGATGCTTGCCTGAATGCCTACGGCGACTTATTCTGACCAACCCATGGTGCATAATTCATTCTAAATGAATGCTTTGTTTAATTCTACCTCACCTGATAATGTTTCTTTCATGCTTTTGTAATAAAGCCACTGGAACGGGTTTCAATGAACGTCCCTACACGCACGCACGCACACACACAAACACACACACAACACACACAAACGCACGCACGCACGCACACACACACACACACGCACGCACGCACGCACGCACGCACGCACACACACATAGCGACAATCTAAATGTCGCCATTCTCCTACTACGCGTCAGAGCCGGTCTAACTTCTGCACGGTCTCAGCTACGCGTGTCCTATATAAAAGAGACCTTTCTCTCCTGGGTCCGGTTGAAATCGTGCTTCTCGCACAAGGCATTCTGCCCTTTCAACCATGATAAGAGTGTGAGCTTTAGTCACACTCATTGGTCCTTGACAGTATCAATTTATACACAACGCAAAGGCCTTAACATACTCTCGTATCATACCCATACTGTAAATGACAGCTTCTCTGGCAAAACACTACAGTTATATCATCTAGCAGTAACGCAAAGGAAAAACAAAGGCAGCAAAAGAGACTGCACACAATACAGAGGCATTTCACTGTTGAGTCATACTGGGAAAATATTTTGCAAAATTCTTGAAAAAAGATTACGAACTACTTTAGAACCCCAGCTAAGCGAAACACAACTTGGATTTAGGAAAAAACAAAGGATGAACAGATATCATTTTTGCTCTTAGACAAATTATAGAAAAATCAATCGAATTCAATGAAACACTCTACTTAGCCTTTGTCGACCAAGAAAAGGCATTCGATAGAGTAGATAGAAACAAGCTGTGGGAAATCTTTAAACAATATGGAGTGAGTAAACATCTAACAAACCTATGTAGAAGCTTACACAATAAAGTGAATGCATAGTGAGAGCACCTGGAGGACACTCGGAACCCTTCAGCATAAGTACGACAAGGTTGTGTCCTGTCCCCTCTCTTGTTCATAACATATATAGACAACATATGTAAAGAAACCAGCCAAGAAGAGACAGCAAGAATACAGCATGACGAGAACACAGAAGAAGAACCATCTGCAAATCTACCCATTAGAGAACTCCTGTTTGCGGACGACCAAGCACTAATAACGAAATCAGAAGCTGAATTACAAGACCACATGAATAGTCTAAACCAGTGTTTCCCAACCTTTTCTGTGCTATGCCCACCCAAGCCATTCTAAAATTCGTATGCCCCCCCCCCCCCCTCACCACACCCCCAACCTCCCCCCAACATATACATTATTGTTAATATTCAAAAATTGAAATGTTCACTAAAGAAACTTGAATGATAGGTTTTAGGAAGAAATCA
This sequence comes from Cepaea hortensis, assembly GCA_963921405.1. Lineage (NCBI taxonomy): Eukaryota > Metazoa > Mollusca > Gastropoda > Stylommatophora > Helicidae > Cepaea > Cepaea hortensis. The sequence goes on from OY992881.1 coordinate 112,072,752, forward strand.
CTAGGAAATTATTGAGCAAACACAGTAAGTAAATTTTCAAAACATATAATCGAGAACTACAATATACAAACCACTGATTAGACCAGTTGTGCTGTATGGCTCTGAAACCTGGAGTACAACTAAAGGAGACGAAGCCTTGTTACAAACCTTTGAGAACAAAGTCTTAAGACACATCTTTGCGCCCATTAGGGATTCACAAAGTGGAGAGTGGAAAAGAAGAAGCAACAAAGACATTTATGATCTGTTTAAGTCCCCACTAATCACAGGTATCATGAAGGCTAATAGACTGCAATGGCTGGGGCATATAGAAAGAATGGAAGATAATAGGGAAACAAAACTCGCTTACACTCAGGAAATAAATGACCGTAGACCCCGAGGTAGACCAAGAAGACGGTGGAGAGATAATATACATACAGACCTACAAGCACTTGGAATCAACGACTGGCAAGAGAAGGTCAACCAGAGAGACGAATGGAGACGGATTGTATCTGCAGCAAAGAACCTCAATGGCTCGGAACGCTGAAGAAGAAGATAACGGAGAACTGCAATTCAAGTACACAATAAATTTAATGAAAGATTTTTCTATATTATTTTAATTATTAGTAATTGTTTATTATTTAAATTTAGTGAGATCCTTGCGCTTGATGCTTTCTGCAAAGAGATTTTATGTCAGGTTCCAATTTAGTTAACTTCAGTCTCAAGTCTCCCGTTTTGTTATATCCAGCCGATTTCTTCCATTTTCAAATTGCCCCCTTAACAATCGAATTGCCCCCCTGTGGGGAGTGGGCCCCACGTTGGGAAACACTGGCTAAACGAAATGTGTAGGGAACATAACATGAAAATTAGCACAAGCAAAAACAGAGGTAATGAATATAACTAAAGAAGAACAAACAACGACAATTCACCTAAACGAACATCCATTGAATCAAGTAAAGAGTTTCAAGTACCTATAAAAGTATATTATCATCAAATGGCAGATCAGAAGACGAGATCGAAAATAGGTGCAATAAGGCAAATCAACTCATTGGACAAATGGCACCAATACTAAAGAACAAACATGTATCAATAACTACTAAGAAAGCACTTTACAACACAATCTTCCTACCAACTCTATGCTACCAATGCCAAACCTGGACAATGACAGAAAAAGAGAAAAGAAAAATCACAACAACAGAAATGAGGTTCCTGAGAAGAATACTCAACGTATCAAGAAGAGATAAGATCAGAAATGAAGAAATCAGGACTAAAGTGGGAGTTAAAGCAGCACTAGATTTTATTAGAAAGCAGCAAGTCAAATGGTGTGGCCATGCAAGTAGGTTACCAGTCAACAGCATACCACAACAAGCAATGATGTACAGACCAGATGGAAACAGAGGAAGAGGCCGACCACGTTAACGTTGGACGGAGGGAATAGCAGAGTCCATGGGAATATCGATATATGAAGCCCATAATCGGGCACTCTCACGAAGTTTATACTTCACCGCAAGGTACAAGAGGAACATGATGAGATGAGATGAAACGAGTAACGCAATCTTGGTGTTTCCTGGTATACGCATCGAAGAGAACTGGCTCAATCCTTTACAAAAGTAGCCAATCCGTTGTCTTTGGAGTGTGAGGTCTACACAGTACGCATTAGTCACACCCAAAAGCGTAGGACAGTTCCTAAGTCACCATCACTTAGACCAAAAGTGACATGTCTAAAGAAGAAAATTTCTTAATGTAACTCCATTCCTGATATGTGGACAGAAATGATACCCAACACCACATGGCATGGGCTGTAAGAAGGAGGATTTGATTTAACAGATTCAGTACCAACCCAAAAAAAAAGATGGCGGAAAATGGAAGGTAGGGGTGTGAAACAGTAATGGCTTATAAGTTATTAATATGGTAGCAGACATGTTGTATTATAACGTAATGACAACATGTCGGCGATATATAGACCCATGGCAGATACGGGAAGTCGCTTAAGACGATTAATAATCCCATGGCATTTAATCTGTTAACATCAATTTCGACTGAGATTCCAACATATAACCAAGGGACCGGCAAGCAAGGGTGCTAGACAATAGGTTACCGCTGCTCCAGGTCACAAAAGGAATAACCGCTAACCGGATTTACGGTTTGATGGTGCATAATGAGTTAAAGAATTCCACGGAGATAGGAAGAGGGACGAAGAAGTCAATCCAAAAATTCACTTGCTGGGGCAATCAAGTGCGTGCACGACCCGCAAATAATGAGCACGACGTCGAGGGGAGAAAATTACGAGGGAGTCCAAGAATGTCGTCGTTTCTTGACAAGATGTTGGTATGGAAACAGACGCCAAATGACGTTATTGATTTCTGTCTACTTTGAAACTGCTTGTTCGGGACAATAATGCGGGAAGCGGTTATTAGAAATGTGATTGCTGTGTAAAAGAAAGATGGAGACTGGATGTGATAGTGTTAAGGCGGTGTTGTCTGCTGCAAAGTATATTTCCTAATCTTCCTTTTTCTATGGGTGTGCATTCTGAATGAGAATGTACTGTCGGCCTTAGTTTAGTTAGTTCAATCGACGGATCAACATCGTGGCACACGAGTGTAACCCATAAGTGCTCCGTTCTACTCCTAACTCAAGCCTGAGTCAGGAGAATCTCAGCTCAGTGCACGAACTCCGTAGCACCGGTAGGATCCTAAAATACTTGGGGTAGATTTTTAACTCGAAATTTTGCCCGGCAGCCCCGTTAGGCTACTCTTTTTCGATTTCCAACGACCAAGGGATTTTTTTTTACATAACAACAATACACACGGGCGTCCGATCCCACTACCCAGAGACCAGGGAAAATTATGTTACTAGAAATCCACGTGAAAAGAATCCGGGCCCTCACCGGGGCTTGAACCCAGGACTTGCAGCACACGAGGTGGACACCATATCTCGATGCCCGTGTGTTGCCGGGGCCCATACGGGGGAGCAAAGAATAGTAACACTGTTGCCTACCATGCACGTCGTAAGAGGCGACTAAGGAGAATATGGTTCCGTCGCCCTGCTACTGAGTGAGTGCGTGGCGCGACACTGTGATCTGTGAGTTTTACGTGGAATGCTTTTACATCTGTCCGCGGTTGTTTGTAGCGTGAACTGCATGTTCGGAACGATGGCGGCCGGCTGTTGCTGGATTGACTGGTTTGCCTTTTCGGTTCACGAGTGCATTTTTTCAGGAGAATCCTGGGAGTCGCCACTGGAGATACAGAGTCCGTGCTTTGTGCGGCGCTTTCGGCGGGTTGTCCTGCGGAAAGAGACCAAGCCATATGGGATAAAACCCGGGTCAAAAAAGTCTTATTGGTGACTGCCGTTTCCATCGACGATGAACTGTTTTTTTTTTTTTTTCATGGAGGACTTTTGTGTTGGCATTCTGGCGGCGGCATTATGCACAGTGTACCTGTGAGGGATGTTGGCTTGCCGATACTCCTGTCTCCTGTGCGGCTCTTTCTGCGGGTTGTCTTGTGGAAAGAGACCAAGCCTACTGGGATAAAACCCGGGTCAATGAAGTCTTTTTGGTGACTGCCGTTTCCATCGACGATGAACTGTTTTTTTTTTTTTTTCATGGAGGACTTTTGTGTTGGCATTCTGGCGGCGGCATTATGCACAGTGCGGGATGTTGGCTTGCCGATACTCCTGTCTATTCCATTGTTCACATTGGGCATTGAGGAGCATTTTGTGTGATATTCACTGGCACAGGAATGGAGTAATATGGAGATGACCCGTTGCCGTGAAGTTGGAACCACAACTAATTAACTAACTAACTAACCATATCTCGAGATCACTAAGCTCCCCTGTCAGCCTACGGAGTTAATAAAACATAAAGGTAAAGGTAATTTCATGTCAGACATTGCTGTTGGGGTATGAAGCTGTAGACCTTCACATATCCTGGGTCACAACATATGAGGTAGGTTGCCCAGTTTCCTTCATCGTCGCTTTTGCATTCCACACAATTTCCAGAAAATTCAGAACATTTTCACACATCAATTATTTTACAGCTTTTTTTTTTTTTATTTTGGTCATACGATGAGAAAAGAGGCATTGGGGTGGGGGGGGGGGAGAGAAAGGGGGCATTGTGACAACTGCAAATAGCATTGGGAAAAGAGGTAGAGGCAGACCAAGAGAAATGATGCTGGATGAAATGAGACGGTGGCATGGAGGAATATCATCAATAAAGTTGATCATGGATGGCTCAGGCGGAGGATACGATCAGACAGGTGTGCATCTTGGAGAACATTAGGCGAGGAGAGGAGTGGGTCAGAGTGCCAGTGGAGCAGTCAGACTTGTACAAAGTTATAATCACATTGAGCCGGGAGTGCAGGGAGTGGCCAGCAGAGGCCACGGAAGTGGGAATTCAGGACAATGCTCACTCAGGTGATGTGATTATCTACACAGATGGTTCAGTGTCAAGAGGTGAGAGAAGTGGCTGGGGGTTCATAGCCAAAGCTAATGGTCGACGTTTGGTGCAGGAGAGCCTGGCATATGATACCACAACATCCAGCTTAAGAATGGAGGTGGAGGCAGTCACTGCGGTTTTCCGATGGATGGAGAATACGACACACACACATCGTGATTGTAACTGACTCAGAAAGCATGCTGACGAGGGTGAGGACGGGCAGGCTTCGCGCGGAGTGGCTTGCTTGGCTTCGGAGGTCACGGGTGACAAGCATCGCCTGGATCTTTTCTCCGGGGCATGCCGGTGTGCTGGGAAATGAACAGGCGGACAGATTGGCTGGCTCTGCAGAACTTGGTGGAGTATTGATATATGACAAGGCAGACGTGGTTGCGGCCTTGTGGGAGCACGTGCACACCTCGGAGGAGCAAATAGGTTACCATGGTCTGGCAAGAATGAGACAGCGAGGAGTGACGAGGGGATCTGGACGCTCAGAGGAAAGGCGAGACGGGCATATAATCAGATTGCTACTGGTACTATTGGTGTTGGAACTCTTCGCTGGCTGCTGAGGATGGGGACGGAGCGCTTATGGGAATGCCCCGAATGCTGTGATGTTGACTCCTAAATCAATCAAATCAAATCAAATCAAATCAATAAAGTTGATCCAGAACACCAAAGACCGATATAAGGGGAGAGATATGACCGCCAACGACCGCTGGCAGTGCACATGATGCTGCTACATTTTCTGAGATTGGGTCGACCACACCAGAGCCTATAGGTGGGAATAAGATCATCTGCTGGGGATTAAATCCGGATCATTGTCTTAACATTCCAGCGCTCTTCCCACTATACTACCGAGGATTCTTTGACAAGACACAGATTCGTTGAGTTCGAAGAACAAGTTCAAGTTTACGATGATGCGCGATGTATGTTTATTACAGGATTTATCAGAGTTGTTATTATGTGCTCTCTCTGCGAGTCCCGGTGCCACACGGACGGACATCTAATTTAGGAACAAGAGATTACTTCTTGCAACACGCAGAATTTGTAGCCAGCATGTCGGGAACTGAACAAGAGAAACGTACCTACACAAATGCCCGACTAATAGTCTACACAAAGTTAGAGTAAAGACCTTTCTCGATGCCATACTGTAGGTACCAATTTTAGACTGGGTCGACCTTGGTGCCCAGGTCAATTTTCAGTAAAATTTCTGCCTCGAAGGGGATACGACCTCATGACAACACGAGCGGCAGGCAAGCGTGTTAGCCACTGCGGTACCGTAGTTTCCTAACAGTCTGTGCAAGGTTTGCCGTTTATCAACACAGTACAAAAACGCTTTAGAAGGTAAAGTTGAGCTTAAGATAAAGTAGTTGTGTTGCTTGGTTTCTTGCTTGGCTAATTGGTTGCTTGATTGGTTGTTTGCTTGTTTGTTATTTGGTTTCTTGCTTGGTTAATTGATTGCTTGCTTGGTTGTTTGCTTAGTTGGTTACTTACTTGTTTGGTTGCTAGGTTACTTGCCAGCATAGTTGGCTAATTGGGTAGTTTGTTGCTTGGTTAACTCATTTGTTCGTTGCTTCGTTAGTTAGTTATTTGGTTGCTAGGTTACTTGCTAGCTTAGTTGGCTAATTGGTTAGTTTGTTGCTTGGTTAAATGCTTGGTTCTTTGCTTCTTTGGTTAGTTGCTTGGTTGGTTGATCGCTTGCTTGGTTGATTGTTTGTTTAGTTCTTGCTTGCATGGTTGCCTGACTGCTTGGTTGGGTTGCCTGCTTGCTTACCTGCTTGGACGCTCCAGTACATACACCTTTGCCTTTCAGCACGGCTGGATCCCATATGTGATATAACCACAACTACACAATCCTGCTTTGTCTGGCAATGTCGTGTTTACGTATTTACAAAACAGATAGATGGTGTTTCGGTTAGGTGATCATGGACATATCGTGGAGATAAGCGGACATGTAATCGCTCTAGCGTGGAAACGCCATAACAACTATCATGATGATTTTTTTTTTCATATCCTATTTACAGGGTATCGCTGTCAACACCAGCAGTGATATTGTTGATGTCTTGGCAAGTTTTCGTTCAGTAGTTTTCCATTGCTTTCTGAACGATTGGCTCCCATACCAACACTTTAAAAGCCAGCGCGACACGGTCTGCTGCCAAATCGGTCGCAGCTGTGTTTTGAACGCAAAAAATCAGAATTACGAACCGCGTCCGTAACGCCTTTGCGGCGGAGATCAACAACATGATGAATACATCTATGAAAAACCACATCATCAAATTGTGTTGCATATCCTTTACAGCACGTCGCAGTCAACCCCATATTTGTTTGTTTTTTTCATTTTTGCAATTTGTGATTTCTTGGCAAGTTTTACGTTCAATAGCTTGCTATTGCTTTCTGAGCCACGGGCAAACATACAACTGTATGAAAACCAACGCAAGGCGGTCTGCTTACCAAATTTCCCCGCAGCTGTGTTTCGAACGCGGTATGTGGGATTACGAATGCAAAATGATATGAATTCTGCTACAAGGCTTATGTCAGGATTCGTTTCCACACGTCCCTTCCGTCCTAGAAATTCATCTACCCATACTTTCAACAACAGTAACAACAGTAACAACAGTAACAACAACAACAACAACAACAACAACAACAACAACAACAACAACAGTAACAACAGTAACAACAGTAACAACAGTAACAACAGCAGTAACAACAACAACAGTAATAACATCAACAACAGTAACAACAGCAACAACAAAAGTAACAGCAACAACAACAGTAACAACAACAATAGTAACAACAACATTGACAACAACAACAGTAACAACAACAATAACAACAACAACAACAGTGAAAACAACAACAACACGAACAGTAACAATAACAACAACAGTAACAACAACAGTGACAACAACAACAACAACAACAAAATAATAATATAATCATCACGTATTCTTCCACTTATTCTCTCGTTCACTCGCTTTGAACTCAAGCGTACTCAACCCTGGACTTATTTTTGAGTGCGGGTCATCTTTCTATATTCCCAGTGACTCTCGGCATCAGGCAAATCCTCTCCGACTTCTGAGGCACTAGTAATTCATGTATTTATATAAGACGGGCCTGCGTACCAAAATTATGACCCTTTAAAAAAAGTTCGATTCTTCTTTCGTTCGCTCGTCCCCAAGTCAAGGGCAACGAGTCAATGTTGATGTCCAACTGTCCGGTGAAGGGTGAGGTCCCCCTACTTCGCCATCAGCGTATCGTCAGTTTAAGAGTTAGCTCTCTGATCAATTCAGCCAAGTGACTCTGCACACTGAGGACAACCCTCTTATTATTGATTCGTTACTTGCCACTAATGTGGCATCCGAGGGAAGTGAAAAGATTACCATGCATGGGCAGAAAATGGTATCAGACAGTCCTTTACGTTACGAGGAAAAATAATCATGAAAAGTTAGCAACAACTAGCAAAGTTAATGGGGAAAGAGAAGGTGATGACAAAGAGACCAATACCTGGATGAGAGACCAATACCTGGACGAGGGACCAATACCTGGATGAGAGACCAAAAACTGGATGAGAGACACATACCTGGATGATAGACAAATACCTGGATGATAGACACATACCTGGATGATAGACAAATACATGGATGAGAGACAAATACATGGATGAGAGACAAATACATGGATGAGAGACAACTATATGGATTAGAGACAAATACCTGGATGATAGACAAATACATGGATGATAGACACATACCTGGATGATAGACAAATACATGGATGAGAGACAAATACATGGATGAGAGACAAATACATGGATGAGAGACAACTATATGGATTAGAGACAAATACATGGATGAAAGACAAATACATGGATGAGAGACAAATACCGGGATGTTAGACACATACCTGGATGATAGACAAGTACATGGAAGAGACACAAATAACTGGATGAGAGACAAATACATTAATGATAGACAAATACCTGAATGATAGACAAATATATGGATAAGAGACAAATACCTAGATGAGAGACACATACCAGGATGAGAGACACATATCGGGATGAGAGACAAATGCCTGGATGAGAGACAAATACCTCGGTGAGGGATCAATACCAGGATGAGAGACAAATACCTGGATGAGAGACACATATATGGATAAGAGACAAATACTTGGATGAGAGACACATAACTGGATGAGAGACAAATAACTGGATGAGAGACAAATACCTGGATGAGAGACAAATACCTGAATGAGAGACAAATACCTGGATGAGAGACAAATACCTGGATGACAGACCAATACTTGGATAAGAGACAAATACCTGGATGAGAGACAAATAACTGGATGAGAGACCAATACCTCGATTAGAGACAAATACCTGGATGAGAAACAAATACCTGGATGAGAGACAAATAACTGGATGAGAGACCAATACCTGGATTAGAGACAAATACCTGGATGAGAAACAAATACCTGGATGAGAGACAAATACCTGGATGAGAGACAAATACCTGGGGATGAGAGACAAATTCCTGGATGAGAGACAAATACCTGAATGAGAGACAAATACCTGGATGAGAGACAAATACCTGGATGACAGACCGATACTTGGATAAGAGACAAATACCTGGATGAGAGACAAATACCTCGTTGAGAAATCAATACCAGGATGAGCGACAAATACATTGTTGAGAGACAAATGCATGAATGAGAGACAAATACCGGGATGAGAAACACATGCATGGATGAGAAACAAATCATCGTTGAGAGACCCATACCAGGATGAGAGACAAATTCCTGGATGAGAGACAAATATCAGGATGAGCGACAAATAACTGGATAAGAGACAAATACCAGGATGAGAGACACATACCTGGATGAGAGGCAAATACCTGGATGAGCGACAATGCCTGAATGAGAGAACAATACCTGGATGAGAGACAAATACCTGGATGAGAGACAAATACCTGGATGAGAAACAAATGCATCTTTGAGAGACCAATACCTAGATGAGAGACCAATACCTAGATGAGAGACCAATACCTGGATGAGTGACAAAACACCTGGATGAGAGACACATACCTGGATGAGTGACAATTACCCGGATAAGATACAAATACCTGAATGAGATGCCAATACCTGAATAAGAGACACATACCTGGATGAGAGACACATATCTAGATGAGAGACAAATACCCGGATGAGAGACAAATACCCGGATGAGACAAATGCCCGGATGAGAGATAAATACCTGGATGATAGACAAATAATAGATGAGAGATAAATACCTGGATGGGATGCCAATACCTGAATGAAAGACACATACCTGGATGAGAGACACATATCTGGATGAGAGACAAATATCCGGATTAGAGATAAATACCTGGATGATAGACAAATACATAGATGAGAGACAAATACCTGACATAATTGTGACGAGAACATAGCCAAGATACAGGACTGGTGATCGCGTGAGATAATAAATTAAAACAATATAAACTGTCCCGAAGCAATGTCCCGCTGTGGATCTGTGACGTGAAATCGCCATCATACTTTGTAGGCCGAAGAGCAAGGGGGGAATATGTCGTCAGTCTTTCCCTTATATTAGCAAGCGACGAGCCCAGGCTTCGTACCCATATCTGACCGTGTTCTTGACTTTACCAGTGCAGTTCTTTATCAACTGATGGCGAGCTATAATTAGCTACGCTTGTCGGCATGGCACATGATGAAGAAGGCTTTACAAAGCGACGCCACAGCACTCCGGACGCGACTATAAGTGCTCCATTCCCCCAGCAGAAAGTGTATGGTGGCTAACTACCCCTTGATGTACTCTGGTTGGTTACGCATTTAACTGATTCGGTGCCATAGGGTAATGTAGTGTATAGTTTTAATGACTGTGCAGTGTTTGAAAATATTGCCGGTCCAAATTTTGTATTCACCCTCTGTAATGTTCATGCTACATAATAGGTAAATACAAAACTTGGACCGGCAATATTTTCAAACACTGCAGTCTGTATATCGCCAAATGTGACCTTCCATTTAGACACAAGAACGATATATCGCAAGTCTAGGGTCATAGTGTTATTTGCTTTGTTTCATGGTGTCTTCCGCAATTTCAATGCTCGGTGAATGGAACTTTACATTATAATACTTTTTTCATGTGATGTACCATGCTTGGTCGAAACCTACTTTCTGTTTGGCGGTGAATCAGTTTAAACGTCTACGCAGTTGACATGTAGCACTATTTCTACTTCGAACTGTTTGATGCATAATACTCTGCAGTAACACAGGCTTTCATATGGCTGGAATCACAGCATTATACCAACGTGTGTGTACTAAGTGATTCAATGAGCATGATTCAGAAGGTCGAAGCTGGATCTGTACGTAGACAGTGGACTGAGTCGCTGCGGAAGTCCGTTGTCCGCAAAGTCACCTTCATCTTCGTCCCGGGACATGCGGGAGTCGAGGGAAATGAACGAGCTGATAAATTGGCTGGCTCTGCACCCCCTGTAGATGGCCAGCCCATGGATCGTGCCGATGTTATTAACGCCCTTAAAGATATGGCGAGAACAGAGGATTTTGACGCCAGTGATTCCACATCGCTTTCCAGGATGAAAGACCTGGGAGTAAGAATCGGCACAGCCAGACGCGAGAGGTACATCGGGAAAACAAAGCGCCTCGTCAACCAACACAGAACTGGCACTATTAGCCACCGGACGCTGATGCATATGCTGGGGGGAGGATCTGAGCACCTATGGACATGTCCGGAGTGCAACGAAGATACCCCAACTGATAACTAACTAACTAACTAACTCGTTTGTTCATACTGCTGTTCTTTTCTTCTTCTCCCGATGCCTGGTCTGACATTTACGGTATTGGGTAAACAGTTACGGTATTGGGTAAATACTGACCATCTGGGAGAGTAACGCTATTGACTAAATACTGACCATCTGGGAGTGTAACGGCGATTAAGGACATACTGATCATCTGGATGTGGGACAGTAACGGTTATTTATGAAACACTGACTATCTGAGACAGTAACGGTTATTGAGGAAATACTGACCATCTGATTACAGCTGTGTCTTTCTGACATGGAAGAGATGGGATTCTAATTCTATAATATGACACTGTGGCCGTGGCCAAAGTTGTCTCCGTGGCCAAAGTCTTGCGAACGCGGTTAGTTATCCGCTTACCAGGCATTCGAAACTCAGCTGCGACCGATTTTGTGCAGCAGACCGTATCGCGTTGTGTTATAACGTGTTGGTATTGGAGCTGGTCGTTCAGAAAGCAATGGCAAACTACTGAACGTAAAACTGGCCTAGTACATCAACAGCAGCTGAAAAAATGCTGGTGTTGACTGCAACGTCCTGTAAGGGATATGCAACATTTAAAAAAAAATATTACACGTGATATTTTAATGGACAATTGTAAAAGTAAGGGGCCTTTTGTCACGCCAAGAGGATACCAGTGCACTAGAGTTATCTGCACTTGTGTGGACTACGCTTGAGGTCAAAGCGAGCGAAAGTTAAAAACATATGTTCGTGATTGTGTTTATGTAAAGACGACTAATGCCACTTCTAGTGTTCGTTAATTTACTCAATATAACGTATAGTTAGGGACTATTTAGTTTAGTCGACGGATCAACATCACGGCATACGGGTTAACCCATAAGTGCTCCGTTCTATTCCTAACTCAAGCTTGAGTCCGGAGAATCTCAGTTCAGTGCACGAACTCCGTAGCACCGGCGAGGATCCTGAAATACTTTGGGTATAATTTTAACTCGAAATGTTGCCTGGACAGCGCCGTTAGGCTACACTTTTTCGATTTCCAAGTGCCAAGGGATTTTTTACGTGCGCAACAATACACACGGGCGTCCGATCTCGCTATCCAGAGACCAGGGGAAATTTTTGTTACTAGAAGTCCACGTGAGCAAAGAACCTCAATGGCTCGGAAAGCTGAAGAAGAAGAAGAAGAAGAAGAAGAAGAAGAAGAAGAAGAAGAAGAAGAAGAAGAAGAAGAAGAAGAAGAAGAAGAAGAAGAAGAAGAAGAAGTCCACGTGAAAATATCCCGGTCCTTACCAGGGCTTGAAGCCGGGACCTCCAGCACTCGAGGTGGACACCATACCTGGAGACCACTCAGCCCCTGGCCGAGACAATGTTCTCTGGTTATGTCATGAGAAGAGAGGCAGTGGAAAGCATTGTGGAGAGATCACCGGTGAAAGAGACGGGGATAGACCAGGAGAGCAGGTCAGCATGGCCAAATGGATAAGAACGCGTGTTCTCAAACATCAGGTATGCTGATGCCGAGGTAAGGCGTTCAACCCGTACATCGGACAGCTGGACTAAAATGTTGACCTGTCGTCCTTGACGTGGGGAGGTAACTCACAAGTACCTCTGAAGTCGGTGTGTGCTCGCCTGATGGCGAGGGACATTGTTAAAAGGGAAAGCTAATTCACATGCAAATTTCAGTCCAGCACTACTATAAAAAGTGTGTATGGACTACACTTGAGTTCAAAGCGAGCGAACGCAAAAAAAAAAGTTCGCTCGCTTTGAACTCAAGCATAGTCCATACACGTGCTAATACTTCTAGTGCACTGGACTGATTTTTGTGTGTGGATTAACTTTTCCTATTACGTGTCTCTCGCCATCAGGTGAACCCTTTTAAACGTATGGGGTATTTGTAATTTGCACCCCCAAGTCACGGACGAGAAGTCAACATTTTAGTCCAACTAACCGGTGTAGGGGTTGAACCCGCTACCTCGGCATCTGCACATCGGAAGTTTAAGGGGCGAGCGCTCTTATTCATTCTGCCATACTGACCTGGCCAGGAGAAATGCTGCTGGAGGGACTGAGACGGTGGCAGGGAGGCATATCATCACCACCACTGATCCTGAATACCAAGGACTGATATCTATGGAGATGAATGAACGACTATTGCATTTAGCAGAGCACATAATATGTGTGTGTGTGTGTGTGTGTGTGTGTGTGTGAGTGATTGTGTGTGTGTGTGTGTGTGTGTGTGTGTCTGTGTGTGTGTGTGTGTGTGTGTGTGTGAGTGATTGTGTGTGTGTGTGTGTGTGTGTGTGTGTGTGTGTGAGTGAGTGAGTGAGTGCGTGCGTGCGCGCGTGCGAGCACCTTATTACTCTGAGATTTTTTCCATTTATGTTGAGTTCAGACAAACTGTCCAAAAGATCTAAACGTCTGTTATTTGCTCTTTATCGAATTCAAATCATGCCACTGTTGTTTTCTCTTTATCGAATTCAAATCATGCCACTGTTGTTTTCTCTTTATCGAATTCAAATCATGCCACTGTTGTTTTCTCTTTATCGAATTCAAATCATGCCACTGTTGTTTTCTCTTTATCGAATTCAAATCATGCCACTGTTGTTTTCTCTTTATCGAATTCAAATCATGCCATTGTTGTTTTCAAGAAGAGAGACGGGTCATTCAAACATAGCAAACAGTTTGTTTACTTCATTATGACAAAACAGACCATAATTTCTCCCATATACATACTCGGCTTCTGGGCTTTCCTTATCGACATTCAAACAATCCCTGGTGGTACTTTAACGCCTCGGGTCTCAGACAGTTATTAAGTTAAATCCACGGCAACCGGCCGTTAATCACGTTAAAATATCAACTGTCTGGGCGCAAATGAAGAAGTCTTAGACAAGAATTAGACCACCCACCCACCCACCCAACCATCCATCCACCCGCAAATGAAGAAGTCTTAGACAGGAATTAGACCAGTGGTTTCAACCTTTGGGGGTAAAATGTCTCTCCTGACGACCTAAAGTCTTTCTATGGTTACCCATGACGATATACACTCTTTCTATGGCTACCCATGACGTCATACACTCTTTCTATCACCCCCCTGATACCAAAACTCTTTCTATGGTTACCCTGATGGCCTACATTCTTTCTGTCACTCCCCTGATGACCGACACTCTTTCTATGGCTCCCCTGATGACCTAAATTCTTTCTATCACTCCCCTGGTGACCTACATTTTCCCTATCACTCCCCTGATGACCTACATTCTTCCTATTACTACCGTAATGACCTACATTCTTCCTATCATTCCCCTGATGACCTACACTCTTTCTATCACTCTCATGATAACCTACACTCTTTGTATGGCTCCTCCGATGACCTATACTCTTTCTATGGCTCCCCTGATGCTTGCTTGCTTGTGTTCGTTGGCTTGAGCTCCAACGTGAAGTCCTGTGTGTCGGATGAAGGCATCCTGTTGTCCAACATCAGTGTGATGTCATACAGGACCTGAGGTTTGCGTGAGTATCCGTTGTCCCATGTCTGGCTTATTGGTGTGCATACTGGTGGTTCCTCGCCGTACAGGCAGACACTCTCCGACTTCGGAGGAATCGGCGATCCTACTGACTTTAGCCAGGACCCCGAAAGGACCTGTTGCCCATGACGCTCGACGAGTACGCGTGAATAGGTCATGGCCAGTTTTTAACCCGACCCTGGTGCCTTGGAAACACCTCTGCGTCCCGCTCCCCTGATGACCTGCACTCTTTCTATGGCTCACCTGATGACCTATACTATTTATATGGCTCCCCTGATGACCTGCACTCTTTCTATGGCTCACCTGATGAACTGCACTTTTTATAAGGCTCTTCTGATGACCTACACTCTGTCTATGGCTCACCTGATGACCTGCACTTTTGATAAGGCTCTTCTGATGACCTACACTCTGTCTATGGCTCACCTGATGACCTGCACTTTTTATAAGGCTCTTCTGATGACCTACACTCTGTCTATGGCTCACCTGATGACCTGCACTTTTTATAAAGCTCTTCTGATGACCTACACTCTGTCTATGGCTCACCTGATGACCTGCACTTTTTATAAAGCTCTTCTGATGACCTACACTCTGTCTATGGCTCACCTGATGACCTGCACTTTTTATAAAGCTCTTCTGATGACCTACACTCTGTCCATGGCTTCCCTGATGACCTACACTCTTTCTATCACTACCCTGATGACATATACTCTTTATATCACTCCCCTGATGACCTACACTTTTTCTATCACTCCACTCATGACCTACACTCTTTCTAAGGCTCCCCTGTTGAACTACACTCTTTCTATAGCTTTCCTGACTACCAACACTCTTTCTATCGTTCCCTTCATTACCAACTCCATTGGTATCGCTCCCTTGACTACCAACACACTTTCTGTCGTTCCCTTGACTACCAACTCTCTTGCTATCGCTCCCTTGACTACCAACACTCTTTCTATCGCTCCCTTAACTACCAACACTACTTCTATCGCTCCCCTGACTGCCAACAGCCTTTTTCCCGCAACCTGACTACTAGACTCTGCGTGGCTTTCCTGTATACATACACTGTATCATTCACCTTTTTATCTACCGTAGTAGATGATCGAATGCCATGTTACTATTGCATCACATAAAGATCCGACTAGCCTATCTCCAACTCGTGTTATAGGTGCTACTTTAAATGATTGTGTCCTGTCCGCTATCTAAAAATTATGACCTGATCTTCCCTTGAAAATTGATGATAAGGATCGGTTTTCATACGGACAGGGTGGTTGTGTGTCCAATTTGTTCTGTCGGATACGTTGAATAATAGAATTGGCTTTATGACATGACATAAATAACTTGTAGTTCCTCTTCTTTCCTCCGCGAGAAGGTTGTCTATAACTGCAATGTTGTCTGTTGTATGAATTTAACTGTACTTGTTAGTTCACTCAGTGGTCAATAGAGTTTATCTTCAACTGTTTGTCTACGTTAGAAGGCTTCCCTAGATATGTCATATATTGGGCAGTCTTGGAGTATGTGATCTGCTATCTTTGATGCCACTAACTTGTAGTTAACTTTTTTTAAAAAATGTCTTAAAAATCGAGAAGATCGACTTCAGTGCACGGGGTTTTATCCCATACGGCTCGGTCTCTTTCCGCTGGGTGACCTGTCGAAAGCGTCACACAAAGCACGAACTCCGTAGCTCCAGGGACGACCTCCAGGAGTCTCCGAGAAAAATGCATTCGTGAACCGAAATACTTAGGCCGGAATCGAACCCACAACCTCCAGAGCGCGAGGCAAACGGCTTAACCACTTCACCGCGGAGATTCCCTTGTAGTGCGACTGCATGACACCACTCAACCCTATTGAAACAAACATGAAATGGTGATGGGAAAACCTAGGTCGGACTGCCACCTATATAACAGAGTTATGTGTGGTGGTATATGTGGTTATGTGAGGGCGACATACAAGGAAACATTCATTGTTAGGGAACTTGTGAGTGAGGGCGACATAGACGGAAACATCCATTGTTGGGGAACTTGTGAGGGCGACATACAAGGAAACATCCATTGTTGGGGAACTTGTGAGGGCGACATACACGGAAATATCCATTGTTGGGGAACTTGTGAGGGCAACATACACGGAAATATCCATTGTTGGGGAACTTGTGAGGGCGACATACACGCAAACATCCATTGTTGGGGCACCATTGAAGTAGAGATCTTGGGACATAGTAGACAACACACAAATTGAAAGCTATAGTTACCATAATAGGATACCCCAATAATTGATATTTAAATGTTCAACAGCTTCGCATTCTAATGGCAGAGAACGGTCTGTGTGAAATAGTGTGGCAAAGTGGTTTAGTGACAGACCGAGTAACCACCGAAATAAGTGGACACCTCAGGGTCGAAACACAGCGGGGCACTCGTTTGCTTTGACAGCGGAAATTACTGACTCCGACCGATGTTAAAAACCACTCACTCGGATGTGGAGTTTAAGTGGAAACCGTCTCACTATCGGTGAAAACAAGTGTATGCGCGTGTTACAATTCTAGATGTGAAGTGTTCACACAATAAAGTGTTAAGACACAAGAGGATTTACTTCATTGCACCGGGTTTCATCCCACATAGCTCGGTCTCTTTCCACAGGGCATCCTGCAGAAAGCGTCTCACAGAGCACGAACTCCGTAGCTCCAGCGACGATCCCCACGATTCTCCGAGAAAACTGCACCCATGAATCCATCGACGTAGCCAGGAATCGAACCCACAACCTTCGAAGCGCGAGGCAGGTGTTGTAACAACTTCTCCATGGAGACCCCCTTGGTGTTCACAAAATACATTCCCGTATTCTGATTTTGTTTAAATGTTGAATGTCCTTTACGATCAACCCCATCCCCCAGGGTTATTTTAACGTTCAGTAGTTTGCCATTACCGGACTCCCTGGCCAAGAGGTTAACGACATTGCTCGTAATCCCGTTTATCCACGTGGGGAAAACAGCAGCTGCGAGAATCGGCAGCGGTTCACGCCGTGCTCGTAACTTACGAGGGTATGTGAGCCGGTCGTTCAGAAAACAATGGCAAACTACGGAACGTAAAATTTGCCTACTACGTCAACAGCAGCTGAAAAATGCTGGTGTTGACTGCAACGTCGTGTAAGAGATATATAACATTACAAAAAAAAGTTTGCCATTGCTTTCTTAGCGAGAAATCAAACGTCTAAGTCCAAGTGGCCGGTATAGGCAAGGATCCTAATATCCCGCCGTCATCGCACAGGAAGTTAAATGGCAAGCGCATTAAGCACTGCGGGGACGCTGCTATTCGATCTAAACTGACACTAAATCTCTCTATACCCATCCACCCACCAACCCACCATTCTATTCATCCATCCACCCACTCACCCATCCATGCATCCACCCATCCATGCATCCACCCGCCCATCCATCCACCCACCTACCCAAACAACCATCCACCCGTACATCCATCCACCCACCCATCCACCCACCTACCCATCCAACCATCCATCCACCCACATACCCACCCATCCATCCATCCACCCACCCAACTACCCTCCCAATCATCCATCCATCCACCTACCCACCCAACCAACCATCCACCCACCCATCCATCCACCCACCTACTCACCCAACCATCTATCCACCCATCCATCCACACACACCCTATCCATCCATCCACCCACCCAACTACCCACCCAACCATCCATCCACCGACTTCCCTTTGGTCTTTAAATGTTGTGTGTCCATTAAGAATGATGACGACCATTCATTTCATCCAGGGGATTTGAAAGTTTGCAGCCTACTTTGCCTCGAAATGTTGTTTGACAATGTGAGCAAAGAATGCTTCACATTCCAGGAGGAGGAAAGTGGTTATGTTCAGCCCTTTTTTTTTTTCCACAGCTCTTTCAGTCCTGTTTGCTTCCCAAGTGACTATACCCTTGCGTAATTATGTATTCCACTAATGTCGGTCTTTGGCAGCAGTCTCTCAAGTGTCGTGATGAATTCCAAAAGCTGTTAGTGAGATCTTTAGTGTCTTTAAAGCGTTTCCTCTGGCCGCCTTGGGAGAGTTTACCACAGTGCAGTTCACGATAAAACAAAATTCGTTTAGGGAGCCTGTGATCTGGCACGCTAGTCAAGTGAACAGCCCATCGAATCTTCATCTGTGGAGTGTGAACGCTCTTTCTAGGACTTCAGTGTCTGGGATCTTATCTTGCCATTTAATCTTCAATAGCTTCCTAAGGCAGACTGTATGGAAATGGTTTAATTTCCTAACGTGTCGCTGGTAAACAGTCCAGGTTTCACAAGCATATAGCAGTGTCTTTAAAAATACGGATCTAGAACAATATACCCGATACGTCTTAACTAAGTGCCATGGGATTATTAACCATCTAAAGCGACTTTCCATAGCTGCCATGGGTTTATCAACAGTTGTGTTCCCTATGCTGTCATCTACTGCCTAAAGTGCCTATAGCATCTTGCGGTGTAGGACAGAGGGGTCTCGGAGTCTGGGGAATTAAGGCAATTAAGGCCGCCTGGCTAGTGCAGTTGCTGCAAACTGTGCAGGTTGGGGTTTTCTATTTGCCTCAGACAGAAAACAATACACACCTTGTCGGAAATTCGAACCCGGGCCTCCCAAATGAAAACTCCTCATTCTAGCTACTTGGCCAGCCGCAAATGGATCACCATAGTCTGGTAAGAATGAGGCAGTGAGGTGTGACGAAGGGATATGGCCGAGGCTCGGCGCTCAGAGGAAAGGCGAGACGGACATATAATCAGATTGCTACTGGAACTATTAGTGTTGGAACTCTTCGCTGGCTGCTGAGGATAGGGACGGAGCGCTTATGGGAATGCCCCGAATGTTGTGATGTCGGTTCCTAAATCAATCAATCAATCAATCAATCAATCAATACTCAATTTCACTATACAGCCCGCTTTCATTTGATATATAATACAACATGTCTACTACCATATTAAAAACTTTGAAGTCATAGCTGTGACACTTTCCATTTTCTACCATCCATTTGTTTATCCAAACCGACTTTTTCTTTGGCACTGAATCAGTTACGGACGGCGTGTAAAGAGGTCCCATTACTTAATGTCTTGGCAGGCAAACGCACTACCCGATTCGCCATCGCTGCTACAACACTGCTGCACACTGATATACCGTTTATACGAGCGATCAAATTTATGGGTTTATTTTTCATATTTCTTAACGCCAACGCCTAGTTAAGTCACCCGCCTATTTATTTACTCACCGTGTACAGTCCAACTCCCGTTGATACTCCAACATCCCTAGAACTACACACTGCGACACACTGTTTAGTTAGCCTCCCCGAGAATCATCTAGCCTCCCGCCTACTCTAGCTGTTTTCTTCTCCCTAGAACGCAAGACCCGCCACTAGCCTAGAAATCCGACAGTTTCAGTGTAATAACACTTCACACCAGGGAGATAAAACTTACACATATCTATCAGGTTACACTAGTAACACTCTAGCATGACCTCAGCGCTGGGACAACCTTACATTGAATAAGTTATAGAATTGCCACCGAGGGTCGGTTCAGTCGATCGAAGGTGGTGGCCTGGCCCGCTGGCTGGAATAGCTGTTTTCACAAAACGAAACGGGAAACTAGGTCACGTGGTTTGTGGCGCCAGAGTAACGCGCAAAGGTTTCCGCACAGCAACGTCACAATGCTGCCTGACTTGAGTTAATTGATATTACAGCACTCTGGACATTTCCTTACGTGCTCGGTCTTAAACTTCAACAGCCAGCGAAGAGTCCCAAAAATAATGATATCAGCTGTAGTTTGATTTTTGTCGTTCTGACCTTCCCTCGGAGTCCTGAGTGTCGGCCACATCCCCTGGTCACTCCCGACAGCACCATTCTCTCCAGGCCTTCATGAGCTATCGGTTCTTCCATATTATACACATGATCCCACGTCTGCCTTATCATGCACCAATACCTTACCCTGCAATTCCGACCCGGCCAATCTGTCCCCCTGTTCGTTTCCCACCAGACCAGACTGCCCGGGGTAAAATATCCAACATAATCTCCATATCTTTTTTTTTTCTTTAATTGGAGCATGCCTCTCTACACGATAGGTGACTTCACCCTTTTGAGTATGCCCTTCTTGGGTCTGTTAAGAGGCATGACAATTGGGGGGGGGGGGCGGGGGGGGGGGGGGTGAGTGGTCTCGAGGTATGGTGTCCGTCTCGAGTGCTTTGGTCGCGGGTTCAAGCCCCGGTGAGGGCCGGGATGTTTTCACGTGAACTTCTAGTAATAAGATTTCCCCTGGTCTCTGGGTAGTGGCCGGTCTCCCTGGCCTAAGGGTTAGCAGCTATCTCCGTAACCCCGAATACTCTCGTGGTTGACGTGAGCACACGAGAATTGGAAGCGGTTCGAGTCGTGCCAGTGACATATGAGAGTATGGAGCCGGTCGCTCGGAAAGGAATGGCAAACTACTGAGCGTAATCTTGCCAAGAAATCAACAATCAGCTGAAAGATGCTGATGTTGACAGCGATGTCCTGTAAAGGATGTGGAAACATTCTGGGTAGTGAGATCGGACGCCCGTGTGTGATGATGTTGATCCGGCGACTAAACTAAACTAAAACCCGTGTGCCGTGATGTTCATCCAAACACATAGCCCAAACCACACATTCCCTCACCCACACAAACATCCCCTGCCAACCCACACATCATGCACCCACCAACACATACCCCCACCCACACTTCTGTCACATAATGGTCCAACATGATTTAACCAGTGATGAGAATAAAGGGCGATCTGAATTAGCGGATGTTCGAGGCCAAAGGTTGTTTCAACTAATCCAGTGAAATGTAACTGCACGTGTTTACATCTGGTCGACGGATCGGGAACACTCAGTGGTGAGGGAGACGGGTCCCGGCATCGCTTTGACAGTTTGTCAACATTTGAATACAGATGGAACCCGTGGGATCATGGTGGCAATCGGATGTCGGCCATCACATGTCGGGCAAAATTAACAGTTGCAGATGTGTAGGGAAAGTGAGTGCGCTGAATCATACATCGCTTTGACAGTTCATAAACAAGTTGGATTGAGAGCGGAAGTACTCAGCACGGAAGATAACAGTACATCTGTCAATTTATAGTTTCCGGAACATCAAGAAGATTGGCAGCTGGTTGGGGAAAACTGTTGTTTGGGATCATACAGTAACTCGTTAGTTTGTTGGGGGAGTCAAAACAAGTGATGACAACTTTGACAGTGACTAGGCAAGGGAAAATCGATTCTTGACAATGGATGATTGCCCAAATAACACCTGCAGGACAACAACCATGTCACGTGACCAATTTTAGAGGTTTGGCCAAAAACCATGATTGGAGATGGGGAGTTGAACGCAAACCTTGGATTGTAGAAGACGTGCTTCGGCACTGTGGTTCTGATGGGAAAACGTCTACCGTGTGCGAATTAGTGATTTAATTTTACACGTGCCTGTCATGGCAAGAGTGGATGTAATTTGATCTAACTGCAGTGTTGCCTAAGGTAGAACCTATTATAATTAGTTCTAATTAATATAGGCTGTAGCCTTGTTAAAACTAAAGTGTGATGATTAGCACTGTTAGTGGAAAACTAGCTAGAGTAGAGAAGTGATACTTGGCTCTGTTAGTTGAAAATAGATTAGTGAAGTGTGGATAAGCTTTACTAGTTGAGAATTAAGTAATGAGGGATAATTGGGATATTCCCGTAGTGTCCCTGGTGGGCGGGGTTCCGCATTCTGTTTGTTGATTTTTTTTCTTGTCTTGGCCACATGATAACATATGTGTTCAGTCATCTGTCCATGACAGAGTAAGTTCATTATATTTTCTGAGCGAGGCCGATGGCCCACGATCATCTAATAGAGATAAGTGACGGGGAGGCTATCACCGGTTATATGATTTATGTTACAGGTTTCCTCTGGTTGGAATGAAGAACACGGAACCCAGGAAAAATCCGATCCCGGATAAAGTTTGGCGCAGGAAGATTGGCCAGCAACTTTACAACAGAGATTATGCTAGAGGAAGATGATCAACATTGCTCATTGGAGCTGAATGGTATCCTACCGGATAAATACCGAATGAGTTTAGGTCATACCAGTCTTAACACACCAGTAGTGATGGATATTCAGTTCACTTATGACTAGAACAAAAATAAAGGACTCTATTGGAGTATAGACAATAATTTTTTAAACGTGAGAACTAGTGAACATTTATCAAGAGACAAAAAAGTGTTGTTCGTAGGACAGTGTTCCAGGTTTGTTTCACCGCGCCGGAATTATGAAGCCGGAGTTTCTATAAACTATTAGGAACAGTTACGTTAGGAGCAATATTAGTCTTTTTGACGGATTATATAGTTACATGGGATTCAGATCTAATGGTCAACAGAGTTCCTGGAGGAGGACATGTCTGGAGAGAAGGACACGACTTCGGTGAGGTCCCTTGTGATGAGTCTTGTGATGTCGTGTGATCCTTGCCATGATGTGTACACTATGATCCTGAACTTTGAGGGCTGACACATACATTTATGTTATAAGACCCGACACACATTTTCTTCGCATACACGTCTCATATACGTTACACTTTTCTTTTAATAAATTAATCTTTATTAATTTTTAGAAGCAAGAGTTGTTGAGTATGTTGCGTTGGGGAAGTATGAGAGGGGGCATAGTACGACAGTGAGAGAGTGATAGGAAGGTGTCCACGGGCTGATGGAGTGTGTTGGACGGAAGCTGGTGGATTCTCCAGGATATTGATAAGGAAAAAAAAATATTATAATGTGGGTGTTGACTCTCTTCACTCCAGGGACGACACTTTAAAGGAGGACACGACAACTTCCCCCATCCATACAATCTCCCCCCCCCCCCACCCACACACACATCCCGCACCCACCGCTGCACACATCCCCAACCCACACACATTCCCCACCCACACAATCTCTCCACGCACACACACGCCACACCCTTCCCCCATCCCACACACTCACACTCACTCACCCACACATCCTCTACACATTCTCCACCCATCCACCTACACACTCCCGATCACCCATCCCCCATCCACTCATCCCTCAACCACATATTCCCCCACCCACACACAGAGTGTATATAAACATTCACGGTGTACTTTCTCTTGTACAATTCTGCTACATTCAAATATTATTTGTTTGTGCCCGCCAGTCTGAAATCGAGGTTACATATTGCCCGAAACCTTAGCTACCATTTTCTAAACTTAATTTTCCTTTTCACTTTCTGCACTTCAACTCCCAGCGGAGCAGACGCTCACAATTAACTCACGGCAAGCCAAGTGTTGGCCTGTTCATGGCAGGTTGGCTTTTGCTGCTAAGATGTTCTACATGAATCAAATGGTCAGTCTTACTACAACCCAAGCCGAAATACCCAACACATAACCTGACTGCTACTGGTACCATTAGTCTTGAAACTCTTCGCTGGCTATTGAAGATGAGGACGGAGCACGTATAGGAATATCCCGAGTGCTGAGATGTCGGTTCTTGACTCAACTCAACTCAACCCCATCCCTCCTTAGTCGCCTCTTACGACACGCATGGTAGGTTACAGTGTTACTATTCCATGCGTCGCTGATGAGCCGCAATTAGAAATGGGCGATTTAGTGTGACAAGACGCTGACTTCTCATTCAGAAAACAACGGCAAAGTACGGAACGCACAATTGCCCAGTAAATGACAAACAGCCAATACGGGATGGGGTGTCTGCGACGTCCTGCACACTTATCACCATTATACTTAGGTACTGTGTTTTTATATTCTTAGGTGCAAATTTCATTGCTTGTTACAAGGAACCGTTAGACACTCCTGCGTCGAAGTACACTTATTCCTGCAGCGAGGTGCCGTCGTCATTTAGAGGTGACAGGTTGGAATCCCGGTCGGTAGGCCTAACTATAGCTTTCAATTGTTATGTTGTCTATTACGTCCTCTGAATCTTTACTTCCTTCTTCTCCTTCTGTGAGCGCCAAAACAATACTATGTGTGTTTATTTATGAACTGTCTTAGTGGCCTCAAAGGGTTCCCCAATGGATTTTCTGAGACAAGGTCAGCGCGTTAAACCTGTCAGTATGAATTACAAACAGGTGTGTGTAGCTCCTGCGAAAAGATGAGACATAACTAAACACGGACACAGTGTAGATACCTTGACCTGGGGACGTGTTTAGTATGTCTCATCTTTTCGCAGGAGCTACACATACCTATATGTTTATATGTCCTATTGTTATATCCTACTGCAGCCGTTGCTCTTATTTAAACCTGTCAGTCATGTCGACCTCTGGTTTCTAAATATGACTTTTCACAAGTGTAATCAATCATCAAACTGCATTTAGCTGCAGGCAAACACCAGGTAATGTCCTACCGTGGATTTCTCAGAGCTAACCCAGTTACAGCCGGTCTCCCCGATCAAGGCGTTACACGACTTTCTCCGTTATCCCGTATACTTTCGTGAGTAACGTAACGTGCGCGAGAATTGATAGCGGTTCTCTCCACGTCGGTAACTTACGGGGTATGTGAGCCGGTCGCTCATAAAGAAATGGCAAACTACTGAGCGTAATATTGCCAAGAAATCAACAATCAGCTGAAAGATGCTGATATTGGCAGCGATGTCCTGTAACGGATATGCGAACAAACAAAAACAAAAAACCCAATTTCGCATTTTACTGACAACAAATCAGAGGTCAGCGGGGTCGAGTGGATAAGAGGGGTCTCTTTTAAATTTCCATTGCGCTGATGGCGAGGTAGCGGGCTCAAACCCAACTCCGGTTAGTTGGACTAAATTGTTGACTTATCTTCCTTGACTTGGGGTCGTAAATTACAAGTAACTCAGAAGTCGGAGTGGGTTAGCCTGATGGCGAATGACACTGGTAATAGGGAAAGCTATCCTATACACATAAATCAGTTCAGCTTGGACTACGCTAGAATTCAAAGCGAGGAAACGAAGATTGAACAACCTGACAACACAAACAAACATAGTTCCATAAAGTGTGTGATTTGTTGGCGGAGTAACTTGGGGTACACGTGGATGATCGCTGTGGATAATGCTGACATCTTCTTCAGGGGTGGTCTAGTTGGTCATACCTCGAAGTACACTTGTTCCTGCAGGGAGGCAATGTCGTCATTTGGAGTTGACAGGTTCGAATCCAGGCATAGTAACCATAGCTTTTAATTGTTTAAAGTGTCCTACATTCTCTACTACTATCTTCTACTTCTATGAACGCCAACCAATACTTATAAATTTATTTATGAGCTGTGTAGAGTTCAGTAACCGTAATATCAAATTGTACTGGGCGCGTTCGTGCATTGGTTAGGATGTTACACTAACAATGGCATGAGTGCGAGCGGTCCATGCCAGCTCTCATCGTTCGCTACGCGAGGAACAGCTTGATGACTATTCCTCCGTACATTCAGGTCTACAGAAATGTGATATTCCTTGCACTTCCCATACTCGCAGGTGATTGTTGATACAGGACTTAGCTGTAGGCAAGTACAGTACATTGTAATTTTCTATAGTGCATCGGCCAGTACTAATTCAGAGCCAACGCATATTTCACCATCATCATCAAGTTCCATGCCAGCTGGCGTAGGCGTTCACGTCTCTCCACAGATCTCGGTCTTTGGTGTTCTGGATCAACTCTGCTGATGATATTCCTCAATGCCACCGCCTAACTCCACCCAGCATCATTTTCTCTTTGTCGGCCTCTGCCTCTCTTCCCCTCGATCTTTCCAGTCGTCACGATGTTCTTGACTAATTGTTGTATATAGTGTTCTAGTTTCATTAGCGTATTTCAGGCAATCGTCGTTAGTTACTCTGGCAGTACATAGAATTCACAACATTCGACTTAGGAAAGTAGAAATACAATAGTCCTCGTATTGAGTGATGCGCAGGCAAAGCTACCGTATTCTGGAACGTCTCTTAAAAACGTACTGCAGAGTTTGTGAAATGACACAAGTCTTTTAACTTAATGAAGGAAAGACTCCAACTGCACGCAGGTGCTCACGCACACACACACACACACACACACACACACACACACACACACACACACACACACAAACAAACACACACACACACAACGCTCAAACATACACACAAACATACTATATGATGATGCTATTGATCCCGTCCCAACAATGCGGGTAGGCTATTGAACCGTTAAGGCCTCTAGAGTGTTTACGCTTGTGGCTACGGTTTGCATTAGCTTTTCCTCATGCTGGACTGGTAGTGCATGGTTGTACAAAGGACCTGCTATATGATGATGATATTGATGATCTTGTACAAAGGACCTGGAAAATGATGATGATATTGATGATGTTGTACAAAGGACCTGGAAAATGTTGATGATATTGATGATGTTGTACAAAGGACCTGGAAAATGTTGATGATATTGACGATGTTGTACAATGTACCTGATACACGATGATAACGATGATGATGAAGATGATGAATATCAAAATACTTCTCCTTTTTTCCCCTGTTTACCTCAGTAAAGTGTTAGGGGTTGGGGGGGGGGGGGGGTGTTCAGATCTTTCTAATGCTTGTTTTCATTTCTTTAAGGTTGTTCGTGATACCATCACTCCATCTTGTACGTGGTCTTACACTTTGTATCCATAATAATTGTTCAATGTGGCTCTTTGTGGCAGAAGATACCAATGCGTTCTTACACGATGTTAAAAGTTAGTCCCATATCCTAAAAGATGTCGCTGTGAACACCAGCATTTTTTTTTTGCTTTTGTGATCTCTTGCCAAGTTTACGCTCAGTAGTTTGCCATCGCCTTTAGTGATGGCCAAACCAAATAATCTATTGTTATTTATTGAAGTGCATTAATGGTTTCAGGCTTAGTCGTCTTCTACTTTTTATCAAACTACACAGCCAGAAACACTTAGCGATGTCGATAAGGGAATATATGCACGCCTCGATGAACAGGCACGACATGAGAGAACGAATGAACGAACGAACGAACAAACTTTATTTTAAAAGGGTAACAAATTGGGCACGCAGGCCCGTCTTACATTCGGCCCTTTCAATTACTCTTCTTTCATTCATCAAATGTGCATGTTACATTAACATAGGGGGAAAAAACATTGTCAAATGGATTTTGTAGGCATAAACAATGCATGCATACGGGAGAAACGTCCGGGAGTCTTGCCCCAGACGAGCCCGCCCACTGAGAGTGTAAACAAAGCATAAGAGCTGAAACATTCAGCGAGGAGGACCCCTGATGATCGGCTACCTCCTGTCGTGCTTGCTCCCCGGAGGAGTTTTTAACCACTGACACTGAAAATGAGCAGGTATTTTTCAAGGCGTCTAGTACAGATAGGACGTGCCGAGCGTCTGGAAGGAGATGTTAAGCACAGAGAGAGAGAGAGAGAGAGAGAGAGAGAGAGAGAGAGAGAGAGAGAGAGAGAGAGAGAGAGAGAGAGAGAGAGAGAGAGAGAGAGAATTACTTGTTAACTACAACGTTTCCCCTTTTAAAATAGTAACTCTCTTGATGCTGAAGAAGTATAACGGACACCTGCGTCCTCTTCCTACGCCGTGCGGACGGGCAACCATTTTGGCTTAGCTCTGGCCCGATCGATCAGACTAAAAAGGTCTTTTAACCATGTTTACTCCGGAGTGCCAGAGTTGCCCAAACGTGCTGAAACTTTCGTTACAGTATCGATTGACGCCCACAAACGCTATGTCGTGCGATTTCCTGTCATGCTAATATCGATTTATTCCCCATCCCACCAGGCATCCTTCTGTTCTTTCAACAAAAGCCTTAAACAGCAGACAATATTAATTTTGTGTCTGTTATATTTACTTCGAAGGGAACAGACCAAGAGGAAGACCTAGAAGCAAATACCTGGATGACTTGGCCTTGTGGCATGGTCGAGACAGAAACACGGAGCTGATCCACGACTCTGGTGATCTAGTGAGATGGCAAAACATGACCGCCCACGCTTACCGGCATGGCACATGATGGATGGATGGATATTTACTTCACTTTGTTTAATTTATTAATAATTTCAAATAAATGTTTTCATGTACAGGGTGTATTTTTAATGGCTGTACAGATTTTGGAAATATTACCGATCCAAGTTTTGTATTTACCTATTACGTTGCTTGAACTTTTTAAAAATGTTGCATATCCCTTACGGGACGTTACAGTCAACACCCGTATTTTTCAGCTGCTGATGATGTACTAGGCAAGTTTTACGTTCAGTAGTTTGCCATTGCTTTCTGAACGACCGGCTCATATATCCCCGTAAGTTACCAGAGCGATCTGCTGCCGAATCTCACGCAGCTGTTTTCCTCACGTGGATATACGGGATTACGAACAACGTCGTTAACACATTGGCCAGGGAGACTGGTGTCACAGCCTCACATTATCCACATTATCCGGTAAACTAACATTAGTTAATAGATTATTAGCCAAGGGCTACAACTCCCGCCCAAGGGAAAGAAGTAAGACCCTCGAAGGCCAGAGTATTCCAGAACCTTCTCGAAGGACTGGTCAGTGAGTCCACTGTCCCGTGGACACTGATGTGGCCCGCCTATTGCGGGGTCCACGAGGAACTCGAACAGAGTTACCACCCGTGTCGGATTGCGACACGTGTGGATCGGCAGAGAGAGACGGGACATCGAAGAGGCAACAGGGCCTGCCTTAGAGGGACTCAATAGTTTAGACCCATGTGTATTTGGGGTTCATAGACATATGCTAGATAGTTTGCTTAGAATGTTTGATGATGTTAAACTGTGTGATGATGTTAAACCTCTGTGATATGCAACTCAGTGCGGGCTTGTTAGACCCACTGCGCCAGCGCACTGTATATTGAAATACAATAAATGTTAGATATTATATTTAACGGAGTTATTGTTGCCTGTGTGAGCCCGAGCTCAGATACCTAGACATCCAACACGCTGACAGGCTTTTTGGGGGCTAATCTCCGGTTTTGGCATAAGCTTTACATACAGACGGCTATTGATTGCCAAGTAAAATAGTAAATTAATCATATCAAATTGATGTTTGAAGAAGTTTAACAAATTTGCATCTATCTAGTGATCAACTAGTATTAATATGAGTCCCTCTGCAGCTAGTCTCTCAATGATGTTAATACTATAAACTATTTTGACATGACTGTGACATTTTTTGACTGTTACTAATGTTTTCTCATTCTACGAGCAGATTGTTCCGCGAATTGTGTGGTGTGTAACCTATGTAAACTATCCAACAGTGGCGAGAGTACAAGACAACATTCACAAGTTCTGGGATC
Source organism: Cepaea hortensis (assembly GCA_963921405.1). NCBI lineage: Eukaryota > Metazoa > Mollusca > Gastropoda > Stylommatophora > Helicidae > Cepaea > Cepaea hortensis. The sequence goes on from OY992881.1 coordinate 112,102,746, forward strand.
ATAAGATACGTTTCATATCATGCCCATTGCAACCCTAAGCGGTACTTATCACCATCCATCCATGTATCATTTTGCTTTACATTGATTTGTATGTATATTCATGACCTTGTAACCAACATAACTTTGCATTTGGATTTGCGCATGTAATAATTAAGGGAGATAACTAAATTTTCTACTCCCCAACATTTTTTCTAAGGGATTTAACTTCAGTAAAATTACCAACAAGTAAAAGACAAAATGTCTACTTTAGAAAAATGTATTGAGCAAGGTATGAAATTAGGTTATAAAGAAGAGAAACTGTCAGAATGGGCACAGAAGACGCACGCAGAGAACATTGCCCGTGAAGAAAGAGCGATAGAACGAGAAGAAAAACAAAGGCAAATGCAGGCAGAAGAAAAGAAGATGCAAATGCAGGCAGAAGAGAAGAAAATGCAAATGGAGGCAGAAGAGAAAAAGATGCAGATGCAACTACAAGCTGAAGAGAAGAAAATGCAATTAGAGCTTGAGGCGGCAGCCAAACAAGCCCAATTGAATGCCGATACACAAATAAAATTAAAACAGATGGAGATTGATTCCAACGTAGAAATATCTGTAAATAAACTGAGAAGCAAGGAGGAAGAACAAAAATATAACAAGTATAAAGGCCTCGTGAAAGCATTCTGCTCAGGAGACTCCATCAGTGCATACCTGGAAAATTTTGAGTGTCTAATGTCCTACCATAAGATCATAAAATCAGATTGGTCATTTATTTTAATGAGAAACTTAGCTCTAGAACCTTTGAAAGTAATAGAGACAGTGCCACAGGAAATGAGAAAATATTATGATTACTTAAAGCAACACATTCTCCAACATTTCGCTTTAGATACTGCAGGTTACCAACAACAGTTCGCTAAATTATCCCCTCAACCAAATCAAACCTTCATAGACTACGTGTCTACAGTTCAAGATGTGTGCACAAAGTGGATTAACTCAGCTAAAACTAACAACAGCCATGACAAACTAAAAGAACTCATTATTATTGACAAAATAGTTAGTACAATCCCCACACCTTTTGCTAAATTTTTGAAACAAATGGACTGTAGGAGTATTCAGGATGTAGAGACAAAGGGGAACGCATTTTTTACAGCGAACAGAGATATTTTCCAATTAAACCTAAGTCAGAACGAAACAGCAGCAGTGGTAAACACTAGATACTCGAAACAAACTGAAAGCAAGTTTAAACCACGCTCAAATGTCAGGAAGCCAGTTAAGTGTCAATATTGTAGTTTGACTCACGAAGAATACGCTATGTGCGATGAATCGCCCAACTATCCACACCATCTCAAAATGATTGTGGAGAAGCAGAAGAACAAGAGAAATGCGTACCAGAGAGCGGTCAAATGCTATTTTTGCAGTAGCTTTGGGCACTACAGTCGCTTTTGTGATGGCCGAAAATTATTGAAACAGGTCAATGCTGCACTAGTTGAAAGTTCCTCAGAGAAAGATATTGAGTTACTGAATGAGTGTGACAATCAAAACGAAAGTTTTAGTGAGCTAGGAAATGCAGTGCACATTATTGACACCATTACAGACAGTAAGTGTAACACCTGTACGAAATTCCAACTTGACACAACATTACTATGTGGCCACACTATCCCTATTTCAAATGAAACGGCCAATGCTGCCTTATCTTCTACAGGCAAGCTAAATTTCTCAACAGGGTTTGTAAATAACAAAAAGTGCACATTAATTCGTGATTCCGGCGCAACGCTCTGTGGGATTAAGAAAACATTAATCAACGACAAAGACTATACACACTAACAAGCTAACATGGACACATGTAGTCAGATGGGATAAAATAACAACGAAACTACATATTTAGCATTATACAACATACGAGAGTAAAAGTGTATTGAAATGCACACACAGAACAAGATTTGAAGGTGTACTCAATTAGCCAAGACTTTTGTCTTGTTAATCCTCTTTAAAACAGAGGTTAATTATCTTGGTATCAGTGGGATACTATGAGAAGGACGTAACTTCGGTCAGATAAGCATTTTAAGGACACAGGAGAGAGAGAGAGAGAGATCTCTTCACCAAATCAGAGAAGTGGTGTATGGGAGAATACATGAGTGTTGATGCCAGTATGTAGGTTACCAAGTTACTGTCCACCAAACGACAAATACCGTTATGTGATTCTGTGACAGAATTAGTACAGAACTAACTACCCTATAACAACCCATCAAATCAGGGGAGAGGGGGGACTCCTGTCACAGCCTCACATTATCCACATTATCCGGTAAACTAACATTAGTTAATAGATATTAGCCAAGGGCTACAACTCCCGCCCAAGGGAAAGAAGTAAGACCCTCGAAGGCCAGAGTATTCCAGAACCTTCTCGAAGGACTGGTCAGTGAGTCCACTGTCCCGTGGACACTGATGTGGCCCGCCTATTGCGGGGTCCACGAGGAACTCGAACAGAGTTACCACCCGTGTCGGATTGCGACACGTGTGGATCGGCAGAGAGAGACGGGACATCGAAGAGGCAACAGGGCCTGCCTTAGAGGGACTCAATAGTTTAGACCCATGTGTATTTGGGGTTCATAGACATATGCTAGATAGTTTGCTTAGAATGTTTGATGATGTTAAACTGTGTGATGATGTTAAACCTCTGTGATATGCAACTCAGTGCGGGCTTGTTAGACCCACTGCGCCAGCGCACTGTATATTGAAATACAATAAATGTTAGATATTATATTTAACGGAGTTATTGTTGCCTGTGTGAGCCCGAGCTCAGATACCTAGACATCCAACACGCTGACACTGGCATGAACTTTACAGAGAGTGAATACAAAACTTGGACCGGCAATATTTTCAAACACTGCACAGTTATTAAAATACACATTATATGTACATCAGTGTATGATTTTTTTATTTTGGTGCGCTGACGATGGTTTTAGCCGCAACGTCATCTGTGTCTTTTGTAATTGTGTTCTCGCAAAGCGTACTGGTTCTCCTTGCCGTTTTTGTCCATTCACTCATTATGTATTAGCATACTTGACCATCTACGCTGTGGTCCTGCATGAAGATCCCGGTCGACGCAAGTTTTAAAATATTGATTTGGGTTACGAGATCGCCACACATAGGTATCAGAAAATGTTCTGGGAAGTAAAGGCGGTCGGTTGTAACAATGATGACATCATCCATCAATGTGATTTAGTTTTAGTTTAGTTTAGACGATGGATCAACATCACGCACACGAGTGTAACCCATAAGTGCTCCGTTCTATTCCTAACTCAAACCTGAGTCTGGAGAAACTCAGCTCAGTGCACGAACTCCGACGCACCGGCGATGATCCTGAAATACTTTGGGTAGATTTTTAACTCGAAATTTTGCCCGGGCAGCGCCGTTAGGCTACTCTTTTTCGATCTCCAACTGCCAAGGGATTTTTTACGTGCACAACAATACACACGGGCGTCCGATCTCACTACCCAGAGACCAGGGGAATTTTTTGATTAGAAGTCCACGTGAAAAAATCCCGGTCCTCCCCGGGGCTTGAACCCGAGACCTCCAGCACTCTAGGCGGACACCATGCATCGAGACCACTCACCCCCCCCCCCTTCCATCAATGAGATTGATCTATTAACTGGTGTAACAATGATAACATGACCCATCAATGAGATTGATCTATTAACTGGTGTAACAATGATAACATGACCCATCAATGCGATTGGTCTATTAAACTAGTGTAACAATGATAACATGACCCATCAATGCTATTGGTCTATTAAACTAGTGTAACAATGATAACATGACCCATCAATGCTATTGGTCTATTAAACTAGTGTAACAATGATAACATGACCCATCAATGCTATTGGTTTATTAAACTAGTGTAACAATGATAACATGACCCATCAATGCTATTGGTCTATTAAACTGGTGTAACAATGATAACATGACCCATTAATCCTATTGGTCTATTAAACGGGTGTAACAATGATAACATGACCCATCAATGCTATTGGTTTATTAAAATAGTGTAACAATGATAACATGACCCATCAATGCTATTGGTCTATTAAACTGGTGTAACAATGATAACATAACCCATCAATGCTATTGATCTATTACACTGGTGTAACAATGGTAACATGACCCATCAATGCTATTCGTCACTTAAACTGGTGTAAAAATGATAACATGACCCATCAATGCTATTGGTCTAGTAACCTGGTGTAACAATGATAACATGACTAATCAATGCGATTGGTCTGTTAAACTGGTGTAACAATGATAACATGACCCATCAATGCGATTGGTCTATTAAACTGGTGTAACAATGATAAACATGACCCAGCAATGTGATTGGTCTATTAAACTGGTGTAACAATGATAACATGACCAAACAATGCTATTGGTCTATTAAACGGGTGTAACAATGATAACATGACCCATCAATGCTATTGGTCTATTAAACTAGTGTAACAATAATAACATAACCCATCAATGCTATTGGTCTATTAAACTAGTGTAAAAATGATAACATGACCCATCAATGCGATTGGTCTATTAAACTGGTGTAACAATGATAACATGACCCATGAATGCGATTGGTATATTAAACTGGTGTAACAATGATAACATGACCCATCAATGCTATTGGTCTATTAAACTGGTGTAACAATAATAACATGACCCATCAATGTGATTGGTCTATTAAACTGGTGTAACAATGATAACATGACCCATCAATGTGATTGGTCTATTAAACTGGTGTAACAATGATAACATGACCCATCAATGTGATTGGTCTATTAAACTGGTGTAACAATGATAATATGACCCATCAATGCTATTGGTCTATTAAACTGGTGTAACAGTGATGACATGACCCATCAATGCTATTGGTCTAGTAACCTGGTGTAACAATGATAACATGACTAATCAATGCGATTGGTCTATTAAACTAGTGTAACAATGATAACATGACCCATCAGTGCGATTGGTCTATTAAACTAGTGTAACAATGATAACATAACCCATCAATGCTATTGGTCTAGTAACCTGGTGTAACAATGATAACATGACTAATCAATGCGATTGGTCTATTAAACTGGTGTAACAATGATAACATGACCCATCAATGCTATTGGTCTATTAAACTGGTGTAACAATGATGACATGACCCATCAATGCTACCGGTCTCTTAAACTAGTGTAACAATGATAACATGACCCATCAATGTGATTGGTCTATTAAACTGGTGTAACAATGATCACATGACCCATCAATGCGATTGTTCTATTAAACTGGTGTAACAATGATAACATGACCCATGAATGCGATTGGTATATTAAACTGGTGTAACAATGATAACATGACCCATCAATGCTATTGGTCTATTAAACTGGTGTAACAATGATAAAATTACCCATCAATGCTATTGGTCTATTAAACTGGTGTAACAATGATAACATGACCCATCAATGTGATTGGTCTATTAAACTGGTGTAACAATGATAACATGACCCATCAATGTGATTGGTCTATTAAACTGGTGAAACAATGATAACATGACCCATCAATGCTATTGGTCTATTAAACTGGTGTAACAATGATAACATGACCCATCAATGCTTTTGGTCTAGTAACCTGGTGTAACAATGATAACATGACTAATCAATGCGATTGGTCTCTTAAACTGGTGTAACAATGATAACATGACCCATCAATGCGATTGGTCTATTAAACTGGTGTAACAATGATAACATGACCCATCAATGCTATTGATCTATTAAACTGGTGTAACAGTGATAACATGACCCATCAATGCTATTGGTCTAGTAACCTAACTCAAACCTGAGTCTGGAGAAACAATGAAAACATGACCCATCAATGCTATTGGTCTATTAAATTAGTGTAACAATAATAACATGACTAATCAATGCTACTGGTCTATTAAACTGGTGTAACAATGATAACATGATCCATCAATGTGATTGGTCTATTAAACTGGTGTAATAATGATAACATGACCCATCAATGTGATTGGTCTATTAAAGTGGTGTAACAATGATAACATGACCCATCAATGGTATTGGTCTATTAAACTGGTGTAACAATGATAACATGACCCATCAATGCTATTGGTCTAGTAACCTGGTGTAACAATGATAACATGACCCATCAATGCGGTTGGTCTCTTAAACTGGTGTAACAATGATAACATGACCCATCAATGCGATTGGTGTATTAAACTGGTGTAACAATGATAACATGACCCATCAATGCTAATGGTCTATTAAACTGGTGTAATAATGATAACATGACCCATCAATGCTATTGGTCTAGTAACCTGGTGTAACAATGATAACATGACCCATCAATACGATTGGTCTCTTAAACTGGTGTAACAATGATAACATGACCCATCAATGCGATTGGTCTATTAAACTGGTGTAACAATGATAACATGACCCATGAATGCGATTTGTCTATTAAACGGGTGTAACAGTGATAACATGACCCATCAATGCGATTGGTCTATTAAACGTCTGTAACAGTGATAACATGACCCATCAATGCTATTGGTCTATTAAACTGGTGTAACAATGATAACACGACCCATCAATGCGATTGGTCTATTAAACGGGTGTAACAGTGATAACACGACCCATCAATGCGATTGGTATATTAAACTGGTGTAACAATGATAACATGATCCATCAATGCGATTGGTCTCTTAAAATGTTGAACTATCAAATATCAAATACTCTATGTGACGTGGAAAAGTCTCCTTGACCTTATTTTGTGTTGTTTACATTGGATGGAATAGTTGAGGGGCTACGGCGTCTGCCTTAAGCTGAGAAGTTGTCGGGTTCGAAGCCCAACAGCGGGGCAGGTGTTCAAGTACTCGATTTTTAATAAAGCCTCCTTATTCATTTCTGCAGTGAGATCGAATACTGGAAGGCCCCGGTTAACGTCGGGGTTACATTCTTGGAAAACACGACGTTAACTGGTACGATGTATAGCGAAACACTAGTTTCCATAGAATAAAATGAAATACAGTGTATTGTGTACTACAGTAATGTTTATTTTGATGGTTGTTGATATTTATTGGCTAAATAGAGGTGGGTTGGAGGGCGATTGGTAGAGTTATTGGGTCGTCGAGGCATTACATTCTGCCTCTTCATCTGAGGATGAAACTGTAACATCTTCCAGCCTCTTTTCCTGGCCCTTCTTTGCTTGAACAAAACTTTGTCCAATGTCGGCTGCACAGTAACCACCCTCCTCAACCATGGTCTTTAACTCTACAGGGAAATGCTCTGCAGCTTCGGTATCAGCAGTCACCGCTTCACCTGTTGTCTTTATGTTGTGAAGGTGTAAACGCTTCTTAAAGCGCTCAAACCAACCACGACTCGCTCCAAAACCATCATCAGCATTATTAGTACCGCTCTCACCTGCTTTCTTAGCTAGATCTTCATATAGAAACTTTACTTTCTCTTGGATAGCCATCTTGCTCACAGGCATATTCCGTTGGTTCTGGTCTTCAATCCAGACGGCCAATAGTGCTTCCATGTTCTCCATAAGAGTACTTCTCGTACGAGTGATCCTGGAAGCACTCAAAGGGGTTACATTTTTAACATACTCTTTGATTTTGTCAGCGCCTGCATGAATTGTCCCAGCCTCAAAACGACGTTATGGCGAAACGTAGCGACGTAAAGTGAAGTTAGTCACATATGTGACAACGACGTTATAGCGAAACGACGTATACCGAAGCGACGTATAGCGGGGCCTTCCAGTACCTAGTCTTCGTGAATAAGGGAAATAACCCAAAGGTGCCGTGTGCCAGTTGTACATGTTAATCCCCCGGAAAGTTAGAAATTTCTCTTTCTTCCCATAACCCCCTTCCCCTCCTTGTTATGTTACTGATCTCCATGTGGAAATTAAACATTAGTAATTAGCCGGTCTCTCTGGCCGAGGGGTTACAATACTTTCTCCGTAATCCCGTTTATCACGCAGAGTCTCGTAGCGGGCGAGAACTAGGAGCGGTTCTACCCCCGCTGGTGACTTGCGGGATAACTGAGCCGACCGCTCAGAAAGCAATGGCAAACTACTGAGCGTAATCTTGCCAAGAAATCAACAGACAGCTGAAAGATGCTTCTGTTGACAGCGATGTCCTGTAAAGGATATGCGAATTAAAAAAGAAAAAAAAATCTTAACGAAGGCCTCCCTGGCCTGGAGGTTAATCAACTTTCTACGTAATTCTGTTTATCCACGTAGGGTGAGAATTGGTAGCAGTTCTCGCCGCGTTGGTGACTTACGGGATACGTGAGCCGGCCGCTCAAAAAGCAATGGCAAACTACTGAGCGTAATCTTGCCAAGAAATCAACAACAGGGGTAAAATGCTGGTGTTGACAGCGATGTCCTGTAAAGGATATGCGAAAGAAAAAAAAATACCTTATAACGGTAGCGGTTCTCGCCGCGTTGGTAACTTACTGGGTATGTGAGCCGGTCGCTCAGAAAGCAATGGCAAACTACTGAGCGTAATCTTGCCTAGTACATCAACAGCAGCTGAAAAATGCTGATGTTGACTGCAACGTCCTGTAAGTGATATGCACACAAATAAATACCTTAACCCATCACAATGTGCAAGAGCCAACTACGCAGGGTTGGCTTGACACTGGCAGCCCCATTCTGCAGACAACTGTAGCTGAAATGTCCAACTAACATTGAAAAAGTCTCAACGAACGAAAACCCAAGAGTCAAGAGTTAACCTCACTGCATTCTGGACATTTCTTTACGCGTTTTGTCCTCATCTGCAACAGCCAGCGAAGAGTCCCAATACTCTTGGTACCAGTAACAGCCTATTTGTAGCCCCCTCATCCATCCCCCCATCTGTTCGGACTCTCGAGTGTCGATCATATCCCGTGACCACACCTTGCAGCACCATTCTCTCCAAGCATCGACGATCTATCTACCCGTTCGTCTACACCACACACACACACACACACACACACACACACACACACACACTCACACACACACACACACACACACACGACTTCAATGGGCCCCGACCACATCTATCCCACCATGCACCAACAACCTATCAAGGAATGCAGACACAACCAGCCGTAAGCCCGCTCGCCCCCCCCCCCCCCTCCCATAAAACCAGCATGACGAAAACCGAATAGAAGTAACTCAGCCAGCCAAGATGAAAGTCGGCTCTTCTACAAGGACCCTCACGCGATGGAGAAGACTCCCTGGGGTGTCGATTTTCCTCCTTTTACCTAGGAAAATCTCCAGAACTGGGTTGTTAGAACTATCTATGAATTGAGAAAGAACAACGCAAATGGCAAGGAAAATAAAATATACTGACATCACAACACCAACTCCATCTGTAAAAGAATCATTGCCTCCGTACACCAAATCAAACTGCATTTATCAATGCGAGTGTGAAGGCCAAACAACTTACATAGGTAGAACGGAAAAACAATTAGCAAATGGAGTAGTCGACATATACCAGTGTGGGTGGAAATGAGAATTAAGCAGTCGTTAGGAATCCATGCGCAATCGAATGGCTATAAAACGCTGTCATCGTCGATTTCTCAAAATCTCATAAAATATGGGCAAAACCTGAACAATTAAACAGCGTTTCCTATGCTGTACTGTATTCCACAAACAAGAAACGCTCAAATATAGTGAGGCGTTGACAATTAAGCGGTTCCAGCTGGTTTTATGCAAAAAGAAAGAGTTGGTTTTAATATTTGAATTTACCGTGGTGAAAACAAATGGTCGACATTCGAACAATACCTGGGACTATGTGTTTTAATTGTTTCAGCTAAAGTATTATTCATTTATTTTATATGATATATAACTCTGCAGTATGCACCTGGCTAGATGCGTCGAAATATGCCAGGCATTAAATCGTGCAAAGATATTGTATGTTGCTTTGGTATTTAAATTCACTAAGGGAATACATTGTTTTGAAATATAATGAGATAAATATTTCAAATTATGCGAAATAAGCAGATTGATCGATCGATCGATCGATTGATTGGATTGATTGGATTGATTGATTGATTGATTGATTGATTGATTGATTGATTGATTGATTGATTGATTGATTGATAAAAACTACAGCAGAGAAATTAAACATGAATTGATCGACACTTAAGAGGACTTGTATATGAATCTTTAAAGTACTATGGGTATTCAAAGAAATAGTACTATCAAAATGTCAATAGGTCACCTGAATGCCAAGATAGGATCGGATAACACGGGTTTGAAGACATCACGGAGATACACGAACTTGGAAGTAATAAACGAAAATGGAGTATTATTCACCAAATTTTCGCAGTTAATTAATATATCATAATAGCAAGTGTTTTTCCTTATTCAAAAACTTATAAAACAGCGTATGTATCATCAAACAACAATTCAGGAAATCAAATTGAATATATCTGTATCAACAAGACCTGACACTCAATCAGCGACGTGGTTAATATCATCCCGAACGCATTACCTCCAAGAACATTTCTTGCTACCTATTTGACTCTTGTTCGACCTTTAAATATACGTTAGTTGTTTAAAAACAATGCCCGTGGATTTTATATAATGTGGAGTTACCTCTACGAATTTGTGTTTTGATGATCCACAATTAGTCTGCACATTCATAACACCGGCATTAGGCTGCCAAGAGAAGACAATTGGCCATTACTGGAACAAACAGCAGTAGAATTAACAACATAACATCAACAACCTCCAGCCTTGTTTATTTCTTTTTTTAATCATTGAATCTATTCAGACATTCTCGTAACTTCAGCTTACCATTACACCAGTTCAGCTTTGTCGATCCATAGCAGTTAATTGGTCATTACAGCTATAGCATAGCGACGGTGATCACTATAGATCTTAGCTATAATATTTCAACCGGACATTTTTTGTTCAGGATATTTACTGGTGGCTCTCAAAGTAATGCGGCTGACTGAGGGTTTGAATGTAGAGAAAGATGCTGGGATAACGCGATAAATGTGTCGACAAATTATCTTGGTAATAGCTTTTCTGTTGACTCCGTGTATTGATCAGTAGCAGGGCGTGTGAGTGGAAGCCGGGAACATCTCATTAACACTGTGATATTGGTATGAAGTGTTTTGTTTTTCGCTGCTGTTCATTTCACACACACACACACACACACACACACACACACACACACACACACACACACACACACACACACACACATATATATATATATATATATATTACGGACTCCATGGCGAAGTATTTGCGGACGCGGTTCGTAATCCCATATACCTGCGTTCGAAACACAACTGCGCACGATTTGACAGCAGACATCGTTGCGTTGGTTTCGCCTTGGCATCGGTGCGGTGGTTCAGTAAGCAAACTACTGAACGTAAACTTGCCAGGAGATCACAGCGACAGAATTGCTGGGGTTGACGGTGATGTCTTGTGAAAAGGATATGCAAATATATATATATATATATATATATATATATATATATATATATATATATATATATATATATATATATATATATATGCGTGTGTGTCTGTGTGTGTGTGTGTGTGTGGGTATAGTGACACCTAGTCGTCTTTACAGACGAACGTATGTGGATTGGATATAAAATTCCAACGCACAATGCCTGGGCTTGGATTCAGAGAACATGTGTTGCCCGTGCATCATGTTCCCTCTCTCGGCCTTGCCTTGTTTTCTCCAGAGGAAAGGATAACCAGTACGTCTGGAACAAGATAGGCTGCAGATGCTGCCGGCTCAGCATCGCATCTCCATGCAGCTGAAAGTGAATAACGGCCAGTCCCTCATATCAGGGGGATTTTGACTTAGAGACGTTCAGCCATATCCCTCAGCTGAGAGCCGTAGACATCTAGAATTGGCACAGATATCCAAGTAGGAAACATAAAGGTGCTACATAGAGCCTGCACTTTTGTATGGATGTGAAGCGTGGAAATTAAGCAGTAAAGCTGAAAAACATCTGAGGGCTGTCGAAATGTGGTTTCTGAGAAGAATGCAAATAATACTATGGACAAACAGAAAAATCAACGACCAAGTCCTAAAAGAAACAAATAAAAATCGTAAACTCTTTAGAGAAATTAGACGTAGACATTCAACATTTTTTGAACATGTTATGAGAAAATTAAATTAGAGAACTTGGTGACAACTGGCAAGATCGAGGGGAAGAGAACAAGGAGAAGAAAGTGAAATAAATACCTGGATGGCTTGATCACATGGCATGGTGGAGACAAGAACACTAACCTTATCCACGACTCTGGTGATCGAGTGAAATGGCGAATCATGACCGCCCACGCTTACCGGTATGGCACATGATAGATGAATGGATTCAAGTAGGATCGTGTCATCTAAAGAACCTCGACTGGTGTAATGAGCCATTCCCCGTTTCACCGTGAGACAGTTTGAATTTAGACATGCATATGACTACTGGCAGGATCAACCAGATATCTATCGCACAGACGGAATATTCGCGCGCGCGCAAGCGAAGAGTAGCGAACGCTCAGCGCACCCCCTCGGTACAACCACTGGACGCCCACCGACGAACTTCAAACTACGCCAGGCAGGACTGGCCGAAAAGCTATGTGAGCTTAATGACTGCAGGCCCAATACTCATCGAGAGAGAGAGAGAGAGAGAGAGAGAGAGAGAGAGAGAGAGAGAGAGAGAGAGAGAGAGAGAGAGAGAGAGAGAGAGAGTAGGCACTTATCGAGACATTAGTCGAATCTTCGTAAAAAATTTGCTCTTTCGCCCGCTCAAACCGCGACTCCGGCTTCGCGCTGTGGTCACATTCTCTAAACGCCTGCCTCGCTAACTTGCGCCAGCTAGGAAGTTCCCGATTGGGTGCACCTCACGCTGCCATTCGAGACAAAGAACGCCAGACGCGGGACTGATCTTGCGAACCTGACCAGTCCTCACATTATTCAATTCAACTCAACTCATTTCAACTCAACTAAACTCAGTTCAAGTCAACTTAACTGAGTTCAGCTCAACTCAATCCAAATCAACTCAACTCAGTTCAACTCAACTGAATTCAGTTCAACTCATCTAAGCTCAAATCAACTCAACTTAGTTCAGCTCAACTCAACTCAGTTCAACTCAGCTCAACTCAATTCAATTCAAATCAACTCAACTCAGTTCAACTCAACTCATACCCTACTAGTAGCTGCACTACTGTCGACATAACCCTTGAGATCATTGGAAAAATCAAACCACTCAACCACTTCAAGGGGAACACACATCCGATCTATATGTTATCACAGTCCTTTTAGAAATCTACAAAAGTAAACAATATCATACTAATTTTCATGGTTATCATAATAATAAGGAAATGAGGTTGTGGAGGAGCCAACATGCCTGCCTAACACTTCGTACGACCGGATTCTAAGTGTGGCTCGGGGGTTGTTAAAAATACCCTATACTGTACACAAGGTGGCGACCGCTCGGGCAAGCAAGTGTATCTCGGGAAGAAACAAACTCTCCGGGCACGCACCAGCAATGCCGCAATAAAAAACGAAACAAACACAATATATTTTCATGTTTTTTTGTACAAGATTATCATCATCATCATCATCATCATCATCATCATCATCATCATCATCATCATCATCATCATCATCATCATCATCATCATCCATCATCATCATCATCATAGAAGATTATGTTATTCATGTTTAATGGTTTTTTTTTTTTTTTTAAGCAAAGTCCTGTTGTAGGAACTTGTAGTGGTTATGTGACGTATTAAGACCGTCGCCCATTTTAGGACTAAGTGCACCGATGATTAGGTGTCAGTCTTTCCCTCGAGTAGCTAACAGCGACTGCAGACATCCAACACTCGTCCGATCTGATCATGCCATTGTCAGGCTAACGTCCTGGCCGTTACACCAACCCGCCCGCTATGCTTTATTATTCAAAATTATTATCAAGTATTACTCTTCAATATTTCTTTTTCACGCTTTGTTCTTGAAGATTACTTTCATGCATTACTCTTCACGATTAAATTCATGCTTTATTCCTCAAGATTATTTCTATGCTTTTGTTTATAAAACGATTATTTTCATGCTTTGCTCTACAAGATTATTTTCTTGCTTTGCTCTACAAGATTGTTTTCATGCTTAGCTTTGCAAGATTATTTTCATGCTTTGCTCTACAAGATTACTTGTACTCTTTGCTCTACAAGATTATTTTTACGCTTTGCTCTACAAGATTATTTTTATGCTTTGCTCTATAAGATCATTGTCATGCTTTGTTCTTACTGATTAATTTTATGCTTTCTTCTACATGATTATTATTATGTTTTGCTCTACAAGATTATTTTCATGCTTTCTTCTACAAACTTATGTTCATGCTTTTATCTACAAGATTATATGCATGATTTACTCTATAAGATTATTTTCATTCTTTGCTTTACAATATTATTATCACGCATTGCTCTTCGTGATTATTTCCATGGTTTGTTCTAAAAGATTATTTCCATATTTTGTTATTAGTTATTATTTTCATGCTTTCTTCTACGAGATAATTTTCATGCTTTTGACTACAAGAATATTTTCATGCTTTGCTCTACAAGATTATTTTCACGCTTTGCTCTACAAGATTATTTTCATGCTTTGCTCTACAAGATTATTTTCACGCTTTGCTCTACAAGATTATTTTAATGCTTTGCTCTACAAGATTATTCTCATGCTTTGCTCTACAAGATTATTTTCATGCTTTGCTCTACAAGATTATTTTCACGCTTTGCTCTACAAGATTATTTTCATGCATTTCTCTTGTTCTTCGTGATTATTTTCATGTTACTCTACAAAGATTATTTCATGCTTTGTTCTACTATCGTTAAAATTCTGGACAATTTCAAACCTCTGTGCCGGCTGTGCAGAGGAGCACAACAATTTTAGCAATAATCTTCATGTTTGATCAATGCAAGAAGATAATAAACTATCATCGCTAATTCTTTATGACTACATGAACAAGGCTACTTACTTGAACTGTCAAAACAGTGAAGCAATCAATCTGAACATTGCAGACAACAGGCGTAAACCAAACTGCAACGAAATCAAGCTAACAGCAACACATTGTTGTACGTGCAGAGTGCCTGCTGCAAGCAAAGTTCCTATTTAACTTCCGCTCACGTCGGGCCATTGTGGCCCGCGTCCCTGGATCGATGGCGGAGAGTCACAATCAATTCTAAGTGACGAGATTGTGTTTCTCTTCGCGTGGATCTGTCTAGGGCCTTATCGCTGTAGTGTCTGTCTTCTTCTAAGGAACTCTTAGAAGAAATGAAGAAGGAGAAAGAGGGTGTGCAAGACAGCAAGGTTCCTATATAACTCATGATCTCATTCTTCGCTACTCTTTCGAGGGGAGGGCGACACACCTAGTTATGAACATCAATAGGCAGTGTGTGCGGCTTCAGCATGGGCTTGTTTCAGGTTTCCTAGCTGTAGATAGATCCCATACACAATAAAGGGCTCTATCTAGCCGTGGGTTGGGTTCCTTTCTTAACAGTTTAGCGAATGAAAGTGCCTTACAGTTTACTCTTTGCGATTTCTAATTGCTCAGATCGCTCTACCTAAGTGGTTCTCTCTAAGTGATTCGTGGGGGGGGGGGGGAATGGGGGAGGCGTGTGATATAATTACATAGCAAATATTCGTGGAAGAACCCCAGATCCTATGCGTGAATCAAACCCGATACATTATAATCTCGGGGCAGACATTTTAACCTCTCAGCCACTGATTCCACTGCAACTCCAGCAAAGAGTCGGAGCACTAAAATAGATTGCACACAGACAAAAATAACCAGTCCTGTATAGGACTAACTCGAAAGAGAGCAAACATAGAGAGAAAATTAAAACTTTAAACCTCACAGAAAACCTTATCTCAATTATAACCAACGTTGTAGAAGCAGGTTGAACGAGGCCGAATTTGTGTGTGTGTGTGTCTGTGTGTGCGTGTGTGTGCGTGCGTGTGGTGTGTGTGTGTGTGTGTGTGTGTGTGTGTGTGTGTGTGTGTGTGTGTGTACGTGTCTTTTTCGTAAATACTGAACAGAACAGATTGTAAGATACCTGTCTACCCCAATTACAGTTACAGTTAATTTCCTATGATTTATTGGAAGTCGCAATCAACTCATGCATTCTTTTAAACACATAAACGAAAGAAAAAAAAACTAGTGGGTACTTCCCTAGTGACGTTTAATAATCCGGAAATTTATTTATTTATTTA
Source organism: Cepaea hortensis (assembly GCA_963921405.1). Classification (NCBI taxonomy): domain Eukaryota; kingdom Metazoa; phylum Mollusca; class Gastropoda; order Stylommatophora; family Helicidae; genus Cepaea; species Cepaea hortensis. The sequence continues at coordinate 112,118,995 of OY992881.1, forward strand.
TTTATATGTTGCGTTCGCTCGCTTTGAACTCAAGTGTAGTTCATACATGTCATATTTCTTCTACAAAGCAGTCGTATTATCCACACTGCTATATTCTTGTGAAACCTGGACTGCCTACCAGCGACAAGCTAGGAAATTAAACCTCTTCCACACAGTCTGCCTTAGGAAGTTACTGAAGATTAAATGGCAAGACAAGATCCCAGACACTGAAGTCCTAGAAAGAGCGTCCATGCCCAGTATCCACACTAAACTAATGAAGAATCAGATTCGCTGGGCTGGTCACTCGACTCGCATGCCAGATCTCAGGCTCTCTAAACGAATTTTTTACGACGAGCTGCACTGCGGTAAACACCCCCCCCCCCCCCTTTCCTCCCCCAAGGCGGCCAGAGGAAATCCTTTAAAGACACTGAAGATCTCACTGAAAGCTTTTGGAATAAATCAAGAGATTTGGGAGACTGCTGCCAACGACAGAAATTCGTGGCGCACATCAATCAATCAATCAATCATGTGCCATGCCGAAAAGCGTGGGCAGTCATGACTTGCCATTTCACTCGATCACCAGAGTCGTGGATCAGCTCAGTGTTCCTGTCTCGTCCATGGCATGTGGCCAATCCATTCAGGTATTTTCCTCTCGGTCTTCCTCTTGGTCTGTTCCCTTCAATCTTGTCAGTTGCCACATGAAATGAATGGTCATCATCATTCTTGATGGACAAATACCACGTCTAGTGCATTGGGCTGATTTTCGAGTGTGGATTGGCTTTCCCTATTACCAGTGTCCCTCGCCTTCAGGCGAACCCACTTCGACTTCTCAGGTACTTGTAATTTAGTCCCTAATTCAAGGACGAGAAGTCAAAATGTTAGTACAGCTGCCTCCTTAGGAGATGAACCCGCTACCGCGCCATCAGCACACCGGAAGATTAAGAACGAGCTCTCTTACCCATTCGGTCATGGTGATCCGGGTGAGTTTATATTCCTGGGTTATCAAGCGGCTGTATGGAAGTAACCTGTTGTGTTGTTCGCTTATGTAAATATTTTAATCGGTTTGTTCTTCTTGCCCCGTTGATAAAAACTTCGCTCGAAATGTTCGGCGGTGTATTTTATATACATTTTGTGTTTAATCTGACGAGTTTCGTGGTCATTTCGTATGTGTTCTTTGCGTACTCTAGTATAGGGTGTATTTTTAATGACTGTGCAATGTTTGAAAATATTGCCGGTCCAAGTTTTGTATTCACCCTCTGTAAAGTTCACGCAACATAATAAATAAATACAAAACTTGGACCGGCAATATTTTCAAACACTGCACAGTCATTAAAAATACACCCTGTATAAGCTCGACAGCAGACCGCCGTTATCGATTTCACTACCTTTATGGCGTATGCACTAAAGAAAATATGTTCATACACTGGTTATATCTGTAGGCTGGTGATACACCATTTTATGTGGTAATAGCTTGTCATTTGTCTTCCTACCAATAGCAACAAACGGATTATGACAATACGTCACTGTCTGTTATTTGAACGGAATGTAGAGTTTTGTTTTAAAAAGTCCGTTGCATATACTTTACAGGATGTTGTAGTCAACTCCAGAATTTTTTTGCTGTTTCTAATTTCTTGGCAAGTTTACGTTTAGTAGTTTATGTTTAGCAATGCTTTATGAACGACTGGCATTCATACCGTTGTATGGAAACCAACGTAAGGCGGTCTGCTGCCCAATCTGTGGTTTGAACGCGGTATGCGGGATTACGAATTGCTTCCGTAACTCCTCCGCCATACAGCGATAAATCTATTCCATATTCGATGTATTTTTCGTCTGTTGCTGGTATTAATGAGCTCACGCCAAGTCTTTTGCTATCTGCTGCACTTCCCTCTATGTCCTCCTTATCTCCGTCTTCTTCGTGTATTTTAGGTCTCCCTTTATTTCGCTTGCCATGTGCGTTCCTATATAATGACTTTCTAGTTATACTACGAGGGGTGTTAATAAATAATGCAACACGTTGTTTTTCTCTGGAGCTGTTTATTCAAAAAGCATGAATTTTATACACAGTGTACATAGATATGTCATGTAAACATCGGTAATATTCAAAATAATCCCCATCAACTTCTACGGCTTTATGCCAGCACGAAACAAATGCATGCATTCCTTGCCCGTACTAGATTTTGTCTTGATCATGTATTTATTTCTTCGCTACGTGAATCCCTCATCCATCATCTTCAAACCTTGTACCACGGACGGCATCTTTAAGTGGATCAACCAAATAACAACCAGAGGGTCCCAAATTGGGACTAGTGGTGAATGGGGTGGTACAGTCCAACCCATTGTAGTGATTGCTTCCCGTTTGCCAGACTAGTGTGAGGGCGCGTATCATCGTGAAGGAGCATTTGAGGAACCCATCGTGCGCAAACCTTAGAAAATCCGAGAGTTTGTATAACTGCATTAGCACAACCAGTGCTGACTTACAGCAGTAAGGCCAACTGTTGAGTAGTGATTCGCGTATATGTCAGAATAATACCCTCGGCGCATTTCAACAATTCTGGGTTGGTGGCTGTGGCAGAACGTTCACAGCGCGGCCGATCAAGCAGTTCCATGTCTTCACTTCCTGATTCTTTGATTCTCTCAATCCAGCGATTAATTGTACTCCTGTCGACTTCAAAACTTCCAAAAACATCACATAGACAACTTTGAATGTTCACAACAGTGTCCTTCTCTACAACGAGAAATTCTATCACAATTCGCTTCTTATAACGCAAGCTGCTAACGCGCTCCATTTAAATTGTTTAGGGCAGCCATATTATTTGGCTGGTTGGGTTGAAATTCGATGCATACAATCGGTGCATACCATATTTGAAGTTCGCAAAATTGTCTGCTTTTATCTTCAATATTAGCTGAGGAAAGCGAAGTGGTGCATTACTTTCTGAACGACCATTATATGATCAAGTATTCTCAATTGTTATCAAGTGTCCTACCCTGTGCCAGCGTCTTGTTCTTTCCTCTTCATTAGTTGGAGCCTGTCTAGATCTCTTCCAAAGTTCCACATTAATGACCATGTTATGATTAGCTGGAGCCCGCCTAGATCTCTTCCAAAGTTCCACATTAATGACCATGTTATGATTAACTGGAGCCCGCCTAGATCTCTTCCAAAGTTCCACATTAATGACCATGTTATGATTAGCTGGAGCCCGCCTAGATCTCTTCCAAAGTTCCACATTAATGACCATGTTATGATTAACTGGAGCCCGCCTAGATCCCTTCCAAAGTTCCACATTAATGACCATGTTATGATTAGCTGGAGCCCGCCTAGATCTCTTCCAAAGTTCCACATTAATGACCATCTTATGATTAGCTGGAACCTGCCTAGTTCTATTCCAAAGTTCCACATTAATAACCATGTTATGATTAGCTGGAACCTGCCTAATTCTCTTCCAAAGTTCCACATTAATGACCATATTATGATTAGGTGGAACCTGCCTAGTTCTCTTCCAAAGTTCCACATTATTGACCATGTTATGATTAGCTGGAACCTGCCTAGTTCTCTTCCAAAGTTCCACATTAATGACCAGGTTATACCATTTTGCCGGCTCTGTGGTGAAGGGGTTTCGAATGCAATTCGTAATCCCACTTACCTTGTTCGAAACACAGCTTCCGGAGATGTGTAAACAGATCGCATTGCGTTGGTTTCCATACACTGATATGATTGCAGATCGTTTGAAAATCAATGGCACACTACTGATCGTAAACTGGCTCAGGAATTACAAATTGCCAAAAAATACTGGAGTTGACTGCCACGTCCTAAGATAAAACTACCTTGTTTCTAAATACCACTGAGTCCTTCAGCTCTGCGCCGGCACAGAATATGAATGTGTGAAATTTATTAAGAAAATTCCAGTTGCAAGACAATGACATAGAAGACATCTTCAAGGACTTCACAATCAACCCCAGCATTTATTGGCCTTTTGTGATCTTCTAAGCTGTGGTTCATTCAGTAGTAGAAGCAGCAAACCTTACACAAACGCTTGCTGATGTCGAACACACTAAACCTTGAGGTGCCAAACCATAAGTTGAGCACCATTAAATCTCATCAATCGAGAAAATAAAACGATGAATGAATAAGATGTACCCACAAACAATCAATCAGTTTTATTGTAGCATCTGTGTTCTTTTTTAGAGACTTCCGATCCAATATGGCAGACAGGAGGTAGATCTGTTAAGACTTTGGAGTAGTTTTGCGTCTGGCTTTTTTTTTTTTTGGGGGGGGGGGGGGCATGTCGGACTTGTAGTTCCACCAACCAGCTGCTGAGTTGAGTGCTTGATGCGACACTGTGAGCTGTGAATGTCATGTTGAATGTTTTTTCATATGTAAGCTGGTTTGTGTTGTGGACTGCGAGCTCAGAAAAAAAAATGGCGGATGGCGGGTTGCTGAAATAGTTGATTTTCCTTATGCAGTAATGCATGTGCAGCATCTGGTTTTTCTGGTGACTGCTACTTCAGTCGACTATGAAATGTAATTCTAGTGAGAAACATCTGTGTTGGCATTCTTGCAGCGGTCTTATGTATGCATGCGTGTGCGTGATGTTAATTTTGTCCGTAACTACGCAACTACAGTTTGTTCTTTCATATAAACATACAGAAATGCAGTGGTTAACAAATGGATCGATACAAATTATTACGTAATAACATCATTCAATTTTCATTGCATTAATGGTTATTTCTGCTCAATATTATTTTATTCATACGCAATAAAGAGATTATCACTGCAGAAAAAAAGCAAATGTAAACGTAATAATAGAACACGAACATCACCGTGAAACGTGCAATATTGAATCCTTATTATCCAACACAGATTCGCCTGGTGATCAGCAAATATTCCTTTCCGGTGAAAGGCTATAGGAATACACAGGGGATTCTAACCACAGTTCTATGTGAACCTGTGGTCGCATTTAGTGAAACTTTTGATGAGCATGTCTGTCTGTCTGTCTGCCCGACTGCACATCTGCCTGTTCGTCCTCTGTCTGTCCATTCCCCTGTCCGTCTGTCTATCTGTCTGTCTATCTGTCAGCCTGTCTGTCTGTCTGTCTGTCTGTTCGTCCTCTGTCTGTCTATTTGTTCATACGTCCCTCCATCATGATGCCTGTCTGCATGTCAGTCTATCTGTCTGTCTGTATATCTGTCAATCCGTCTCTCTATCTCCCTGTTTGCCTGTCTGTCTATCCGTCCCTCCATCCTCCTGCCTGTCTGTTTGAATGTCTGTCTGTCTCCCATCCGTCCCTCTATCCCCCTGCTGTCCGTCTATGTGTCTATCCATCCGCCCCTCCTTCCTCCTTCTGTATGTCTGTCCATCCGTCCCTCCATCCCCCTTCTGTCTGTCTGCCCATCCGCCCCTCCTTCCCCCTTCTGTATGTCTGTCCATCCGTCCCTCCATCCCCCCGTCTGCCTGTCTAACTAGTAAGTAAAGTCAAGCCCCCCCCCCCCCCCTTACACGCCTTAAGGTACACCGGGGCCAGTGTTGCTAGATCCATATAGTATAGACCAATCGGCACTCTTCGCATCACGTGACCAGTATCACACCGGCCACCTTCACTTCCCGAGACATTTCCTGGATCCCATTTTAAGCTGGCTCGACCTGGGAGCCAGGTCAGTTTTTACAAACCCCTCTTATGTGGATTAGAACTAATGACCACTGGGTGGGCAGGCGAGCGTCTAGCCATTACCGTGGCTCCCACGATAGCTAGCTAACTGCCTACCTACACACCCACTCACCCATTCACCTACATACATAAGTACGTACGTATCGCTTGGGCTGCAGAGTTATTTCTGTGTGCAATGCTATCGGCAGACGGTCTGTTATATTGCCGCGAGAGACCGAGTTAGATGTGCTAGAACACAGTGCAATGAATTTGATTCTCTCGCCCTTATTTTTTAACCTTTGCTAAACTTTACCGACTTCAAATAAGCTTGGCCGAGTAGGTAAGAGCGCTCGTTCTTAAACGTTCAGTGTGCTGATGCTGAGGTAAGGGTTCAACCCCAACACTGGAGTGTTGGCTGAAATATTGTCTTCTCGTCCTTAACGTGGGGACGTAAATTACAAGTACCTCTGAATTCGGGGTGGGTTGGCCTGATAGCAAGGGACAATGGTAATAGGGTAAGCTAATCCAATCTACATGCACGATTCAGTCCAGTGCTACTGGATGTAGGCTGTTTGAGCTATGATAGCGCTCAAAGCCAGCGAGCGCTACAAGAATATAATAATAAAACTAATATAATAGTGTTAATAATACATGGATAACTATGTATCTTATTCTGTGAATTATGTCAGCAGCAGTGGGTGTTAATAATACATGGATAACTATGTATCTTATTCTTTGAATTATGTCAGCAGCAAGGGATGTTAATAATACATGGATAACTATGTATCTTATTCTTTGAATTATGTCAGCAGCAGTGGGTGTTAATAATACATGGATAACTATGTATCTTATTCTTTGAATTATGTCAGCAGCAGTGGGTGTTAATAATACATGGATAACTATGTATCTTATTCTGTGAATTATGTCAGCAGCAATGGATGTTAATAATACATGGATAACTATGTATCTTATTCTTTGAATTATGTCAGCAGCAATGGATGTTAATAATACATTGATAACTATGTATCTTTTTCTGTGAATTATGTCAGCAGCAATGGATGTTAATAATACATGGATAACTATGCATCTTATTCTTTGAATTATGTCAGCAGCAATGGGTGTTAATAATACATGGACAACTATGTATCTTATTCTTTGAATTATGTCAGCAGCAATGGATGTTAATAATACATGGATAACTATGTATCTTATTCTTTGAATTATGTCAGCAGCAATGGATGTTAATAATACATGGATAACTATGTATCTTATTCTTTGAATTATGTCAGCAGCAATGGGTGTTAATAATACATGGATAACTATGTATCTTATTCTGTGAATTATGTCAGCAGCAATGGATGTTAATAATACATGGATAACTATGTATCTTATTCTTTGAATTATGTCAGCAGCAATGGATGTTAATAATACATTGATAACTATGTATCTTTTTCTGTGAATTATGTCAGCAGCAATGGATGTTAATAATACATGGATAACTATGTATCTTATTCTTTGAATTATGTCAGCAGCAATGGATGTTAATAATACATGGATAACTATGTATCTTATTCTTTGAATTATGTCAGCAGCAGTGGGTGTTAATAATACATGGATAACTATGTATCTTATTCTTTGAATTATGTCAGCAGCAGTGGGTGTTAATAATACATGGATAACTATGTATCTTATTCTGTGAATTATGTCAGCAGCAATGGATGTTAATAATACATGGATAACTATGTATCTTATTCTTTGAATTATGTCAGCAGCAATGGATGTTAATAATACATTGATAACTATGTATCTTTTTCTGTGAATTATGTCAGCAGCAATGGATGTTAATAATACATGGATAACTATGCATCTTATTCTTTGAATTATGTCAGCAGCAATGGGTGTTAATAATACATGGACAACTATGTATCTTATTCTTTGAATTATGTCAGCAGCAATGGATGTTAATAATACATGGATAACTATGTATCTTATTCTTTGAATTATGTCAGCAGCAATGGATGTTAATAATACTTGGATAACTATGTATCTTATTCTTTGAATTATGTCAGCAGCAATGGATGTGAGAGTTATATAATGATTGGGCAGCGACAGAACTAAGAAAATCATGTTACGGACGCAATTCTTAATTGTGAGAATGTTGTTTGTCCATCAAGAATGATGATGACCATTCATTTCATCCAGTGGGGGTTGAAAGTATGGAGCCGTGAGTTCTATGATGGCTGGTAAAGCCTATTTTGAATTGAAATGTTCTTTGACAATGTGGGCAAATAATGTTTGACGTTCCAGGAGAGGGATCTTCTGCAGTGGTTTTTCTGTCCAGCCTTTATTTTTTTCACAGCTCTTGCAGTCCTGGTTGCTTCACAGGTGACTGCACCCTTGCGTAATGATGTACACCACGAATTTCGGTCTTTGGCAGAAGTCCCCCAAGTGTCGTGATGAATTCCAAAAGCTTTTAGTGAGATCTTCAGAGTGTCTTTAAAGCGTCTCCTCTGACCACCTTGGGAGCGTTTACCACAACGCAGCTCGCCGTAAAAAGTTTGATTTAACTTTATTTGATTTAACTTTATTTTAAAAAGGTAACACAATTTTGACTGTCTACGTCTAATGTCTCTAATAAGTTCACGATCTCCATTTGTTTCTTGATGGACTTATTCATTGGTTTTTCTGTATGTCCATGGTATTCTTTGCATTTTCCTCAGAAACCACATTTCCACAGCCATCAGATGTTTTTCACCTTGTCTGCTCAATGTCCACGCTTCACATCCATACAAAAGTACAGGTTCTATGTAGCGCTTCAACACTCTTTTTCTCCTTTCAATTGATATCTTTATATTGGTCAGTATGTAGTAGAGTGTAGATACTGGGCATGGACGCTCTTTCTAGGACTTCAGTGTCTGGGATCTTGTCTTGCCATTTAATCTTCAATAGCTTCCTTTGGAAGGCTGTGTGGAAGTGGTTTAATTTCCTAGCATGTCGCTGATAAACAGTCCAGGTTTCACAAGCATATAGCAGTGCGGATAATACAACTGCTTTGTAGACTTTCAGCTTTGTTTGCAGGCTTATTCCATTTCTGTCCCACACAGAGAATAACGCAATGATTGCACACGGACAGAACTTAAACAATCAAGTCAGTTTGAAAGCTTATAGACATGACACATAATACTCAGAAGGTGGAATAAATGGCGTTTTTTATTTATTTTCGTTATGCTCGCTTTGAACTCAAGCGTAATCCATACATCTCCTTCTAATTCTATTGCTTTTTGCGTGTGGATTAGCTTTGACTATTACTAGTGTTTCTCGCCATAAGGCGGAAAACTCCGACTTCTGAGGTACTTGTAATTAATGTCCCCAAGTCAAGGACGAAAAGTAAACATTTTAGTGCGGGTTGCACCCGCTACCTCGTCACATCGAAGAATAACGATCCATTCGGTCATGTTTATGATGATGTTGATGATGATGATGATGATGATGATGATTATGCTTATGATGATGATGATGATATTTCAAGTGTTTTATACTACCTGTATTTACTATATATTTGCCTTAAAAGAATATGGAATAGACCAAGTCACCAGACTGCTGAAGGCAATATACGATACTGGATATATACCTCCTGAATCATGTAACTCTATATTTATTGCAATCCCGAATAAATCAGGAGCCTTGGAATGCGATCAACATCGAACAATTAGTATAATGAGCCACATCACGAAGATTCTGCTGAGAATTATCATGCAAAGAGTCAGGAAGAAAATACAACGCGAAATAGGAGAAGAACAATGTGGGTTTGTAGAAGGCAAGGGCACAGTAAATGTTGTATATATACTGAGAACAGTAATTGAACGTTCTATAGAAGTAAACAAAGATCTATATCTTTGCTTTATTGACTACACAAAGGCTTTCGATAAAGTGAGACGTGCATGATAAGAATACTTAAAGATCTACAAATTGATGGAAAAGACCTTAGACTTGTAAAAAACATATACTGGAAACAACAAGCTGCCATCAGGATTGTTAACAATGTGGGCCAATATCAGCCTATTAAAAGAGATGTGAGACAGGGATGTGTAATGTCTCCAGATCTTTTTTTCCCTGTACAGTGAAAATATTTTCAGAAATATAGAAGATATGGAAGGGATAAACATTGGGGGACGATACATCAATAACGTTAGATATGCAGATGATACAGCCTTGATTGCAGACAATGAACAGGACCTGCAAAATTTAGTAGATGCGGTTGTTGCACACAGTGAACAACTAGGGTTAGAACTGAATATTAAAAAGACATAGATTATGGTCGTCACTGGGAAGAAGGAAATATCACAATGTGATATACGAGTAAATGGGCATATTCTAAAGCTAGTGAATCGATACAGTTATCTCGGCACAGTCATAACATCTGATGGGAGATGCCTTGAAGAGATTAGAACAAGAATTGCTATTGCGAAGGTAGCCTTTTGCTAGATGAAAAACATACTGACCAATAATAAGATATCAATTGAAATGAGAAAAAGAGTGTTGAAGTGCTACATAGAACCTATACTTTTGTATGGACGTGAAGCGAGGACAATAAGCAGTCAATCTGAAAAACAGCTGATGGCTGTGGAAATGTGGTTTCTGAGGAAAATGCAAAGAATACCATGGGCAGACAGAAAAACCAATGAACAAATCCTTTAAGAAACAAATGAAGATCGTAAACTGATTAGAGACATTAGACGTAGACAGTCAAAAGTTTTTGGGCATGTTATGAGAAGAAATGAATTGGAGAACTTGGTGACGACTGGCAAGATCGAAGGGAAGAGACCAAGGGGAAGACCGAGAAGTAAATACCTGGATGTCTTGGCCACGTGGTATGGTCGAGACAGGAACACAAAGCTGATCCACGAATCTGGTGATCGAGTGAGATGGCAGAACATGACCGCCCACGCTTATCGGCATGGCACATGATGGATGGATGTATTTACTATCCCTAATAACGTTCTAGTTTTCTACTTTCTTATTGCTGATTGCCTAAAGGATGGCCGCTGCTTGTTGTTTTCTTGCTCCTATTTTATTCTGTTGGTTTCAGTATGTGGAAAAACCTGGCGTGCTGACCACGCTTTCTCTATCTGATGAAGATTCAACCTGTCTGTCCTTCAAAGAATACACCGGAAAAGCACTTTGTTCTGTGCACCATTTAACAGTTTGAGTCTCCAAGAGGTTATTCATCAAACTAAATCAGACCAGACAGCCTAATGGACCGTTAGGGCACTTACCAATTAGATTGTCACGTACAAAAAAGGAGATGTTGTAGTTTCGAGAATGAGAAAAACTGGAAAAATCGATTGAAATTGCCATTCCACTTGGCAATCCAAGGGAAGTAATTGCATTCGGCAAGACAAAAAAAAAAGAGTAGCTTTTCCTTACAATGAAATATCAATTGTTGATGTACCCTTGAGGCCATTAAGACAGCACATAACAAATTGACAAGTATTGATTGTCTCTCGTAGAAGTAGAAGAAAGAAGTAGAGATTATAGGACATACCAGACAAAGCTAAAATTAAAAGCTATAGTTACGTCACATCACAATGACGGCGAAGCCCTCTGTTAGAACCAAGTATATATACTTCGAAGCATGGCCAACTCGATACCCCTCAAAGTGGTGCCATATAATCTGATTAAATAAGATTGTATAGTATTATATAAATTAGATTAAATGCTTGTCAATAAATTAAGACTATTTGGATAGTTTCAACAAACCAAAGCAAAAACAAACAAACAAATCAAAGAGGTGCTATCATTAGCGAGGCCAATCAACCATCAACCGGCTTTGTCGCAGAACTGAATGATTTGCCTTATGCAGTAATGTGTGGCTGCTGGTTTTCTAGTGATTGCCGCTTCCATCGACGATGAACTGTATTTTTCGTGGAGGACTTTTGTGTTGTCATTCTTGCGGCGGCAGTATGCACAGTGTACCTGTGCGGGCTGTTAGTTAGTCAAGATTTCTGTCTGTTCCACTTTTCACATTGGGCAATGAGGAGCATTTTGTTTAATATTCACTGGCATAGAAACGGAGCATAATGGGGACGACCCGTTGCAGTGAAGTTGGAACCGCGACTGACTAACTAACTAACTAACTAACTAACTAACTAACTAACTAACTAACTAACTAACTAACTAACTAGTTTAGTTTAGTTTAGTCGATGGATCAACATCACGGCACACGGGTCAACCCATAAGTGCTCCGTTTTCCTCCTAATTCAAATCTGAGTCTGGAGAACTCAGCTCAGTGCACGAACTCCGTAGCACCGGCGAGGATCCTGAAAATACTTTGGGTAGAATTTTAACTCTAAATGTTGCCCGGGCAGCGCCGTTAGGCTACTCTTTTTTCGATTTCCATCTGCCAAGGAATGTTTTACGTGCACAACAATACACACGGGCGTCCGATCTCACTACCCAGAGACCCGGGGAAATTGTATAACTAGAAGTCCACGTGAAAAAATCCCGGTCATCACGGGGGCTTGAACCCAGGACCTCCAGCTTTCGAGGCGGACACCATACTCCGAGACCACGCAACTCCGTAACTAACTAATTAACTAACTAACTATCAACCATCTAACACGCAGCGAGAATACCATGTATTCTCTGCCCAGGACATGCGAGTATGTGGAGCAACGAACAGACGGATAGACTGGCTGCTGCTGCTGCTGCCCCACTTGGGTAGAGCTACTTAACGCAAGAGTGATGAGGTGACCAGTGGAGAGCATAACTGAACAAGGCCGGCATCCATATTAGGAGAGATTCACAGGAGGTCAGCATGGCCGAATGGAAAAGAGCGCTGTTTGTTAAACATCCGGTGCGCTGATGCCGAGGTAGGGGATCAACCCTACACCTGCCGGGTGGACTAAAATGGTTACTTCTCGCCCTTGACTTGGGGACGTGAATTACAAGTACCTCTGAAGTCAGAGTGGTTCGCCTGGTGGCGAGGGACACTGGTAATAGGGAAGGCAAAATCCATGCACGAAATTCAGTCCAGTTATATTAGAAGTAGTGTGTATGGAGAACGCTTGAGTTCAAAGCGAGCGAGTGCACACTAAAATACATGAAAGAGATTGATTCAGGAGAGTGAGTATAAGGGAGACGGAGCATGCATGCCATTGTTTGGAGGGTAGTAAAGTTGTTTATGAAATAAAGTATTAACCAGGTGTATTTCTAATGGTCCTTGGGTAGTGGATTTGACGTCTACTTTCTCAGATAAAGACGAATCACGTTATTGACCTTATGTACGTTGTACAAGTTAAACTTCCCTGGACAGCTGACAATGGAAAAGACCATCTTATAGTCATAAGTTAAAAACTCATCGTTTTTATAACTGGAACTGGATCACAGTGACAGTCTGCTCCTTGTCTTGTTTTAGCTCCCCCTAAACTGCCAATGAATCTCTTTGTAATCAGTCGTCAATGAGTTGATATGATTCAATGCCTGGCAAATTTGGTTGCATCTCGTCGGGTGCATACTGCAGAGATATGTCATACTGTTATTGAACCTTGCCGTCTTGGCAGACGATTGTTTGTTACATTGCGACCCACATAGCATGAATTCCGTAGCTCCAATAACGACATTTTTAGCTATCTTTCTTTCTTCTGCAGTGTTACCTTTGTGTCTCTGTAAAGATTTGTAGTGTATATTCTATTCTTTCTAAGTTTTGCTATAGGATTTTACCCATTCTGTACGGGTGTGTTACATGTTACTTCTACTTCTTGGTCAGTTCTTAACGACTGTTAAGTATAATTTTGTGGTCATGTTTATGCATTTTACCTGGTAAAGCCGTAACGTTATGTTCCAGAACACGGAAATGAACAGGCTGACAGATTGGTAAAGGACGGTGGATGACTAACTCAACCTGGCATAGACATAACTTATGATGAGGCAAAGAAGTTTGTAAGAGGCACAATGTATAGAAACAAATGGGAATTGAAGCATCCAGGCCACCGGAAAGATAATGCATATTACCAACTCAGCAGAAGTGAACAAGTAGCAATCTTCAGACTCCGCACAGCACATCCTTTACAGGACGTCGCAGTTAACCCCAAAATTTTTCGGCTGTTTGTGATTACTTGGTATGTTTACCTTCAATAGTTTGCCATTGCTTTCTGAAAGACGGGCACGCATTCCATTTTATGAAAACCAACACAAGGCAGTCTTCTTTCAAATCGCCCGCAACTGTGTTTCGAACGCGGTAAGGGAGATTACGAATTGCGTTTGTAACACCCTCGCCAGCACATGACACACCAGGCTGAAATATCACTTGTTCAATAAACTAAAGAAAGGAAATACCGATGAATTAACTGTAGAAGTAGTAAAATCACAGCTAAACATTTGCTGCAGGACTCTTCAACATATGTAGAACAGAGGGAATAATTTTGGCCTACACCCGCCCCAATTGAGGACAGACTATAGAAATGTCAACAAGTTCAAGTTGACCGTTGCTTTATTTAAATATAATCAGGTTGTGTAGGTCTGTGTGCATGGAAGAATAGATAGCGAATGACGAGAGCTGGCATCACTCTTGTCTGACCGTGTTCATGTAATTGGCAGCATAACTCCTCCGCCGTTGGTTCTTGGCTCATCTCAACTTAGAACAATGTATTCCCTTAATGAATTTAAACACTGAAGCCACAAACAATGTATTGCACGATTTATTGCCTGGCATATTTTGCTGCAATTCAGGTGCTCCATTTTCGAACAATACCTGTGATGACATATTTTATGTGTTTCAATTAAAGTATTATTCATTTATTCACTTTACATATATATATATATATATATATATATATATATATATATATATATATATATATATATATATATATATATATATATATATATATATATATATACACACACCAGGTTTTAGTTAGAAATGTATTGAGCTACTGTATGACAGTAAACTGTACTACCTGCTTTCTGTTAGCGCTGAAATTTGAGCGACGCTCACCAAACCCAACACCCCACACTATGGCAACTGCTTCGGGTGACTGAGCGCAACTGGGAGTGTACAAGCCTTATACTAATGCGAGAATATGCAACCTAAATAATAAATGTCATGACATGGCAGACCAGACCCTTAGCTTTCGTCAGCAACTGGTCTAGGATCGAAGCTCCGACAGGCGAACAGTTCGAGCATTACTATACTGCTCCGGCAGCTTTTGCAGCATTTCTTGTTCCTGACTTACTGGTGTTCCCTTTCCTCTGGAGTAAACTAGACAGACCAAGAGATGGATCATGCTACATGAGCAACACATGGTCTCTACAATTCAGCCGAGGCTTTGAGCTATGGAGAGGCATAATTCAATCTCTGGTCCCTGTCACGGGTTGTAGTTATTGTGCCTTGTTACGAGGTTGAGAAGAAAAGACCCACGATGGACTGTTTTCTTGACGAGGTTGAGAAGAAATGTCACAGGATAGACGACGGTTGAGATTAGTTATTGTCCACAGACTGCAACTAATATTCGGTGGGGGGGGGGGGGGATGTGTAATTATTCTTTAGCGTAAAATGTAAGTAAAGTCATGGACCTTTTAAATATGCTAAGGCGAACTGAGCATGCGGTGCTAGTAACCGTAAGTATGAAGTAAACAATCCTATAAACAATCACATAAACGTTGTATGGTCCTAGTAACAGTAGGTATATGGTGTATTTTTAATGACTGTGCAGTATTTGAAAATATTGCCGGTCCTAGTTTTGTATTTGCCTATTATGTTGCGTGAACTCTACAGAGGGTGAATACAAAACTTGGACCGGCAATATTTTCAAACACTGCACAGTCATTAAAAATAAACTCTATATGTAGTGAACGGTCCCATTACACGCCGTAGCAGCATTTGTTACATGATGCTAGTAACAGTAAGTATAAGGGTCACTCATTTCAAACCCGTTCAAATGGCTTTATTACAAAAGAATGAAAGAAACATTAACATGTGTTGTAGAATTAAACAAACCATTCATTTTGAATGAATTATACACCATGGGTTGGTCAGAAGAAGTCGCCGTAGGCATTCAGATAAGCATCTCTGTCAAAGACTGAAACATATAGGAAAGAGGTCTACCGCAAGATAGAAGACCACCGGGAAGAGTGGTCAACCTCAAGTAGATTAGAGGTAACATAGTGCCCCGATATAAGGGCAGGGTAGGTGATAGAAAGGGGGACTATTAACTAGTTCTCTCATGAGACACGGAGGCATCGACCAGATAGTTAGTACTCTGGTCACGACAGAATCACGCCTACGTGACAGCCACGGAGAAGAGTGCCACTCAATAGGAGAACGGCTGCTACAAGCGTGCTGAGTGTAACCGCACGCAAAAAGCCGAAGGACGCAACAAGGTCCTTCCGCGTGCTGTGTAGCGACGCATGTAGGAAAGTCAGACTGGGGACTGACTTCGTAGAGAGCAGATCGTTTAGTGTCGATAGGAGTTTTTTGTAGCCAATTAGATAGAGATTAGCAATAGGGTTAGGAAACTAGAGATAGGCAATTCTGTGGCTTTGTGTGTGATTTGATAGCGACTGTTTTGTAAATGTAAAGAGCCAACGGCAATAAAATGTACCATTCATTTCCTCTCACACGACTTGCAAGTTTCTTGTGTGGTGTGGGAGAAGTAATCCTATGACGCCTGACACATTGGTTGTTGACAGGCTAGGATGTAATGTGGTGTCAGAAGTGTGGCTTGAACAAATGACGGCTCTAGACTAAGATTGCTAGTAGTGAATTACAAGGTTTAATTTGTGCCAGTGACTGATGACGTGTGCAGACTAGAACGAGTTGCGAGCTAAACTGTGCCTATCGTGACAAAATAAGGCTTATTTGTGCTTATTAAAATATTAGTTAGTTAAATCATGTGTTCTTCGAAGTTGTAAGTATTGATATTATTAATTTCTTTCATTGATTTATGTAATTATGTATTTGTTTATGAATAATTATCAATATGATTCATGGCGGAGCGATACACAGCCAGCAACATTATCGATTTTTGCAAGCTAAAAATAGCGCTGCGCCTCTGACGTATTACGATTGACAAGCAGTTGTTCTACGCCATTCGCATTCAGCATCTGATTGTTTACAAATCGCCAAGCTGCTGCCCGCCTGAATCTGTGCTTTATATTAATTATTATTTGTTTATTTCAGTTAGTGAATGAAAATATTTATTTATTTAAACAATATTATTATATTTTTATTTATTTAAAAGCATTTATTGAATGTTTTTCGTACTTTTTCTATTTGTTTACTGTCGCGATGGCACTACTTTTGGCTATGCAAATTAGACTTGGTCTGCACAAAACTTCCATAGATTAAACTAGGTTAGGGACGAAAGGCATAAAACGTTAGAACGAAGACAGGACATTGACATTTAACATTAATTAAACTATATTCTGTTTGCCCGTGGGCATGTCATTGTGATTGTACCAAATTGTCAAATATTATATGTCGTTTACTATTTGTTAATTGTTGCTGCTCTGTGAACCAGGGTGAACAACAGCTGATTTGAAAACTCGTGTGTATGCCGAAGTGCCAAACGAGGTGACCTGTGTTACCGGATTGGTGTTCCTGATTCTCGGGAACATTAAGTTGAGTATACTCAATATATTTGGCATGCAATGTGATTAATAGTGCATCTCTTTTTCAGCTTGTGAGGCATTAGCATATTTTTGTGCTCTGTTTTTCAGGGAAAAATTCTCCAGATTATAAACTAATATTACAATTTGTGAGTGCTCAGATATTAAGAAACATAACATATCAAAGATAAATAAGTGATTAAATACTTCAGTGCGGGTCATTGCTAGCTAATAGGCCAACAACATGGCAACTTTATCTGATTTCATAAAAGCTGGTAAAGAGTTACAATACACAGGAAAGGAGCTTGAACAATATGCTGATCAAAAATTTAAAGAAGCAAAAGATGCGGAGAGAGATGAACGCGCACGAGAAAGACAACATCAAAAGGAGATTGCAGAACTAGCTGAGATAACGAAACAGAAGCAGTTAGAACATGATAAGGAAATTAAGCAACAACAGTTAGAACATGATAAGGAAATTAAACAACAACAGTTAGAACAAGATAAGGAAATTAAACAGAGGGAATTAGAATTAAAGCAGAAGCAATTAGACCAGGAGAAAGAATTAAAACAAAAAGACTTAGAAATAAAACAAAGAGAGATAGATGAAATGGCAAGAGTTAAGGAAAAACAAATACAAGTGGAATCAGAGACACAGTTAAAGATGAAAAATATGGATGTAGACTCACACTTAGAGATCTCTGCTACTAAACTAAAAAGTCAACAAGAAGAAAATAAGTTCAATAAGTACAAAAATATTATTAAACCATTCTGTAAAGAAGATTCCATTTCAGCCTGGACAGAAAATGTCGAGTATCAGTTTAAATATCACCAAGTTCCAATAGAGATGTGGGCTATGATTTATATGAAGAACCTGAGTGGTGAGCCCCTTAAGGTGATAGAATCAATACCAACTGACCTTAGATCTAACTATCAGTACATCCATGATAGGATAATGCAACACTTTTTACTTGATGCCCCTGGGTATCAGGTTCAGTTCTCAAATTTAAAACCAAAACCTAGTGAGACTTTCATTGATTACGTCTCAAATGTTCAAAGTGTACTAAATAGGTGGCTGAATGCAGCTAACATAGGAAAAGACTTTGATAGACTTAAAAATCTAATAACCATGGATAAAGTCATATCCACTATACCATCTCCTTTTGCTAAATTCCTGCAGCAGTCAGATATTTAGACCATAGAACAATTTGAAAAGAAAGGCTCTGCATATTTTTCCTCACATAGAGATATTTTTAAGACTTCAAATGACTCTGAAATAGTTTCCTTTGTAAAGGACCAACTAAAAAACTATCAAAGTAATAGAAAACCATTTCATAAAGTTGATAAAAAAGATAGGAAAGTGTCAAAATGTATCTACTGTCAACTTTTGCATGACACTTATTCTATGTGTGATAAATCGCCAAACTATCCGGCGCATCTTGAAAATATTATTAAGAAGCAACAAAACAAGCGATCTGCATACAGGCTTGCAATCAAATGCTTCTTTTGTTCCAGCTACGGCCATTATTCAAATAAGTGCCTGGGCCGCCAACGTATGAAAGCCAACAATGCTATTTTGATTGATACATCTTCTGATAGTGGTAGTGAGACTGAGTGTGAAGTTGAAAATGAATTACCTGTTAACCAAGCTGAAGATGTTGTAACAAGCTATGTGGAGGGTCCCAAATAGCCCGGTCACAATATTTCAAATATCTTCTATAGCCCTGGCTGGGATAGGTCTTTACCTGCCAACCCTCCTCCCGTTTTCCCTGGACACACTGTCACGCTTCCTTTCGACCTAGGGACCTATTTCCTGCAGGGTTCTTCTGGCTGACGCATAAATAACATGGCAGTCGTCAGAACAACTTGGAAGTAATTTTATTAACCTAATCAAGAACAGCACAGGAACACATAAAGGCAGATAAACAGATAGATCTACACAGACACTACACTGATAAAGTTCCGACACAGAGCCTCAAGTCGCCACAGTCACAGATCCAGCTTCAGATACTGTCTGATCTGTCCACACACTTCTCACCAAAGATGTCCGAATCTCCTTCCTTCTCCAGCAAATGGGTGTAGGTTCAACCGGCTTTTGTAGAATTCAAGTGACTGGTGTGTTGAGGACTTCTGTTCATTGTCATCTGAATTAGTTCGGCACTAGGTCTTCACTGACCTATGAAAGGCTTTAGTGTTGCCGATAAGGTGAGGTGTTTGTGAAGGATAATGGATGGGTCCTTTTAATGTCCGGGATAAAATGGGTATGCCAGAAAATCACTCTTAGGCTCCCTCCAGACAACAACTGCTCTCAGGCGTATGTTATTAAAACAAAACCGGCAATGCACCAGTCATACAAAATGTCCTTGCCTCAAGACCTGCACCTTGCCTCTGTCTCAGAGTTAAGCACACCAAACCTTGAGTTGGCCTCGTTGGACATATTGGCGTTAGCCTAGAAGCACTGGTGATAATGTCCCTTAGAAGACATAGTCACTTCCCATAGAAGAGGACCCTGGAGATGATAAACAAAACCTGAGCGACTGGGCTGACTCATGTATCACACAAATACACTATATTTAATACCTGAATTACTAGGCCTGACCTGTCAGGTAGCCCCTGGATTGGCCACGTCCGGGCTTGAGTAGACCTCCAGCTGGACGAAGTCCGGTTGTCTTTTTGGCCACAAGACACACCCTCCACACTCATACCAAGCCTTTATTATGATTGGGCACATTCATTCCCATGCTTCCCTCTCACTTGCAAACCATGCCTTTCTCACCCGCAAGATCTTGTGGTGTGGTGCGCCCAGTAATCTGTGTGTTACATCTCATTACCTAATAGTATAGTAATGGGGTTGTATGGCATGCAGTGTAGTTCCCCACTCCCTGCAAGAATAGGAAAGAAGATACTACCCCCTCCCGGCTCTGCTCTTGTTTGAGCTGTCGCCGCAATGTACCAGCAGTGCCCCACAGAACACATAGATTTAGCGGAATGCAGGTTCTCTAAATGAGATAAAGAAGTCCATTATCTTCCCCACATCATCCCATCTAGTAACAGATGAAAGAGATAGTCCTGTGAATAGCCTCTTCTGGCTCAAGAAGATAGATCAGAGATTGGTGTACCCCATCCCCAAGAATACCATAGCCATCCACTGAGTATATACAACAGAAAGATGACAATCTGTCCAATTCAAGCCGTAGACAGAAAGATGGCAACAGCTCATCTGACGCCAAGAACAAATGAAATCCTCTTGGGAGATATATGGTTCAGATTCACTTCCCCGGCTATGCCAAGGACAAGACGCGCAGCCAGATCGGCTAACGGTCACCCAACTCGTCATTGGTTATGATTGGCCTTTCGCCAATTCATCTTCCCCTTCAACACATTGTATATTTATAACTCCATGTTTGGCTGGAATACCCACAACCCAAGCCCTACCTTTCTTCACCACTTCAGTAGGATGTTGCATCTCTGTCCCAATCTTCAAATCGACTTGACAAGATGCCACTATCCAACGATAGGTGTGTACACGGCCATGAATTGCTTAGCAGCCGCACCAGCGCACATTTGGCGCAGGGGCTCCATCGGGTTTACCCGATGTGAAAGACATTGGCTACTTGCTCCATGTAAAGATTGTGATAGGAAGATAACCCAAAGAACCATCTTTCATGGAGATTTGAGAGAACAAGAGAACTGAGAGCTTCCGAAAGCCGTTCCCCCCTGTCTACCCAAAATAAAAGAATGCATAAGGACATGGACCACTGGCGTTTCGCTACATAGGCCCCCTCTTAAGAAAGTCGAACCCTACGAACTTTCTACTGTTAGTGGTTCTGTTCGAATGACCCCACCCTCACATTCAACCATAGGATGCCGTGATAGGAAATCTGCTCCCACATTCTCCCTTCCGGGGATATATTCGACCGTGAACTGATACGGTTGTAGGAGCAATGACCATCTCATCAACCTCGCGTTCAGTTTCTTAGAAGTTGCCAAGAACGTCAGAGGTTGATGGTCGGACTGCACTTTGAACTGGACTCCATACAGATAAGGTTGAAATTTCTGTACCGCCCACACTAGAGCTAGACATTCCCGTTCGACGGTGGAATAATTCCGTTCGGCGGGTAACAGTTTTCTACTGGCATACGCCACCGGACACAACACCGAAGGATTATCTCGCCCTTCCTGCAACAGAGTTGCTCCAATCCCTATGTTACTCGCGTCGGTTCTCAGAACAAACGTTTTCTCCAAATTCGGGAGTTGCAGGACTGGCCTATCCACCAACGCCTGTTTCAACTTCCCATAAGCCTCTTCACAGCTCGGGGTCCAGACTATAAGATCTGGTGATCCTTTTTTCAGGGTCTCGGTTAACGGTGCCCCAATTTCGTTGAACTTTGGAATGAATTTCTGGTAAAACCCACACAGAGACAAGAAAGACCTAACATCCTTTTTGGATTTAGGACGGGGTGCGAGACGGACCTTCTCAATATTCTTTTTTTCCGGTACCAGTCCCCCTGGGGTAATAGTGTGTCCCAGAAATTCCAAGGATTGATATCCAATCATGCATTTGGCTGGACGGGCGGTTAACCCCTCCTCTTTCAATCTTATGAAGATCTTTTCCAAGGATTTCAGGTGATCTTTCAGATTGTCAGACGCGATGAGAATATCATCCATAAACGAGACGACAGAGGGATCCCTTAAAGGGTCTAATAACTTTCTCATCATGCGTGTGAACACACTGGGCGCATTGCTCAGCCCAAAAGGCATCACCTTAAATTCGTAATGGCCGCTCGGAGTACTGAAAGCGAGCATGGGCCGAACCTCAGGCTTCACAGGGATCTGATAATATCCCCGGCTTAAATCAATTTTTGAGAAGTACTTTGCCCTATTTAATCTGGCAAACAATTGATTTGTGTTTGGTAACGGCTCAACTTGGAACGTCGTACAACTATTTAAATGCCTGTAATCAATACATAAGCGGTGTTCCCCGCTTGGCTTCCTCAACAAGACAACCCCGGCATTATACGGAGAAGTCGAAGGAGTGATGATGTCGTCGTCCAGAAGCTTCTGGATTTCAGTTTCCAGGGCCTTCTCTTTCGAAAAGGGTACTGGATATATTTTCTGGCGAACTGGGTCTTGGGTAGTCAGAGTCATATCAAACTCGACCAACCCTGTCCGCCCTGGCCGATCGGTAAGAATCTGCTGATGGGACTCTAACAAACGGATGACACGGTCTGTTTCTTCAGCCGACAGATCAGGATTTATATGTACATCCCTATAGGTTTCCCCAGGGTGTAATGGATACCCCCTATCCGTTTCTTCGCCCGATTCAGTTTCCATCGCGACCGCCATAGTCATGAGTGGGAGAGAAGTACCACCAGATCGTTCTTCATACTTTTTGAGAAGGTTAATGTGGAAGATTTTGGATTTCCCCCTGATCCGGATGGCATAGTTGGTGCGGGAGACAACCCTTTCCACCGGGAAAGGCCCCTGCCAACCAATCTCGAGTTTATTGGAACCTACTGGAAGTAACAACAGAACCCGATCCCCCACCTTAAGAGACCTATCTTTCGTCCTTCTATTGTAGTAGGCTGCGTGTCTCTTCCTGGCCGCTCTCAGATTCTGAGCTGCCAAAGCCCAACCCGTCTGGAGTTTTTTCTTTAACTCTTCGACGTATTTATAAGAGGATACAACTTCTTCGGAAGTTTCTTCCTCTGTCCAACATCTCAATAAGGCTTCTAAGGGACCCTTGATTGGCCTCCCGAATAGTAGAGTGGCTGGTGGCAACCCGGTCGACCCATGGGGAACCTCCCGATAGGCGAACAAGGCGGCTGAGATATACTCATCCCATCTGTCTGGTTTCTCTTGTGCCAGCTTCCGAAGCATGGTCATCAAGGTACCATTAAACCTCTCTACTTGCCCATTAGACTGAGGGTGATACGGGCTTGTGTGAATGTGGTTGGTCTGGAAGATACGAAAGACTTCTTCCATCAGCTTACCACAGAACTGAGACCCATTGTCCGTTAGGATCTGGTTGGGAAATCCCAACCTAGTAAATGTCTCCATCAGTGCATCAGCCACTCGCTTAGAGTCGATTGTGGCCAAAGGTATCGCCTCGCCCCACATGGAACAGCAATCCACCATCGTGAGAATGTACTTATTCCTCTTCCTAGTCCTAGGAAGAGGACCAACAAGATCGATGGCAACTCTCTCGAAAGGAGAGTTCATAATGGGCATGTCTCCCAGAACTACCGGAGCTGTCCAGTGTTTTGGGGCCACACGCTGGCACTCTGGGCACGACTTGACGTACCTACGCACGTCTCCAGTCATCCCTGGCCAGTAGTAATGGCAGGAAATGCGCTGGAGAGTTGCCCCGACACCCATATGTCCACTGAAAGAAATGGTGTGTCCCATATGAAGAAGCTGTTCCCGATAAGCCTTAGGAACTACCAGCTGTCCATGCTGGCGATCCGCCACTCCGGCTCTCCGGTACAGTAACCGATTCTTCATATAATACTGACCCCGTCTTGGTGGGTCAGAACTTTTTGGCAACTGGTTGAAGCAGGGTTGCAAAGTAGCATCCTGGCTTTGAGCAGCTCGTAACTCCCCAGGCAAGGGATTCACGATCAAGGCCGGCGTCTGCTCATCCTCCGATTGAGATCTGGTTTGCATCGCCCCTACGTACATGGGTTCGGTTGGAATCCCTAGAAAGACGTAGCGACAACCCAAGATCATTGGGAAGATAGGATCTAGCAGAACGGCTGCCTGTATAGTGCCGGTAACATATTTTGATTTGATGTCCACCTTCGCAATTGGAAGAGACATCGCTACCGCACTCTTGGTCGCCGTTTGAATCTCAATAGATTCCCCGGTTAGCTGCTCTGGGCTCACTAAGTGTGATGAAATTACAGCCTCAAACTGCAAACCGGTGTCGTAGAGACACTCAACTGGTTGACCGTTCACAAGTACCGTTTCTACTACTGGTGGTTTTTCTAAATCTTTGTTCCCAAGATCCCTCCCTTCTACCTCCTTGTGAGACCCTTCCCCGGTTTCTACAAGACAAGCAGCATAGTGAGAGTCTTTCTGTTTACGCCGGCAATCTACCGTATTGTGTGTGGGAGATTTGCAATAGGCGCACCACTTTTCACTCCACTTTCTTTTAGGAGATCCAGGTGGAGTCTTACCAGAGGGTTTCTTACTAGGAACTTTATCGAAAGGATCCTCCTTCTTGGTGTGAGCTGTTTTAGGGTTCTTCTTCTTTCCAGCCCATGTGTCTGGTGGTCGGGGATTGGGTTGTGACAATTCCCCATTATCCCCATGAGTTAGCACATACCTTTCCGCCAACGTGTTCACTATGTCTAACCTTTCTGCCCCATTTTCCAGCAAGAAGGTTTGCAATGGCTTAGGCATTATCCTCTTCATTTGGTCCACGACCACCAATTCTTCCAAACTTTCATAGTCGTTAGCAAATCCAGCTAATGACATCCACTTCAAAAGGTAAGACTTCAGTCTAACACTGTAGGCTGCGAACATCTCTCCTGGCTCTCTCTTCGACTTTCTGAACTGTTGTCGATAAGTATGAGCTGTCATCTGGAACCTTTTCAATAGTGCTTTCTCCAGAGCTTCATAGTCATTCTCCATACCAGGTGGCAACCTAGAATAGACCTCGTACGCGGTCCCCCTCAGGCCCTGTGAGAGTTTCAAGTTCCATTTCCCTCGTTCCAATCCCATAGCCAAAGCCATCGACCGAAATCTGTGAAGATACTGGTCGATCTTATCTTTGTGTTCATCGAACGGGAGCAATGGGAACTTCATTGCCTGGTATGGACCGCTACCAGAAGTTGTTGAGTCAGGGAGAACTGCGTCTCCCACTGCACCGTCTCTTTCCTTGGCAGTTTGAGCTTTCAGCTCCAACTCTCTCATACGGAACTCATGGTCTCTGACTGCCTGCTCGGCCTCCATCTTCCTAGCCTCAGCCTCCATCCTCTTAACCTCAGCCTCCGCCTCAATCCTCTTAGCTTCAGCCTCCATCCTCTTAGCTTCAGCCTCCGCCTCAATCCTCTTGGCTTCGCGCACAGCCTGTCTGTAGTCTCTTTCCACTTCCTGCACATATTTCTGTAACTCCGCTCCATCATATCCCATCTCACGCCCTGTAGCCTGTACGTCAGCGACATTAAACCCAGCTGATGCCATCTTAAACTCAGAGGGTAAGGGAAGAGGTAATTGTCTAATAAAATTTTCTCACAATTACACAACAAGTTACATTACACGACCACAACACGTCGTATGTCGGTCAGTCTGTGTCAGGAAGAGTATAGACAATAGCCAGGCACGGTAGGCAGAACCTATTGATAGAAGACAATGATATCTGTCCCCTATCACTACATCAGCCAAAACTCCACCAGGATTTCCAATATCCCGGGACGTGCCCCCAGAAATTGTAACAAGCTATGTGGAGGGTCCCAAATAGCCCGGTCACAATATTTCAAATATCTTCTATAGCCCTGGCTGGGATAGGTCTTTACCTGCCAACCCTCCTCCCGTTTTCCCTGGACACACTGTCACGCTTCCTTTCGACCTAGGGACCTATTTCCTGCAGGGTTCTTCTGGCTGACGCATAAATAACATGGCAGTCGTCAGAACAACTTGGAAGTAATTTTATTAACCTAATCAAGAACAGCACAGGAACACATAAAGGCAGATAAACAGATAGATCTACACAGACACTACACTGATAAAGTTCCGACACAGAGCCTCAAGTCGCCACAGTCACAGATCCAGCTTCAGATACTGTCTGATCTGTCCACACACTTCTCACCAAAGATGTCCGAATCTCCTTCCTTCTCCAGCAAATGGGTGTAGGTTCAACCGGCTTTTGTAGAATTCAAGTGACTGGTGTGTTGAGGACTTCTGTTCATTGTCATCTGAATTAGTTCGGCACTAGGTCTTCACTGACCTATGAAAGGCTTTAGTGTTGCCGATAAGGTGAGGTGTTTGTGAAGGATAATGGATGGGTCCTTTTAATGTCCGGGATAAAATGGGTATGCCAGAAAATCACTCTTAGGCTCCCTCCAGACAACAACTGCTCTCAGGCGTATGTTATTAAAACAAAACCGGCAATGCACCAGTCATACAAAATGTCCTTGCCTCAAGACCTGCACCTTGCCTCTGTCTCAGAGTTAAGCACACCAAACCTTGAGTTGGCCTCGTTGGACATATTGACGTTAGCCTAGAAGCACTGGTGATAATGTCCCTTAGAAGACATAGTCACTTCCCATAGAAGAGGACCCTGGAGATGATAAACAAAACCTGAGCGACTGGGCTGACTCATGTATCACACAAATACACTATATTTAATACCTGAATTACTAGGCCTGACCTGTCAGGTAGCCCCTGGATTGGCCACGTCCGGGCTTGAGTAGACCTCCAGCTGGACGAAGTCCGGTTGTCTTTTTGGCCACAAGACACACCCTCCACACTCATACCAAGCCTTTATTATGATTGGGCACATTCATTCCCATGCTTCCCTCTCACTTGCAAACCATGCCTTTCTCACCCGCAAGATCTTGTGGTGTGGTGCGCCCAGTAATCTGTGTGTTACATCTCATTACCTAATAGTATAGTAATGGGGTTGTATGGCATGCAGTGTAGTTCCCCACTCCCTGCAAGAATAGGAAAGAAGATACTACCCCCTCCCGGCTCTGCTCTTGTTTGAGCTGTCGCCGCAATGTACCAGCAGTGCCCCACAGAACACATAGATTTAGCGGAATGCAGGTTCTCTAAATGAGATAAAGAAGTCCATTATCTTCCCCACATCATCCCATCTAGTAACAGATGAAAGAGATAGTCCTGTGAATAGCCTCTTCTGGCTCAAGAAGATAGATCAGAGATTGGTGTACCCCATCCCCAAGAATACCATAGCCATCCACTGAGTATATACAACAGAAAGATGACAATCTGTCCAATTCAAGCCGTAGACAGAAAGATGGCAACAGCTCATCTGACGCCAAGAACAAATGAAATCCTCTTGGGAGATATATGGTTCAGATTCACTTCCCCGGCTATGCCAAGGACAAGACGCGCAGCCAGATCGGCTAACGGTCACCCAACTCGTCATTGGTTATGATTGGCCTTTCGCCAATTCATCTTCCCCTTCAACACATTGTATATTTATAACTCCATGTTTGGCTGGAATACCCACAACCCAAGCCCTACCTTTCTTCACCACTTCAGTAGGATGTTGCATCTCTGTCCCAATCTTCAAATCGACTTGACAAGATGCCACTATCCAACGATAGGTGTGTACACGGCCATGAATTGCTTAGCAGCCGCACCAGCGCACATTTGGCGCAGGGGCTCCATCGGGTTTACCCGATGTGAAAGACATTGGCTACTTGCTCCATGTAAAGATTGTGATAGGAAGATAACCCAAAGAACCATCTTTCATGGAGATTTGAGAGAACAAGAGAACTGAGAGCTTCCGAAAGCCGTTCCCCCCTGTCTACCCAAAATAAAAGAATGCATAAGGACATGGACCACTGGCGTTTCGCTACAGATGTGTGTTGTGTAAACGATATGTTAAGCTTTGACAGTTGTGAACGTTGTCACCAATTTCATGCAGACGGAAAATTAGAATGTGGACATACAGTACCATTCTCATCTGAGAGTGTAAATGCAGCATTAGCCTCCAGAGGCAATTTAGTGTTCCACAATGCAATCGTCAACGACAGACCATGCCAATGTTTGCTGGACAGCGGCAGCACCCTTATTGGTCTTAGGAAGGAACTGGTGAGTCCAGATGATTATAAGGTGACTCTGTCAAATGCCGAACCTTTTCGGGTAACATTGAAATTTACCCTTTGGCCAAAGCCCGTATTAACACTCCTTTCCTTTCTGGTACCTTTACTTGTGCAATACTTGACAACCCTTGTACTGACTTAATTTTGGGTTGCTTACCCCAATTAAAACAATGTACTAGCGATGAAATAGCTGCATGGGAAAGATTAAATGCAGCTAATGCAACAACTAGAGCAGACTCTATAAAACATCAAGACACACTACAAGATGAGAGACTACTGTTGCTATCACCAACTAGCACGGATGAGACCACCAGACAAAAATTTATAGAACAGCAGAAAGCTGATCCTAGTGTGTCTCCATATTTAAAATTATTGACAGAAAGAGCCAAAGTGACAAAAAACGCATCATGGTTCTTTAGACTTAATAATGGCATTCTTACTAGGTATTATACAACTGGTAACCATGAGATTCAGCAAACGGTGTTACCTGTACAACACCGCCTAACTGTGCTAAAGATTGCACATGAGTCACCGTTTGCTGGTCACCTTGCATACGACAAAACCAGGGCCAGAATTCAGGCTCATTTTTATTGGCCAGGTTTTTGCAATGAAAGAAAATTATTTTGTCGTTCCTGTAATGTCTGTCAACAATTAGTACGCAAGGGTAAACATCCTACAGCTGAAGTACAACCTTCTACACTGGCTTCTAGGCCATTTGAGAGTGTGGCGGTAGATATTGTTGGACCCCTGAATCAGGTGTCCAGCAAAGGAAATCGCTTCATATTAACGATGGTCGACCTATGTTCAAGGTGGGTTGAGGCAGTAGCTTTGAAATACATCACCTCCAAAGATGTTGCCAATGTATTTCTACACCTGTTCTCACGATTCGGATTTCCACGGACCATCTTATCCGATCGTGGAACTCAATTCATATCGGCTGCAACGCAAGCCCTTACAAAAATGTTAGGGATTAAACAGCATTTTACAACAGCGTACCATCCAGCCAGCAATGGTATAGTAGAAAAAATTAACGGAGATCTTAAGCATATGCTGGCTAAGGTAACAGCAGAAAACCCAGCTGATTGGGATACACTGTTACCAACAGTGCTGTTCGCCTATCGGGAGATTCCCCATTCAAGCACGGGTTTCTCACCGTTTGAATTAGTATACGGGGCTAACCCACGTGGACCCCTAACCATTTACCATCAGGTAATAACTAATTCCATTGAAATTCCAACCCCTAAAACACCTTATGAAATGGTGACAGAAACACGAGACAAAATCATGAAATCGTGTATTATAGCTAAGGCAGCTTTGGAGAGGAAGGGTCAAATCTACCGCCAATACGCAAACAAAGGTGCGAGAACAATTGATCTTGAACCAGATCAAGACATACTTTTGTTACTTCCAGACAAACGAAATTTATTATTGACCTCATGGCAAGGGCCATTCAAGGTGGTGCGTAAAATTTCAGATGTTGACTATGAAATATCGATAAACGGACACTTAAAGATATTCCATGTCAACATTTTGAAACCTTACTTTTCACGACAAGAGACAGAAGTAGAGACAGACGAACATAGTGCACCCACACCTAGTGATCAGACGACAGACGTACACAACGCAACTACACTAGTTAGCGAGACTGGCAAATCCGACGATATCCATACACCTAGTGAGAATACAGAATACGCACTTAGCACCACCACCATACTGAATCAGGTAGACGACGACGGAATGGAACTACCTGTTCCTATTGTAGACAAGACTGCGACATTGGATAGCATACGGATAGAACAGGAACTAACAGACGGTCAACGACGACAATTAATAGAATTAGTGACAGAGTATAAAGACATATTTTCTGACATTCCAGGTAGGACGGACAGAATCGAGCACTCCATTCTTCTTTTGGACTCTAAGCCTATTAAATGCAGGCCGTACTGAATCCCACTTAGCTATAGGGAAAATCTAAATAAGGAAATACTTAATTTAGAAGCTAGTGGGATCATTCAGAAGTCTACATCTGAGTACTCCTTTCCAATCGTCCTAGTTAAGAAAAAAGACTCCACAATACGTCTGTGTGTGGACTATCGAAAACTTAACAACCTCACCAAGATCGACGCAGAGCCAATTCCTTCCTGCGAAGATCTTATTCTTGACATGTCAACCTCCAAAATCTTTTCTAAATTAGATCTTACTAAGCGATATTGGCAGGTCCCTATGCAGACTCAATCCATTCATCTTACTGCTTTTTCAACACCTTTAGGACTTTACGAGTGGCGTTTTCTTCCTTTCGGACTCCGAAACGCTCCTGCCACTTTCGTACGCTTAACTAGAGATCTACTGCATGGAGTGAAGAATACAGTGACGTATATAGATGATATATGTGTCCATACTGATGACTGGACAACACACCTACTGAAACTAAGACATGTCTTTGATAGGTTGCGACTCTTCGGTCTCACTGTCAAACCGAGCAAAGTCGAATTGGGCCTAAAAGAAATTGATTTTTTGGGTCATGTCATTTCACGAGGTCAACTAAAGACTGACAATAGAATCATTACCAAAATTATGAACCTGACCATGCCTACCACAAAGAAGCAGGTCAGAAGCCTTTTGGGGTTAGTAAATTACTATAGCAAATTCATACCAAACTTAGCTGAAATTACAAGTGTATTTTCAAATGTTTTAAAAGCATCTGTAAAACTAGATGTCAAAGATGCATTATTAATTTCTGCATTGTCAAAATTGAAAATCCTGTTTAGTAATGTACCAATCCTCCGCTTGCCTAATCCTAGGCTCGTTTATTATCTTAGGACAGATGCCAGCAGAATCTCCATCGCTGCAGTGCTAGGCCAATTTTATGAGGACATCTTCCATCCGATTTGCTACGTGAGCCGTAAGATCACACCTGCTGAGTCCAGATATTCCATATCAGAGTTGGAAGCCCTAAGCGTCATCTATGCGGTGAGGAAGCTTCATCGATTTCTAGCGGGTGTTCACTTCGTTGTCCAGACTGACAACTCCCCAATCACGGTCATACAAAGTGGTGTGCATCGGAATGACCGTATATACAGGTGGTCGCTAATACTACAAAACTATACGTTTAGTATAGAGCATATTAAGGGTAAGGACAACATTCTGGCTGATACCCTTAGTCGACCATCTGAGGTAGAAATACCACAGATTCCACATAAGAGTGTAGAGTAATAGATTATTAGTACATTAGAATATTCTATGAAAAATATTTTACAAATACATAGACATTATGTGCTGAACTATGTACTAAGAACAGCGAACTACCATGTGTCCGTAGACATCAAAAGAAGAACTGTGCTCCGAGAACAAATATATCACCGTTTGAACTGGGACAGCTCGTTACTAACTAAGCTCCATATGTGTTCCGGTGAATCATTTGTGTTAAGCAGAGAAAAACAGTGTCAGAACATTACATAAATCCAGACACGAAAATACTGGTCTACGACACAATCGAACTCTACAGGTGCAATACCCATAGGACACAAGTATGACTGTAATGTGTTTAATATACCCAGGACAAGTTTGAATATATAGTATGCCAATTAAAGCAATTTCTGAACATTAGGGCAACGACTAACCTGAGGTATTTAAATACTATGTATATATAAACTTATTGTGATATGTATTATAACATTTTAATATAGTGATAAATTATAGATAGATTAGGTCACTTTAATTTACATTTAGAGTTAGACAATATAATAGTTTTCATTTTTTTTAAATTAGTTTAGATAGGATAAATTAGATACATCAGTAATTTACCCACTTACTTACCTTAAAAATAGAATAGGATAGTAATTTAAACGTAATAACAGCTAATTATAAACTAGAATAAAAAGTTTAGATATTATTAGTACCATTTAGGTTTATTACATTTCACTTTGTTTCATTTCATTTGAGTTCATCCCATCTTAATGAACCAGTCCAATTAACAAACGTGATCATGAATGGATTAACGATTCCCACTGTCCCTATCTATCTAGCGTGATCATATAGTATTAGGATTAATGGACATCATTATCATAGGATAAAAAGATTATACAATTAAACATACATCATTTACACCATATAGAGTAAAAATATCAATCATATATTTTTCCATTTAAAAACATTAGTTATAATTTTGTTATATTTCACATTACCCATTTCATAAAGGTACATAACTCATCTAACATCAATTTCATTTTAAATAGTTAGATTACGTCCCTTAAATTAGATAAACATTAGGATTAATGTGGCAAATTAAATTAAAATAGGTAACACATTAGATACATATTTATATAACTAGTATGTCAGTATTTAGAGTATTATTTCAGTAGAATATAGTAGTTACTAATACCAGGGTACAAACCATCAACCCTTTTTCTTACATGTTAAAATGTGTAAATACATGACTCGTGCAGCAATTTACGCACAGTCATTAAGCTCAACTTTGTCAAACTGAGCCAAACTTGTACAGTGTCACTCCAAGGTTTTTAAATAATTGTGAGGGTAAAAGATGTGTGACAGAAGTAAGGGTAAAAGATGTGTGATAGAAGTGTGAAAGTGAGAGCGAATGTAAATGATACAGGAGAGGGTGAGATCGGCGGAGTTTTTCTGCCGCTCAACGCGACTTTCTGTTGTTTGTCTGCGTCAAGTGTTTGCTTTCGATGTTGAAAATGTGCTGTCTTGAATGTGTTGTGTGTAGTTTAGTGTAGATTTTAGAGAAAGTATTTTAAGTATCATAAGACGGAAACGTAGTCACGAATTAGTGTTATACACTTGTTTGTGGCCACATTTAACCGAATTATGGCACTTGAAAACTAACTTACATACACATGATAGTTAGATACACATGTTAGAAGTGAGATTATACTATTAGTTAGATGCAAACACGCAAACAACCAGAAAAACAAACATATAAATTGCATACATTTTTTGTAGATCAAAGGGAGATAACTCAGGGTCAGGGGACATAATAGACAACGAAACACTAACTTAACAGTGAAAGATAACTTTACACGCGGAAGCGAGATAGGTAAAGCCTGTCGCACACAGCTTGTGTAATGGTTGTTTAATATTATATAGGGGACATGAAGCAATTCATGTGTTGACCCTAAGAAAGTCAACTTTGTATGGGTAGTGAGTTAATTTACTATTTGAGGGCAGGTCTTATAAGACAACGGTCCGGTTCAGACATACCTCTAAATAATATAATATTGCGAATGAGAAGAGGGCTCACGCCAACCAGACAAGTTTGTGGCGATTGCCAGTAGCCAAGTAAAGTGATACTACATTGTGACAATAGTCAGTAGAAGTCTATTAGGTTACCCAAAGCCAGGTTATCAGCAGTCTTTGACAAAAATTAGATACCTCTTGCGTCACAACCAATGAGTCAAAGTTGATGACGCAACACAGGAGGGGAGGGTGTGTGTCAAAGACTGAAACATATAGGAAAGAGGTCTACCGCAAGATAGAAGACCACCGGGAAGAGTGGTCAACCTCAAGTAGATTAGAGGTAACATAGTGCCCCGATATAAGGGCAGGGTAGGTGATAGAAAGGGGGACTATTAACTAGTTCTCTCATGAGACACGGAGGCATCGACCAGATAGTTAGTACTCTGGTCACGACAGAATCACGCCTACGTGATAGCCACGGAGAAGAGTGCCACTCAATAGGAGAACGGCTGCTACAAGCGTGCTGAGTGTAACCACACGCAAAAAGCCGAAGGACGCAACAAGGTCCTTCCGCGTGCTGTGTAGCGACGCGTGTAGGAAAGTCAGACTGGGGACTGACTTCGTAGAGAGCAGATCGTTTAGTGTCGATAGGAGTTTTTTGTAGCCAATTAGATAGAGATTAGCAATAGGGTTAGGAAACTAGAGATAGGCAATTCTGTGGCTTTGTGTGTGATTTGATAGCGACTGTTTTGTAAATGTAAAGAGCCAACGGCAATAAAATGTACCATTCATTTCCTTTCACACGACTTGCAAGTTTCTTGTGTGGTGTGGGAGAAGTAATCCTATGACGCCTGACACATTGGTTGTTGACAATCTCATTGCTTAGGTAGGCGGCGAATGCCGTCCGCAAAAAAGGATTGTGGTTGCTCACTGAACCAAGTGTTTACCGCGTTCATTACCTCTGCATCTGTGTGAAATCGTTGCCCCTTTAGAGCTTTTTTTAGAGGTCCGAACAAATGAAAATCACATGGTGACAAATCAGAACTACAGGCTGGATGTTGCAGAATTTCCCACTTCTTCCTTGCTAATGCTTCCTGCACAATCTTAGCAACATGCGGACAAGCATTATCGTGCAACAAAATTACACCGCGAGAAAGCATGCCGGGTTGTTTATTTGTTATGGCTTTTTGCAGCTTATTTAGTGTTTCCAAGTAGTGAGTATAGTTGATGTTGACACCAGGTTCTTTAAAGTCGGCCAACAATAGCTCTTCATGGTCAAAAAATGCACTCAGCATATCCTTACCAGCGGAAAACTGTAACTTGAATTGTTTGGCTTTTGGTGATCCAGCATGCTTCCATTGCATGCTCTCTCTCTCTCTTTTGCTGCTCGGCTCAAAGCGGTGACACCATGATTCATCGCCTGCCACTATGCGGAAGAGAAATTCATCACACTCCACTCTGTAACGCAGCAAGTGGTTCAAACACAGACCCATGCGTTCCTCTTGTTGGTGGTCGGTCAACATCCGTGGTACCCATTGTGAACACACCTTCCGATATTGCAGTTTCTTACGAACGACCTTTTGAATTGTCCCATTTGACACATAAAATTCTTTCGCTAACGAACGTATGCTTCGACAACGATTCATCTGCACTGCTGCATCAATTTTGGCGATGGTTTTTTTCTGTTGCAACAATATGCGCTTGACCAGGCCGTCGAAGATCTGTCGTGAACTGACGTCCTTTCCGAAACATTCGTGCCCAGTCTGTCAGTGTTGTCTTCGACACACATTTAGTACCGTACGCTGCCTGCATTCTTCGATGAATGTCCACTGGTCGACAACCTTCAAATGAAAGAAACTGAATCACCGCTCTTTGAGCTTCTTTAGACGGATTTTGGATCAACCCTGCCATTTTCTCAACGGTCCGGAATAGAATTTATGCATCATGGGACGATAAGCACGTGCTTTTTTATTCATTGGTGACTACTTATCACATGACTATGACATAATCATGTTCAACGTAGGCAATTACGCGCGGTGCGACACGAACGGATTTCAAATGAACGCTCCTAATATGTAGTAAACGATCCTATTACAAGCCTTATGCGCATTGGGGAAACGATGCTAGTAACATTAAGTATGTAATAAACGATTGTACTAAACACGCCTTAGCCTCACTGGGGACATTTTTTTTCCCCGCGTTTCCATCCTGTTTCAGGATATTGCGGTCAACACCAGCATCTTTCAGCTGTATGTTGATTCCTAGATCTCCCTGGCTGAGGGGTTAGCAGCTTTCTCCGTAACCCCGAATACTCTCGTGGTTGACGTGAGCGCACGAGAATTTGAAGGGGTTCGAGTCGCGCCAGTGACTTACGAGAGTATGGAGCCGGTCGATCAGAAAGTCGTCACTGGGGACATGATGCTAGTAACACTAAGTATGTAGTAAACGATCCTATTATTCGCCTTAGGTGCATTAGGGAAATTATGCTAGTAACACTAAGTATGTAGTAAACGATCCTATTTCACGCTTAGGCGCATTGGGGACATGATGCTAGTAACATTAAGTATGTAGTAAACCATAAGATGGTGCATGATGGTGGAAATGACCACGCGTTCACATGCACCCACTGTGAACGGACATTTACAGCGCAAATTGGCCTTATCAGTCACACTCGCTACCGCCATAGTTAAAAGTTATTATGCCTTTTTAAAGCACAAACTATCGTCTGTCAGGACGGCAAGGTGCCAATGTGTGTGTGTGTGTAGTAAACCAGTGGTTCTCAACCTTTTTTGGCCCGTGCCCCTCTTCACCATATTTTCAGAACGTCATCCCCCCCCCCCCCTTTTTTCGAATTTCCTACCTAAAAATCCCCCTCCCTTTACACAGTATACGTAATAATGGAAGCTAAACTTAATAGACGTCCACATAAAACGTGATTTGTGGGTCAACTTACTTTATAAAATGAATTTTAGAAGGGTGAGACGTACATAACTCTAAAGTATGAAGGGAAAAACAGTAATCGATTCTTATATTAACGCTATCTTGAAATAATCTTAATTTCCCACCCCCCCCCCACCGGAAACCCTAAAATTCCCCCTGAGTGGGGGGGGGGGAATTCCCCACCGGTTGAGAACCACTGTAGTAAACGATCCTATTATTCGCCTTAAGCGCATTCGGGAAATTATGCCAGTAACACTAAGTTTGTAGTAAACGATGCTAGCACACGCTTTAGGCTAATTGAGGGTATGGATCAAGACCCTTATCTTTATAAACCAGTCGGCACTTGGTATTTAATGGGGTCAATATCGCACTGACAGCCGTTACTTATCAAGGCGTTTTCTGGTACCCGTTTTAGGATTGGTCGATCTAAAAGCCCAGGTCGAGTTTACACATTCCCTTCTATATATCTATCTGTTTACACACTTTTTCTTACTTGGCACATTTCACAATTGAACTTCTGTCCCGTTTTCCTAGCAACGAAGTATGTTTATTGGTCTTGCGACTTTTCATACCTGTACTTTTTCTGTGTATGTTTTAAATTTTATTTTATGTTTACTTTCATGCTGTTCGTTAGATCTGTATGTGTTGTTCCCGATGAAAATTATTATGATTCGTTGTGTCGTGGTATAATTTATTTGTAACTTTCCGTTTTGTCCTTGTTGATTTTGTCCCCCTTGTGATTTACGTTTGCCGAGTTGGATTTCGTAGTAAGGTATGTAATCTGTGTCTGTGTTTAGTATCTCTTACCTTTTTCATAGGAGTTACACGTACCTAACTGTTGTTATTTTCTATTTTAAAATTGAGCCAAATTCGAACCCGTGACAGCCATGCTTGCCTCTACGTCTCATTTTATGGCTTTCTTTTATGTCTTCGCATGTAAAAATTATATAATGACATAATTGTCTGCAACATTAGAGAATTTGTGTTTCTTACAAGTAACAAAATATAGCAAACAGAAACAAGTTTTGTAAAATCAATTAACACAGTGCATATCCACTGTGCAAAATTGGCACTTAACGATTTGAGTAAATGCAGTGCTATTAGCTCCAATTAATACATTGGGGCATTCCATGTAAGATAATTAGTAAATTGAGGCTCTCCGTGTAAGACATCATGGCAAGATGCCTTCAGATGCACATGGGAGCCTAAAATGTGTCGATGAGTATACATCAGGTGCTTTTTGTTTTTCATGTTGCGCTCGCTCGCTTTGAACTCAAGCATAGTCCATACACACTATTTCTAGTATCACTGAACTGAATTTTGCGTGTGGATCAACATTCTTTATTATCAGTATCCCTGGCCATCAGGCGAACCTACTCCGACTTCAGAGGTACTTGTAATTTACGTTCGCAAGTCAAGGCATTTAATTCCAGCTGTCCGGTGTAGGGGTTGAACCGCTAACCTCGGCATCAGCATACAAGATGTTTAAGAACACGCGTTCTTACCCATTCGGCCATGCGGACCTGCTCACGATGCATTTGATGAGCCAGATTTCTTCACTGTTCAGATCGTGTAGCATGTCAGTATTGTTCTTCTTCTTGGTCCACGGCATTCTAAGGACATGTCTGTAACATTCTAAGGACATGTCTGTAACATTCTAAGGACATGTCTGTAACATTCTAAGGACATTTCTGTAACATTCTAAGGACATGTCTGTAACATTCTAAGGACATTTCTGTAACATTCTAAGGACATTTTTGTAACATTCTAAGGACATGTCTGTAACATTCTAAGGACATTTCTGTAACATTCTAAGGACATGTCTGTAACATTTCACAGATTGTGTGTCAAACAAAATGTAGGTTTAGACCAAACCTGGTCTGCCCTGTCTTAACATTCAATTTTAGGCTGCATTTTCTTGCACTATAATAAGGCGTGTGCCCTGCCAATTGCGCCCTTCCACCCGAAGCCGTTGGCACAATGTAGGGAGTCGGGTTCTGTGAGCCCCGGCCTGATAAAAACTTATATATTTTATCTGACTCTATAATTTATTTTATTTCCGTTCAATGGTGTCAGATTTATGTACTGGCTTGAATTCCATTATTCTCGGCCATTCCTTAACTTACAAAAATTCTTTATTTAATTTTCTGAGGCAAGAGTAAACATACATCGCTAGGGAAAAAATCAATGCTTCTGACAATGCTGTAGATTCCGGCTGCAACGGTTCCGTTTGAAAGGAAAA
Organism: Cepaea hortensis; assembly: GCA_963921405.1. Classification (NCBI taxonomy): domain Eukaryota; kingdom Metazoa; phylum Mollusca; class Gastropoda; order Stylommatophora; family Helicidae; genus Cepaea; species Cepaea hortensis. The sequence continues at coordinate 112,157,400 of OY992881.1, forward strand.
AACACACGAATAGCAGCTGTTAAGAAACTAATGAAGCCATTCTAGTATCATAAAAAATATATTCACATACATTGATATGCGAATGACCCGCAGACTACACAAGTCAGCCCCACCTCCACGCGGTGTAGACTGGGAAACCATAACCGCGAGGTCATGGGCTAACTGGGCTATGGCTCACCATAAGGGATGGACTCCCTATGTGCCATACGGCGGCACGGCCCACCACGAAAAGTATGAATTGGAAAATGGGAATTCCCCACTCGGACACGAAAGTGGACGTCAACAAAGGAATCCAAGGAAAATGTGGAGAACGTAATAGGACAGCAACAGGAGACGCTGTGATTGTGATTTCGAACAAGGACGTGTTTAAAAGGATCTGTGTGAGGTGACCTCTGGACGCGATGATATGAGCGTGAGACAGCTATGAATCAGGAGAGGGATCTGTTGATGATAATACTGCAGTGAAGTAACCGGGCGGAAAAACCTAGAGTGGAATTACAGCTTAAATGGAATCCGTGGATTAGGGCTTCAAGCAGAGCGCAGTAGACTGAACACTCATCGGTGGATTAGTAAAGTAGGTGCCGACCCTGTCTATAGGGGTCAACCTACAGGTCTGCGTGAGTTTAATGTTCACATGTCTGCTACAGAATAAACTTCTGGTAGCGTTTTGATATCTTGACTTTTGCCGTTATCATTGTATTCAAGGTAAGGACGCAAGTTTAATTCCTCGTCCTTCGTTTTGCTGTTTTGCATTATTACGAGTTGATACCTCGACGGTTGCCGGTGTAGGCACTTCGAGGCACTATGGTCAGATTTCTGTCCTAAACCTGCAACTGGCCTAGCAAGCCTGCAGGGGATCTTCATACTGCTCGTAGAGAAACTAAGAAGTATAAACGGACTGACCCAAATGGATATAGAAGTAGAGGATAGAGGTAGAAATTAAAGGACACACTAATAAATAAATAAAGTTTTCATATCCTTTTACAGGACATCGCTGTCAACACCCTCATTTCACTGCTGTTGTTGGTGTCTTTACAAGTTTGCGTTCATTAGTTTGCCATGCTTTCTGAACGACCGTATCCTATACCAATTAGTTGAAACCCAGCGCAACGCGGTTTGCTGCCAAATCGCACGCAGATATGTTTCGAACGCTGGTAAGCGGGATTACGAACCGCGTCCATAAACCCTGTGCCACGGAGTCGGCGAAGGTCACAGTAGATTATATAAAAGTGAAAGCTGTAGTAAACACTGGGGTTCTTATCCATGAAACTGACAATAACGCCTCACTGAAGGACCAAGTGTACTTCGACGCACGGCCAACTTGACATCCCTATTATATGTTTTCATTAGCCAGGCCTATCATCCGTCTGAACCTGTAACTATGAGATATAGAAAGAACTTATCCTCTAATCTCTAGTTCTTTCCTCAACAGATACGGGATATAGAAAGAATTAGTCCTCTACTCTCTAGTTCTTTCCTCAACAGCTATGGGGTAAAGAAAGAACTTGTCCTCTACTCTCTAGTTCTTTCCTCAACAGCTATGGGGTAAAGAAAGAACTTGTCCTCTACTCTCTAGTTCTTTCCTCAACAGCTATGGGGTAAAGAAAGAACTTGTCCTCTACTCTCTAGTTCTGTCCCAGCTAAGAATGGCAGTCAATATCGGTAAATTTCTCAAGCTAAAACAAGAGAGGCTGAGCGCGTTATACATCCTCGGTTGTTTGAAATTGGATACTGTCAGGTCTCAGTCAGATATGACTGAGCTACCATTTGACAGGAGACGGTACTACCTGCTTTCTGTTAGCGCCGAATGTTGGGCTTACCAAACCCGACACCCAACCATTGTGCCAACGGCTTCGGGCGGAAGAGCGCAATTGGGAGGGAATAAGCCTTATCCTGGTGCGAGGAAATGCAACCTAAAGACAAAATGTCATGGCAGGGCAGACCAGGCCCTAAGCCTTGGTTGGCAGTTGCTCTAGGATCGAAGCTCCGACAGGCGGTCAGTTAGAGCATTGCTTTGCTGATCCGGCAGCTTCTGCAGCTTGTCTTGTTCCAGATGTAGAGGTGTTACCTTTCCTCTGGAGTGAACTAGGCAGGCGGAGAGAGGGATCATGCTGCATGGGCAACACATGGTCTCTATATTTTAGCCCAGGCTTTGTGCTATGAAGCACGAACTGGCCTTATCAGCCACATTCGCCACCGTCATAGGTTGTAGTTATTAAGCCTTTTTTGAAGCACAATGTACCAAACTATGGTCTGCCAAGACGGTGAGGTGCCAATGATGGAAATTGGAAAGAGTTGACCGAATAAATTGTTGATGCGTTAGTTGTTTGGGTGGTCGGTTGGTTTATGTGAGGCTTGATCCACCGGGGAGTCCATGCCAATAAATAAATCCCCGTCTTGAAGGAGATTCGAACTTATGACCACTGGCCAGCAGGCACGAATACTAGCCATTGCGCTACAGTGAGTAACATCAAATAAGACAGGCATGTTTAAGACAGAATTTTACCTCTGAAGTCGGAGTGGGCTCTCCTGAATGGCGAGGGACACCGGTAAAAGGGAAAGCAAGCCCACACGTAAAACTCAGTCCTTTACTTCTTTAAACAGTGTGTAAGGACTACGCTCGAGTTTAAGCGAGCGAACAAAAAGAAGAAGAAAAGAAGAAGACATAATTTATTTATTCATTAATTAAGGCATATTTCATTACTGTAACAACCCACCGCATTTAAAGCCTTCCATCGTAGTCAACGCATGATGAGATTTTTGTTATCGCCATCATCAAGTACTTTGTCAGCTGGCGGAGGCGTTCATGGCTCTCTACATATCTCTGATTTTTTGGTGTTCTGGATAGGCTCTGCTGATGACATTCCTCCATGCCACCGTCTCAGTCCACCCAGCATCATTTCTCTTGGTCTGCCTCTGCCTCTGCCTCTCCCTTGATATTCCAGTCGTCACGATGTTCTCAAGTGCCTCTCTTCTCATCACATAACTTAAAAAATCTGTTTGCTTCTGTCTTATTGTTGCATATAATATTATAGTTTCATTAGCCTCTATCAGGCAGTCGTTGTTAGTTACTCTGGCAGACCAAGGAATTTGCAACATTCATCTCAGGAATCACATCTCTGTTGCTTCCAAGTTCTTCCTAATTTGGTTATTTACATTCCAAGATTCATTGCCATATTTGTTATAGACTAGATTAATAACTTAGGTGGGATGGCTTGAAGTTAAGATGTCCACCTCTGATTGTCCAGACCTTGTTCGTGTTGCGGCTTGCATTGTATTGTTATAAGACCCTGGTGTCGTGGATGGGGGTCCTGGCTTTCTCGGATAAGAGCAAAAACTGGAAGTTTCATTGTGCATGTTGCGTTAAATATACTCTGGCATTTCATTGCCAATAGATTAAAACACAGTGACAGAGGAATTACAGTTTTAATATAGGGAATATGCAAGAACAAGAAGTACAGTATGAAAATATATGAGTGTAAGAGACCTTGACTTTTACCTCTGAGACATCAATAAATTGTTATCCATGATGTTGGCAACGTCTTAATTTGTAGTTTCACCATACTGTCCGTGTGTGACGAATGGCTACTTACAGACGTGTTGCAACGTACATTAGTCGGGCTGAAGCCTACGGAGGAAGTAGTTGCCATTATTGGAGGAACGGGTTGACATAGCATTATGGTGGCTTGATCCTATGTTAGGTCATGGAGCACTGAGTGCATACAGTCCAGAGGTTCACACAATTCAGCGTGAAGATCGAGCAAATCACAGATTCACGCTTTGCATGAATACAGCAAAGCGATTAGCTGAGCAGGGGACAGTGTCTCCTCCAAGGCGTCATTCAAGTTTGGACAGAGTTCGAGGCCGGACCGGTTGAAGCTGAATATGGCTATGATTCTCCTCGCCACCACGTTGCGTGTCAATGCAGATGTCTTTGAAAGATCCTATGTCGATAGAGTTTTACTGCAGATGTCGGTTGCAAGTATATTAGATTAAAGATTTTAGTAAAGTGTTTAACGACAATGTTTTCAGACTATATTGAAGTGTTTTTAAGAGACGACAATATAATGTATCAAAAGTGAGTCGCTGTTATGTTTTGATGAGTTCATTGTGGAGTGGTGTCAATTGTCACGTAATGTGTGTACACAGAAGTACACAATTCAATAAGCAAATTAAGAAATACCCCTGGACAACAGAAGCAAAAGTAAAAGAGAATATAGTCATTCGTCAACAGTGAACCAGTCTTGGAGAATGTAATAAGTAGTATTATAGTCCACCCCAATCAGCTAATGGCACCATGTCAGCGATAATATCATGGAATACTTTAAATTCTCTCTTCCATCGACGAATGAGAAGTCAACCACTTTAATTACATACATAAACTCGTTGTCATATGGAGTTCAGCCAAAGTTTCTGAAGGAGGAAGGTTTTCTGGGGGGACGAATCGGTCGAATATATTTGTTCGTGTAGCCACTTGGTATCTACTATAGGCTGGGTTGTTTCAAGCAGACACTGCCGTCTGCAGGGATTCAGAGAAATCATACTCCAGAAAGGAGCTGAAAGTTTGTGGCTGATAGATTACAAAGATACCGGTAAACGTCCAACAGCTCATTGATGGTTATTGCGTGCTATGAATGACTACAGGAACAGTGGGAACATTCATTATCACGAGGCAGAGACGGACTTCATCACTCATCTGATGGCTCATCATGTATGTTCTATACATGTTCTATTTTGAAGCCCTGCCGATGGATATTTCCGTGACCGCTGTGTTGAACATTGTCTTTGGACAGTCTCAGTTGGAGATCTTTCATGTTTGATTATTGGTTGAGAAGGGGGCATATGTTTGTTAGACACCTGGTGGTAACAGCCACTTCTTTTTCTTTCTTTTTTTCTGCTCACTGTTTTCATAAGACAGTTTATGCGAAGGAAATGCACATGAAAATAACTAATCAACAACGACAAAATAAATATAACTTGTCCTTCACGGAAAAAGCTGGCTAGCGAGGCTGGTATTAAGTATGCAATTGATAATTAGTGTGGTTAAAATCCACGCACGGAAAACATTTGAATTTAATGCACATTATGTATGTCAAGATCGGACTTATAGTGAAGACAAGCCAGGCGACCTACATACCCAAAGTATTATAAAACATACTGACTTTAGCACGGCGAACTTGTCTCCATATTGCCAGGTTAATATACCATATTGACGCCAACTTTGTTTTTTTCTGAATAAAGTTTACAGGTAAGAATCGTTTTTGCTGTTGCTAAAACAATAACTGGCTATTTATACGAAAGGGCTTCAAATGAAAACCTGAAAAGTGTGGTATAAATTACAATAATCATGCCATTGTCTTGTAGCCTGTCAATATTGTTGTTAAGGTTGTCAAGATTGTTAATCACGTGACATCCCAGTGCAGACGAATACAATGACGACATAGTGACAGTTTAAAGATGGCCGCTCCACTGTTGACATTAGCCATTTCACGAATTAGCGCTTTGACCTCAGTGTCCACTACGACGGGATCCTGCTCTCTTTAGTCCAGGGTGATCTGGACATAGATGGTAGTACGGGAATCTGCTGGTACTGATATCCACCCATTCCCTCCCAACATTGATGTCTGTGGGTCTGCAAACTTGTGAGTGGTTTCTTCAGCACGTCCCGTCCATGGTCTGCCCATCTTCAGACAATGTCGCTTATTTTTAACACCCTCAACCATTCCATTTGTCATCATCATATGTCTTCTCGCAACGTAACCAAAATATTACAATGTTTTGGCTACCCGTATAAGTGCAGTATTCGACCTGTGTGAGGTTTTCCCCTTATGACAAATACTTAATCGTGTGTTGTTTTCTTAGCACCAATGAGAGTACATACACACTTAGGGTACCAAGGCAATTATTTCATATTGTATGTGCTCAAAAACTACATTTTCACAAGCCAATTTTAAACATTGACTTCTAGTTCAGAAAGTAACCTTAAACTACTAATCGTAACCGTGCCTAAAAAATCAACTTGGGGTTGACGGCAACGTCCTGTAAAAGACATATAACATTTCAAAAGAAACATTTGATAAGTAACTTTCAGAACGTGAATTGTAATAGTATTTTGAAGTTCACTGCTACAGGTCGATCCATAAGTGTACATGTCAAAACTCGACGATAAACTGATACAGGTCGATTCATTAAGTGAACATTTCAACACACGACAATACAGTGTTACAAGTCGATTCATAAGTGAACATTTCAACACACGACAATACAGTGTTACAGCGATTCATTAAGTGAACATTTCAACACACGACAATACAGTGTTACAAGTCGATTCATTAAGTGAACATTTCAACACACGACAATATAGTGTTACAAGTCGATTCATAAGTGAACATTTCAACACACGACAATACAGTGTTACAGGTCGATTCATTAAGTGAACATTTCAACACACGACAATACAGTGTTACAAGTCGATTCATTAAGTGAACATTTCAACACACGATAATACAGTGTTACAAGTCGATTCATAAGTGAACATTTCAACACACGACAATACAGTGTTACAGGTCGATTCATTAAGTGAACATTTCAACACACGACAATACAGTGTTACAAGTCGATTCATAAGTGAACATTTCAACACACGACAATACAGTGTTACAGGTCGATTCATTAAGTGAACATTTCAACACACGACAATACAGTGTTACAAGTCGATTCATAAGTGAACATTTCAACACACGACAATACAGTGTTACAGGTCGATTCATTAAGTGAACATTTCAACACACGACAATACAGTGTTACAAGTCGATTCATAAGTGAACATTTCAACACACGACACAATACACTGCTACATGTCGATTCATTAGTGAACATTTCAACACACGACAATACAGTGTTACAGGTCGATTCATTATTGAACATTTCAACACACGACAATACACTGCTGGGACTGGTTTTTGCAATACGGAAGGCAATACAACCTAATGGATAAAAGCTTTCGTTCTTAAACATCCGGTGTGATGAAGCTGAGTTAAGGGGTTCAACCCCTACACATGTCAGTTTTATTAAAATGTCGACTTCTCGTCCTTGACTTGCAGACATAAATTACAGGTACCACTGAAGTCGGAGCGGGTTCACCTGATGGCGAGTGACAATGGTAACACGTAAATTCAGTCTAGTGTTACTATAAGTAGCTGGTGTAGACTAAGCTCGAATTCAAAGCGAGTGAGCGATAAAACGTTGTATAACGCTAGAAGGTAAATTGGGAAATATATGTTAGTTAATCTAGGCCTATAGTCGCAATTATAGTAATCATTCAAAGTGGAGTTTACTTATATTGGGACGATTCTGAGCCCTTCATCATCATTATAATCATCATCAAGTGCCTTCCCAGCTTGCATAAGCAATCATGTCTCTTCACAGATCGCAGTCTTGTGCATTCTGGGTCACCTCTGCTGATGATATTCCTCTATGCCACCGTCTCAATCCATCCATGACCATTTCTCTTGGTCTGCCTCTGCCTCTCTTCCCCTCGATCTTTCCAGTTGTCACGATGTTCTCCAATGCCTCTTTTCTCGTCACATGACCAAAGAAAGCTGTTTGTCTCTTTATTATTGCTGTATACGATGTTCTAGTTTCATTTACCTCAATCAGACGTACGATATAATACACGTTAATATTTTATAGATCTTCTAAATCGTTATTGTATATCATTCAAGCAATTCATGTTACGTTACGCATTAACTGCGTTTACGAAGAAAGCTCTTTTAGTTCTTGTATCTCCGTCAATCCCAGGGAGATATTGATCATCATCATCATCATCAAATACCTTGCCGGTAAACGTGGCTGGTCATGCTTAGCCATCTTACACGATCACCAGAGTCGTGGATCAGCTCTGTGTTCTTTTCCCGACCATGCCAAGTGGTCAAGCCATCCAGATATTTACTTCTCTGCCCCCCCCCCCCCCCCATACTTGCCAGTTGTCACCAAGTTCTCAAGTTTATTTCTTCTCATAACATGCCCTAAAAATTTTGACTAGAGAGATATTGATGTGACCACTTTATCCTAGCTGTTATGTTAAGTATCTCTATCTCTGCTGTATGGTGGTGAGTCTTGGAATCTCAACTACAAGTTAAGAAGAGCTTGAGGGCAGAGGGATGTGATTTCTTATACGAGTACCGTGGACAGCCAGAGGAGCTGAACACGGTTGCCTGAAAGAGGCCAATGAAAGTAGGACCACATACACAACACTAAGCTGAGTTGAGCTAAAAGCTGACATCACTGCATTCAGGACTTTCCCATACGAGCTCCGTCACCTCGTCCAACAGCCAGCGAAGAGTCATACTACTAATCGTTCCCACCGCTATCTGATTGAAAGTTATTCTGGTCTTCCCTCTCAGTTTTGAGAGTCTTCCCGAACCCCTGCTGATCCCCCGCATACACGACTATAAGAAAGAGACAAGCTGCGTGTTTGGTTCTAAAATGAAAAGAACGGCACTGAAGAACAGAGCGAGGAATTGAAGGATCAGTGACAGAAGAGGCAGCGCTGGACCAAGAGAAGTGATGCTGGATGGTCTAAGATGGTGACATTGAAGGATGTCAGCAATAGGATTGATCCAGAACACCGAGGACAGAGTTCTGTGGAGAGACAGGAGTGTCTGTTCCCAAGTCAGGGGTATATGATGGTCATTTGGGTATTTAAAGTAAATGGCATTCTATTTCACATGCTCAGTTATTTACTATATGTTTATTACATAGAAGGGGTTACGGACGCAATTTGTAATCACACTTACCGGGTTCCAAACACAGCTGCGGGCGATTTGGCAGCAGACCGCCTTGACATAAATGGTATGAGTGGCGGTCGTTCAGAATGCAATGGCAAGCTACTGAACGTAATCTTGCCAAGTAATAATAATCTAAAAATGCCGGGGTTGACTGAAACATCATGTAAATAATATACAACCATTTTTTAATAAGTAGAGAATGATTGCTACGCAATATTTTATTACAAGTCACAGCATGTGATAATTTGTGTGTCCTTTATCCACAGTCGATTGTTTGGATTCATCGCACCAGGGCCTCTTAATAGGCAGCAAGCATCTTCACAATGACAACAACTATCAGCATCTCTTGGGTGCTGCCTCTAATCTTGACTGTCCTAGCATTAATCTGGTTGTGGACAAAGAGCAGACGCAACTATACAAGCAACATTCCACCATTCCCGTCAAAACCATGGCCAGTTTTTGGAAATTTTTTGCAGATGCAAGGTAATCTGAGAGACAAGATGAAAGTGTGGAGAAAGAAGGCTGGCGACATCTACAGTTTGGATGTTGGAGGAGAATTACACATCCTCGTGAATGATTACAGCGTGATCAAAGAAATCTGGGTCAAGCATGCTGATTATATTGTTAACTCGCAGAAATCATTTGCTGCGGAGATCATGGGAGAGGAAAATAAAGGTATAATGACTGCAAGGGACAATAACTGGAAAGAACAGCGAACAACATCCTTATCTATTCTCCGATCTTTTGGAATGGGAAGAAATGTAATGGCTGACAAAATCCAAGAAGAGGTGTCATACACTCTAGAGAAAATTGCCGCTTTCAAAGGACAACCAGAAGACGTGAGGCTTCTTCTGAACGTTAGTGTCTCAAATGTGATTTGTTCGGTTGTTGTGGGGCAAAGATTTGACCATGAGGATCCATTCTTTGTTCGTTTCATGATTCTGCTTAGAGATGTGCTCAAATATAACAGGTCTGTATCCATACTTACTCCATTTAAGAAACTGTACTACCTCCCCGGCGATCTCTTCCACATTAAGAAATGGACAGCCGCTTCCAAAGAAATCAATGAGAGGTTCGGTAAGGTCTACGTCAGTAAGCTGAAAAACGCTTTCAATGACAACGAAGAACCAGAGAACTTTGTTGCCGCCTACCTCAAGGAGATGAAGAAGTTGAAAGATAAAAACGTTGAAACAAATCTAAATGAAGAAAATCTGGTTGTAATAATCCGACTTCTTTTCATGGCGGGAACAGAGACAACAAGCATCACCATCTTGTGGTGCCTTCTTTACATGCTACATCACCCTGAGGTCCAAGAGAAAGTCTATCGAGAAATTGAAGCTAATGTTGGAACTGAACGAATGCCTAACATGTCGGACAAACCTAAACTGACCTATCTGAATGCAGTGATCATGGAAACCCAGCGTTTCGCTAGTCTAATCCCTGTTGGTATCCTACGGGAGGTCAGTGACACTTTCGAAGTTCGAGGCTTCACATTTCCCAAAGGAAGCATTCTCTGGCCCGTCTTGGACTCTGTCCATTATGAAAAGAAGATTTGGGGTGATCCAGAAAACTTCCGACCTGAAAGGTTCATCGACAAGAATGGAGCTCTAATCAACAGAGAGGAACTGAATCCATTTTGTATTGGCAGGCGGATGTGTTTAGGTGAAGCCCTGGCTAGAATGGAGCTATTCTTGTTCTTGTCTGCCATGTTTCAGAGATTCAAGTTTGAGCCGGCAGACAAATCAGGCATATTACCCACATTAAAAGAGTCATTTGGGACTTCATGCGTCCCTCAGCCTTTCAAATTAAGATTAACACCTCGTTAGGCGCTGATTTACAGATGTTTTAGTATGTCTTGGCTCATCCTTATCAACATCATTACTATCATTATAATTATCATCATCCACATTGCCAAATAGGCGTTCATACCTCTCCACGGATCTCAGTCCTTTTGTTCTGCAGCCTCTGATCTGTTTTGATTCATAAAAATGTAGGAATATAATGTGACTTCCACAGCCATCCGTAGACATGCTATCTCTGCCTTTGACATTAATCTTCGACAGTCAGGATAAGGAAATGTCTTGCTCTATCCAGTTGCTAAGTTGGACACGTAACTTCAACATCCATCCGTAGACACGCACGTGACTTCAACAACCATCCGTAGACATGAACGTGACTTCAATATCCATCCGTAGACACGCACGTGGCTTCAACATCCATCCATATTCATGCACGTGACTTCAACATCCATTCGTAGACACGCTATCTCTGCCTTTGACATTAAATCTCCGACCGTCAGGATAAGTGGATGTCCTGTCCTGTTCAGTTGCACAGATGGCCACGTGACTTCCACGTCCATCCGTAGACAAGCACGTGACCTCCACATCTATCCGTAGATATGTTATCTCTGCCTTTGACATAAATCTCCGACAATCAGGACAAGTGAATGGCCTGCTCTGCTCACGCTCAGTTGCTGAGGTGCCCACTCGGACCCCAGAGCTGCTTTTGTGCCACACCTAGGCGTAACCAGTCTCCCATCACTTGGAAATGCTGCTGGGAGTTGTCCTTCGTCAAGTATATAACACTTGCTGCCTTTCTCGTTCTCTCTGGCAGAATAACATTGAAAATTAAATATCAAGTGTCATCAGTGTTTATATTCCTTGGCAACCCCAATTGCAATAGACAGGATATCAAGTGTTACCAATGTTCATAATCTATGGTTAATTAACAGAAATTACAATAGAAAAGATTTTTTTTAAAATTTAATTTAATTTAATTTAATTAAAAAAATTAAATGCCACGTATCATAAAGTGTTCAGTTTCTCTGCTTGATGTGTTGTTGAATGAAGAATGACTTGCTCGATGAACTGGATTAAAGTGACGAAGAGTTGCTCAATTCCTCGACTTCACTCTCTCGCCTGAGTCCATCTGAGTCCAATAGCAAGACACGTCAAGACGACTGGAGACGAATACAGGTGCAGTGGATGACCAGGACGCCCTACGTGCCTGCCGTGCTCATTACGTACCACAACGCTTTGCAGGTAAATGCCGTCTTGCCCGTTGAATCATCAATGATATCTTCTGCGCAGTCTGCAGAATCCTGTCTTCAAATACTGGGTAGGCATACCCAAGTTCACCGATTGGTTTGACACCAGATAGGCTACACACGCCAGGTTTAGCCAGCCTGTCACAGATGTTGCCCGGCGGGTGGCCGGTGTCGCATGCTGACAGCCACTAGGAGCCACAGGTGTGAGCTGGATGTCAGGCTTGGATCAGTGCGGAATGGGCCCTGAAAAGGACATGACAGTCATCCTTACCAAAAGTTCTACCACTGCCTGATACCCCTAGACAACACCTCCCCCCCCCCCCCCCCCCCATCCGCGTATGATGATGGCGATGGTGGTTGTAATTAGTGTTCATCAAGCACCAATTACAACCATTGGGAACCACTTGGTCATTCTATGTTGTACAATAGTGACGAGATATGAACACTTGGTCATTCTATGTTGTACAATAGTGACGAGATATGAACACTTGGTCATTCTATGTTGTACAATAGTGACGAGACATGAACACTTGGTCATTCTATGTTGTACAATAGTGACGAGACATGGACACTTGGTCATTCTATGTTGTACAATAGTGACGAGACATGGAACTTGGTCATTCTATGTTGTACAATAGTGACGAGACATGGAACTTGGTCATTCTATGTTGTACAATAGTGACGAGACATGGACACTTGGTCATTCTATGTTGTACAATAGTGACGAGACATGAACACTTGGCCATTCTATGTTGTATAATAGTGACGAGACATGGACACTTGGTCATTCTATGTTGTACAATAGTGACGAGACATGGAACTTGGTCATTCTATGTTGTACAATAGTGACGAGACATGGAACTTGGTCATTCTATGTTGTACAATAGTGACGAGACATGAACACTTGGTCATTCTATGTTGTATAATAGTGACGAGACATGAACACTTGGTCATTCTATGTTGTACAATAGTGACGAGACATGAACACTTGGTCATTCTATGTTGTACAATAGTGACGAGACATGAACACTTGGTCATTCTATGTTGTACAATAGTGACGAGACATGAACACTTGGTCATTCTATGTTGTACAATAGTGACGAGACATGAACACTTGGTCATTCTATGTTGTACAATAGTGACGAGACATGAACACTTGGTCATTCTATGTTGTATAATAGTGACGAGACATGAACACTTGGCCATTCTATGTTGTACAATAGTGACGAGACATGAACACTTGGCCATTCTATGTTGTATAATAGTGACGAGACATGAACACTTGGTCATTCTGTGTTGTACAATAGTGACGAGACATGAACACTTGGCCATTCTATGTTGTATAATAGTGACGAGACATGAACACTTGGTCATTCTATGTTGTACAATAGTGACGAGACATGGACACTTGGTCATTCTATGTTGTACAATAGTGACGAGACATGAACACTTGGCCATTCTATGTTGTATAATAGTGACGAGACATGAACACTTGGTCATTCTATGTTGTACAATAGTGACGAGACATGGACACTTGGCCATTCTATGTTGTATAATAGTGACGAGACATGAACACTTGGTCATTCTATGTTGTACAATAGTGACGAGACATGGACACTTGGTCATTCTATGTTGTACAATAGTGACGAGACATGAACACTTGGTCATTCTATGTTGTACAATAGTGACGAGACATGGACACTTGGTCATTCTATGTTGTACAATAGTGACGAGACATGGAACTTGGTCATTCTATGTTGTACAATAGTGACGAGACATGGAACTTGGTCATTCTATGTTGTACAATAGTGACGAGACATGGACACTTGGTCATTCTATGTTGTACAATAGTGACGAGACATGAACACTTGGCCATTCTATGTTGTATAATAGTGACGAGACATGGACACTTGGTCATTCTATGTTGTACAATAGTGACGAGACATGGAACTTGGTCATTCTATGTTGTACAATAGTGACGAGACATGGAACTTGGTCATTCTATGTTGTACAATAGTGACGAGACATGAACACTTGGCCATTCTATGTTGTATAATAGTGACGAGACATGGAACTTGGTCATTCTATGTTGTATAATAGTGACGAGACATGGAACTTGGTCATTCTATGTTGTACAATAGTGACGAGACATGAACACTTGGCCATTCTATGTTGTATAATAGTGACGAGACATGGAACTTGGTCATTCTATGTTGTATAATAGTGACGAGACATGGAACTTGGTCATTCTATGTTGTACAATAGTGACGAGACATGAACACTTGGCCATTCTATGTTGTATAATAGTGACGAGACATGGAACTTGGTCATTCTATGTTGTATAATAGTGACGAGACATGGAACTTGGTCATTCTATGTTGTACAATAGTGACGAGACATGGAACTTGGTCATTCTATGTTGTATAATAGTGACGAGACATGAACACTTGGCCATTCTATGTTGTACAATAGTGACGAGACATGGAACTTGGTCATTCTATGTTGTACAATAGTGACGAGACATGGAACTTGGTCATTCTATGTTGTATAATAGTGACGAGACATGGAACTTGGTCATTCTATGTTGTATAATAGTGACGAGACATGGAACTTGGTCATTCTATGTTGTATAATAGTGACGAGACATGGAACTTGGTCATTCTATGTTGTATAATAGTGACGAGACATGGAACTTGGTCATTCTATGTTGTACAATGAACACACCAGCACAGACACGAGCAGCTGTCTCATGTTGATGACCATGTCAAGACACATATGAATTAACAAATAACACGAAAACCACATGTCATGTTGCTTTTATTTTTTTTACTCACTCGTGAGACAATATGACAGTCTATATTAGATAACTCCCTCGTGAGACGATATGACTGTGTTTATATTAGATAACACACTTTAGTAACAATATGACAGTGTGTATGTTACATAACTAATTTGTTTGACAATATGAAAGTGTGTATGTTAGATAACTAATTTGTGAGACAATGTGACGGTGAATATGTTAGATAACTGACTTGTGAGACAATATGGCAACGTATAGAAGAGCATTCACATGTGGCACAATAATGGCATATTTTCATCAGTATGATAATAGAGTGAAATAATGTGTTTTTAAAGATAATTGAAGTCTCTTTTCCTTGTCTACATATAATTCTGGGTCTTTCCATTTATACCACGTGATCACCTGAGAGGTTTACTTCAGGGTTTTTCCATGTATACCACGTGACAATGTGAGAGGTTTACTTCTGGGTCCTTCCATTTATGTAACTTTATCACCTGAGGGGTTTACTTCTGGGTTTAGTTTAGTTTAGTCGACGGATCCACATCACGGCACACGGGTGTAACCCATAAAGTGCTCCATTCTACTCCTAACTCAAGTCTGAAACCGGAGAATCTCAGCCCAGTGTACGAACATCGTAGCACAGGCTAGGATCCTGAAATACTTTTTGGTAGATTTTTAACTCGAAATTTTGCCCGGGCAGCGCCGTTAGGCAACTCTTTTTCGATTTCCAACTGCCAAGGGATAATTGTACGTGCGCAACAACACACGGGCATCCGATCTCACTACCCAGAGACCAGGGGAAATGTTATTACTAGAAGTCCACGTGAAAAAAAATCACGGCCCTCACCGGTTTTAAACCCGAGACCTCCAGCACTCGAGGCGGACACCATACCTCGTGTCCACTCAACCTCCTAGCACTTCTGGGTCATTCCATTTATATAACGTGAACACGGGTCCTCCAGCACTCGAGGCGGACACCATACCTCGAGGCCACTCAACCCCCTGGCACTTCTGGGTCATTCCATTTATATAACGTGAACACGGGTCCTCCAGCACTCGAGGCGGACACCATACCTCGAGGCCACTCAACCCCCTGGCACTTCTGGGTCATTCCATTTATATAACGTGAACACGGGTCCTCCAGCACTCGAGGCGGACACCATACCTCGAGGCCACTCAATCCCCTGGCACTTCTGGGTCATTCCATTTATATAACGTGAACACGGGTCCTCCAGCACTCGAGGCGGACACCATACCTCGAGGCCACTCAACCCCCTGGCACTTCTGGGTCATTCCATTTATATCACGTGAACACCAGAGACTCGCCATGTTGAATGATAAGTGCAATCAGGGCAGGAAATAGACAGCCCAGCCTTCATGCTTGTATCGTGTGCCAGTACCATACAGTCATTATCATCCCACTCATCATCATATGTTACGTCAATAAACGCGGGCAGTCAAGGTTCCATAAGAGATCCCAGACAGCCTTCCTCACATTACATCTATCATATAATAGCTCTCCACCAGATCCCAGAGAGCTTTCCTCACATCACATTTAACATATAGTAACTCTCCATCAGATCCCGGAGAGCTTTCCCTACATCACATTTATCATAATGTATCCCTATACCAAATCCCAGAGAGCCTTCCTCACAACACACTTACCATACTGTGGCTCTTCACCAGATCCCAGAGTGCCTTCCTCACATCACATTTAACATATAGTAACTCTACATCAGATCCTAGAGAGCTTTCCCTACATCACATTTATCATAATGTAGCCCTATACCAGATCCCAGAGAGCCTTCCTCACAACACACTTACCATAATGTAGCTCTTCACCAGATCCCAGAGAGCCTTCCTCACATCACATTTAACATATAGTAACTCTCCATCAGATCCCAGAGAGCCTTCCTCACATCACATTTAACATATAGTAACTCTCCATCAGATCCCAGAGAGCCTTCCTCACATCACATTTAACATATAGTAACTCTCCATCAGATCCCAGAGAGCCTTCCTCACATCACATTTAACATATAGTAACTCTCCATCAGATCCCAGAGAGCCTTCCTCACATCACATTTAACATATAGTAACTCTCCATCAGATCCCAGAGAGCCTTCCTCACAACACATTTACCATACTGTAGCTCTTCACCAGATCCCAGAGAGGCTTCCTCACATCACATTTAACATATAGTAACTCTACATCAGATCCTAGAGAGCTTTCCCTACATCACATTTATCATAATGTAGCCCTATACCAGATCCCAGAGAGCCTTCCTCACAACACACTTACCATAATGTAGCTCTTCACCAGATCCCAGAGTGCCTTCCTCACATCACATTTATCATACAGTGTCACAGCCTCACATAGGGGCGGTACCAACAGAAAAGTAAGAGAGACTAGCGAAGGGATAGAACTCCAGCTAAAGGGAAAGAACCAAGTCACTCGAAGGCTCGAATAATCCAGAGCCTTCTCGAAGGACCGGTCAGTGTGTCCACAGCCCCGTGGACACCGATGGGGCCCGCCGATTGCGGGATCCACGAGAAACTCAGAGAGAGTTACCACCCGTGTCGGATTGCGACACGTGTGGAAAGGCAGACACGGACTGGACATCGAGGAAGCAACAGGGCTTACCTTAAGGGGGACTTGATAGTTTAGACCCAAGTGTATTTAGGGGTCTTATGCATATGTTAGATAGCTAGCTGATAGAGTTGTTGTGATAATTATGTTTATTGTAAACTCCTGTGATATGCAACTTACAGAGTGCTGGCTTGCGAAAACTCTCTTCGCCAGCTTACTGTAACATAATAATAATAAATGATGTCTGCCTGTATGAGCCCGAGTTTCAATCCCCTAGAGATCTAGGACGGTGACATACAGTAACTCTCCATCAGATCCCAGAGAGCTTTTTCTATATCATATTTATCATACTGTAGCCCTATCAATCAATCAGGTGCCGTCTCCGCAATGAAGGTTGGCTACAATGGATCTCCAACTCTGTCTGTCTCTTGCCTTGACTGTACATTCTGTCAGGCTGATGTTCGTCCATCTCTTGATGTCATCCTCCCACTTGTATTGTTGTCTACCTCTTGCTCGCTTGCCCTCAACCTTACCTTCCAATATGGTTTTTATAAGAGTATCATGTCTTTTAACCAGATCCAAGAGAGCCTTCCTCACAACACATCTACCATACAGTAGCTCTCCGCCTGATTCCAGAGAGTCTTCCCGACATCACATCTACCATACAATAGTTCAATGCCACATCCCGGAGAGCCTTTGCCACATCACATTTGCCATAAAGTAACTCTCCGCACATAGGAGCAGCAACAGCTAATCTCTCAGTCCGTTCATTGGCCCGCACTCCTTCATGCTCTGGGCAGAAAATCCACAACACAATCTCTTTCTGCGTCCTGTCGAGCGATCCAAGCCACTCCACCCGGAGACTTGCAGTTTCCACTCTCCACACAAACTCACTGTATACTATAAACGCAACCACTAAATGCTGCATAGATGCTGTACATACAACACAAAACAAATGGTGGACTCTGTGCAACTTACGATTGTCTTGTCCTAGAGCTTGCAGACAGAGAAAGCCCAACAACAGCACACACCATACGGCTTTCATGTTGGAGATCACGGTCAGTGTTTGCAGTGTGGTAGACTTGTTGGCAATCAGATTCCCTGATCAGAATGCTAGTGTTGTTCGTTGTTGATCACCTGGCAGCTGGACTATCTCGTCTGCTCGTATTGTCTTGCTTATAGTCTCTAGAACAGACAGTACTAACTAATAAACAAAGAGGTACCAGCTGTCATTTATGGTATCATCTGTCGACGTTTATATGTCTATTTGGTTGGGCCATCAACTTTGAACCTGTTTACCAGTCGTCAGTTAATGTCATAAAAAGATAAATCGCACATTGAAAAATACACCCACGGCTGTAAAAGGACATTTACTTGAGTAATTAAAGCCGGATTTGAGACTAGACCAGGCAATATAAGCATCGACAGGTTATGACACATGTTCCCGCCAATGACAACAGCTCTACGCAGGGGGATGAGTACTCTTCGATGCACGCCTATATAGTTCACACTTAAGTAGGAAGCTCCTTTCCTTGACACGCGTTGCTTTTCACAATGGTATGAGGGTCGGTTGTTCTGAAAACAATGACGAAATTTGATCACAATGATGGTCTGATAAAGAAGGATTTGCCACTGGATTTGACCGGTGTCCTATGATGATGATTCTCCTTTCTTTCTCTGCACTTCTTGTCTTCAGATACATGAGAATAAACTCCCCTCTTTCACTCTATCTGTATGTCACTCTGTATGTATGTCTATTTGTCTGTCTGTCTGTCTGTCTGTCTGTCGTTTTGTCAGTTTGTCTGTCTGGCTGTCTGTTTGTCTGTGTGTCTATATTTCTCTCTGTTTGTCTATGTCTAACTCGATCTCTGTATCTCTGACTATCTGTGTGTCTGTTTGTATATCTGTATATATCTCTCTGTGTCTGTGTCTTCCTCTATCTCCATCTGTCTTTCGCTGTCTGTCTCTCTGTTTATGTCTCTCCCTTTCTGTGTCTATCGGTATCTTTCTGTGTCTCTACCTGTCTCTATCCCGTCTCTGTGTGGCGTTATCTGTCTGTCTGTCTGTCTGTCTGTCATTTTTCACTATCATTTTACACTGTGTGAGTGAGAGAGTGGGTGAGAGAGTGGATGAGAAAGAATGTGAGTGAGAGAGTGAGTATGAGACAGAGAAAGTGAGAGAGTGTGTATGCGCGTGTGCCTGCGAGGGTGAAAGAGTAAGTGAATGTCTGTGTACACGTATGTGTGAGAGATTGAGTGAGAGAATGAGTTAGTGTGAGAGAGAGGTTGTGTTGTGTGTATACCTGTCTGTGTTAGAGAGTGAGAAAGTGAGTGAGTGAGTGTGAGTTACAGAGCCGCCGGGTGAGTGAGTGAGTAAGGGAGAGGGAGTTAGTGAGTGAGGGGGATAATTTATGAGTATGTGTGTATGTGCGTGTGTGGGTGAGTGTGAGAGCGAGTGAGTGTGCAAGAGAGAGACAGTGGGTGAGTGAGAGAGTGCATGAGAAGTTAATGAGTGAGAGAGAGAGAGAGTTGGTGAGTGTGTGTTTCTGTGTACTTGTCTGTTTGCGAGTAAGAGAGTGAGTTAGTGGGGTTTAGAGAGTAAATGAGTGAGTGAGAGGGTGAGGTTATGTGAGGCAGCGTGTATGTGTGAGTAAGTGTGTGGGTGGATGGGTTGGTGTGTACGTGTGTCCATACGTGGGTATGCGTGTGTTTATGTGTGTGTATGTGGGTGTATGTGTGTGCACGTCTGAATGTGAGTGTGTATGTGTGTGTGTAAATGTGTGCTTGTATGTGTGCTTGTGTAAGTGTGTTTATATGTGTGTTTATGTGTGCGTACATGTGTGCGTATGTTTATATGTATGTGCGTGTGTATATGTGTGTGTATATATATATATATATATATATATATATATATATATATATATATTTATATATATATATATGTTCGTGTATGTATGTGCATGTTTGTGTGTATGTGTGCATGCATGCAATGTATGCGAGGGAGTGTGTATTTGTGTGTGTGTGTAAGTATGTGTATATGGGTGTGGATGTGTGCGTGGGGATGTGTGTGTATATGCTTTCGTGTGTAAGCGAGGGAGTGTGTATTTGATAGCGAGAGGGTGTGTGTCTGTTTGTGTGTGAGTGAGAGTGAAAGAGAGTGTGATATTGAGTAAATGAAAGATGGAGAGAGTGACTTAATGGGTGAAATAGTGATTGCGAGTGAGAGAGAGAGAGAGAGAGAGAGAGAGAGAGAGAGAGGTGGGGAGAGTGAGCGTACGCGAGAGAGACAGTGGAAGAATGGATTTGTTAATGTGTGTATGTGTGCGCGCATTGTTTGTGAGTGTCTATGGGTGTGTGTTGGTGAGAAGAGAGAGAGAGAGAGAGAGAGAGAGAGAGAGAGAGAGAGAGAGAGAGAGAGAGAGAGAGAGAGAGAGATTTAAGCGCACGCATATCATGTAACATGCTATTCCATATATGTTATATATTCTCATGTTCATATTACCATTTTGAATGCCAATTGATTTTATAATTTATAACATGAACACATGTACATCACTGAAGAGTGGGTGAGAGAATTAGAGAGTATGAGAGAGAGAGAGAAAGAGAGAGAGAGAGAGAGAGAGAGAGAGAGAGAGTTAATGAATGTGAGTGTGTGTGTGTGCCTGTGTAATAAAGAGAGAGAGAGAGAGAGAGAGAGAGAGAGAGAGAGAGAGAGAAAGAGAGAGAGAGAGAGAGAGAGAGAGAGAGAGAGAGAGAGTTGAGTCCTGTAACATGCCATTCCATATTTTTTGTGTATTTTCATCTTTCACATTATCATTTTGTATGTATGACACTTGATTTTATCATGTATAATATAACATTACTGTAATGTATGTGTGTGTGTGTGTGTGTGTGTGTGTGTGTGTGTGAGAGAGAGAGAGAGAGAGAGAGAGAGAGAGAGAGAGAGAGAGAGAGAGAGAGAGAGAGAGAGAGTTGAATTGCATCACTAATTTTTAAGTTAGAAAATGTATATGTACAATTTTTCTCCATTTTCTTTACAATTTTGCGACAATGCTCACGACAATCGTCACTGTATGTGTGTGTAAAGTGTGGGAGTTTGATCATAATAGTAGGTTGGGGGATGGAGGGATGTGTGGGTAGGTGGATTCGTGATGTGTGTGGGTGGGCTCAGGATGTGTGGGTGGGTGGGGTGGGATTGTGTGGGTGGGTGGGGGTTTTGTGTGTGGGTACGTGTGGGATGTATGGGTTGGCGGGGAGATGTGTGTGTGGGTGGGGATCTGTGTTTGGCTAGGTGGTTGTGGGTGAATGGGTGGAGGAGGATATGTTGGTGGATGATTGATGGTGGGTTATGGGATGGGTGGGTGATATGTGTGGGTGGGGATATGTGGTCGGCGGTAGATGTGTGCAGATTGGGGTGGTTGTGGGTTTGGGGATGTGTGTGTGGGTGAGGGATGTGTATTTGTGTGGGATGTTTGGGTGGATGGGTGGGGAGTGTGTGTGTGGGTGGGAGATGTGTGGGTGAATGTGTGTGGGGGATGTGTTTGGGTTGGGGGAGGGGTGCGTGATGGGTGTGGGGGATGGATTTTGGGATGTGTGTGTGGGTGGGGGATATGTCTGGCTGGGTTGGGGTGTGTGTGGCTGGATGGAGGATGTATGTGTGAGTAGTGAGGGTGATTGTAGTTGGGGGATGTGTGGATGGGTAGGAGATGTTTGGGGAGATGTGTGTTTTGGGATGTGTGTGAGTTTGGTATTGTGTGGGAGGGGAACTGGGTGTGGATAAAGGATGTGTGTGTGGGTGGGTGGGGTGTGGTTGGGTGTGCGGGTGGGTGAAAGATGTGTGAGGGTGGAGGATGTGTGTTTAGATGGGTGGTTGAGGTGTGTGAGTGTGGGTGGGTAGATAGGAGATGTATGTTTTGATGAGTGGGTGAAGGATGTATGGGTGTTAGTGGTTCGGGGATAAGTACGCGTGTCTAGGGATGTGTGAGGGGATGAGTGTATGGGTTGGGGATTGTGTTTGGCTTGGTGGTTGGAGGTGTGTGGGTGGAGGAGGATATGTGGGTGAGTGATGTTGGTGGGTAATGGGACGGGTAGAGTGTGTGGGTTGTGTGTGCGTGGATGGGAGGTGTGTGTTTGTGAATGGGGGATGTGTTGGTGGGTGGGGATGTGTGTGAGGGATGTGTGTATGGTTGGGGGGATTGTGCGTGGGTGTGGATGTGTGTGTATATGGTTAGGGCTGTGTGGTTAAGGGATGGGTGGGTAGAGGATGTGTGGTTGTATAGAGGATGTGTGGCTGGGTGATTGTATATGAGTAAGGGTATGTGGTTAAGGGATGTTTGGTTGGGGGATGGGTGAGTAGAGGATGTGTGGGTGGGTAGAGGATATGTGGGTGGGTGAGTATGTGTAGATTAGGAGATGGTGGGGGATGTTTGTAGGGGTGATCTCGGGATCTGTGAGTGGGCTGGGGAAGATGGGAGATTATGTTTGTGGGTGCGGAATTTGTGTGTGGGTAGGTGCGGTATATGTGAGTTGTCGGGGAGATGTGTGTGTGTATGTGTGTGGGGTGATGTGTGGGCGAGGATTGTGTGTTTGGCTGGGTGGTTGGAGGTGTGTGGGTGGAGGAGGATATGTGGGTGAGTGATTGTTGGTGGGTAATATGACGGGTAGAGGATATGTGAGTGGGTGGGAGATGTGTGTAGGTGGGTGGATGTGTGTGGGTGGGGGATGTGTGGGTTGGGTAATGTATATCTGCCTGGGATGTGTGTGGATGGGATGTGTGGTGGGTGAGAAGTGTGTGTGGGTGGGGAGATGTGTAGGTGTAGGGATGTGGTGGATGGGTGGGGAAATGTATGTGTGTGTGGATTATGTGTGTGGTTAGTGGGTGGTGGATGTCTCATAACATAGTAATATGCAATATTTATGTTTACACAATTCATGTGACAATGTTTTTTTCCTATGCACTGTTGATGAAAGTAAGATGAGTGATTGGAATGGCCGAATGTAAGACGGGCCTGCGTGCCCAATTTGTTACCCTTTGAAAATAAAGTCTGTTCGTTCGTTCGTTCTGTCTATCTGTCTGTCTGTCTGTCTATCTATCTGTCTGTCTGTCTGTCTGTCTGTCTGTCTGCCTGCCTGTCTGTCTGTCTGTCTGTCTGTCTGTGCAGCGGTGATGTGGCCTCTAGCAGGCTTGCCTGACCGCCTGGAAGTCATGAGTTCTAATCCCTACCAAGTCATGTTTTACCGTTAACTGACCCGAGTTCTGAGCCCATCTCAGTCCAACATGGCTACCAGAACATGTACGGGAAGTTAAGGCGGCCAGAGTGATTCTGATATCACGTGATAGTGCCAAGATGTCTATACAACATGTGGGACTATCACCATGTACACAACATGACACATCAGATATAAACATGACCTGTTAGTGCCGAGTTGTCTATACAACATGTGGGTCTAGTACCATGTACACAACATGACACATCAGATATAAACATGACCTGTTAGTGCCGAGTTGTCTATACAACATGTGGGTCTAGCACAATGTACACAACACGACACATCAGATATAAACATGACCTGTTTGTGCCGAGTTGTCTATACAACATGTGGGTCTAGCACCATGTACACAACACGACACATCAGATATAAACATGACCTGTTAGTGCCGAGTTGTCTATACACCATGTGGGTCTAGCACAATGTACACAACACGACACATCAGATATAAACATGACCTGTTAGTGCCGAGTTGTCTATACAACATGTGGGTCTAGCACAATGTACACAACACGACACATCAGATATAAACATGACCTGTTTGTGCCGAGTTGTCTATACAACATGTGGGTCTAGCACCATGTACACAACACGACACATCAGATATAAACATGACCTGTTAGTGCCGAGTTGTCTATACAACATGTGGGTCTAGCACCATGTACACAACACGACACATCAGATATAAACATGACCTGTTAGTGCCGAGTTGTCTATACAACATGTGGGTCTAGCACCATGTACACAACATGACACATCAGATATAAACATGACCTGTTAGTGCCGAGTTGTCTATACAACATGTGGGTCCCTCGCCATGTACACAACATGACACATCAGATATAAACATGACCTGTTAGTGCCGAGTTGTCTATACAACATGTGGGTCTAGCTTCATGTACACAACACGACACATCAGATATAAACAAGACCTGTTAGTGCCGAGTTGTCTATACAACATGTGTGTCTATCACCATGTACACAACACGACACATCAGATATAAACATGACCTGTTAGTGCCGAGTTGTCTATACAACATGTGGGTCTATCACCATGTACACAACATGACACATCAGATATAAACATGACCTGTTTGTGCCGAGTTGTCTATACAACATGTGGGTCCCTCACCATGTACACAACACGACACATCAGATATAAACATGACCTGTTAGTGCCGAGTTGTCTATACAACATGTGTGTCTAGCACCATGTACACAACATGACACATCAGATATAAACATGACCTGTTAGTGCCGAGTTGTCTATACAACATGTGTGTCTAGCACCATGCACACAACATGACACATCAGATATAAACATGACCTGTTAGTGCCGAGTTGTCTATACAACATGTGGATCTAGCACCATGTACACAACACGACACATCAGATATAAACATGACCTGTTAGTGCCGAGTTGTCTATACAACATGTGGGTCCCTCACCATGTACACAACACGACACATCAGATATAAACATGACCTGTTAGTGTCGAGCTGTCTATACAACATGTGGGTCTAGCACCATGTACACAACACGACACATCAGATATAAACATGACCTGTTAGTGCCGAGTTGTCTATACAACATGTGGGTCCCTCACCATGTACACAACATGACACATCAGATATAAACATGACCTGTTAGTGCCGAGTTGTCTATACAACATGTGGATCTAGCACCATGTACACAACATGACACATCAGATATAAACATGACCTGTTAGTGCCGAGTTGTCTATAATCCTACATACACGAGTGTTCTTCACCTTCTGCCTTTGTCTACCAAGTGAATCCCAGTCTCTTCTATCGGGACCATCCCTTTAGACATTCTTGTAACGAGCCATAATTTTTAGAGATTGTCGGCAAACTCTTGGATGGGTATTTCTGTCTGTTTGAATAGAATTACCCAAACGGTCGGTGACAGTTGGATATACCCGCCGAAAGGTACAAATATCGCAGCTCTGTGTAAATAAGCATAACCCATTTACATCCCAATCGCAAACTTCGGACAAACCACAAAGAGGAAGAAACACATATTTATACCTGAATGCTTGTGAAATAATACCAGCGTGTGTTTCATTGGAACGAAACGACAAACAGATGGTCGACATTATTAAATTATAAATGGTACAAGCATTTCCAAAATTAATGTATCTGACATAATTTGCAACATCTAGCTAAATTAAAACAGATATCCGATTTGATTAAAGTATAAATGACACAAGCGTAGTTTCGATAAGAATTTATTTGGCATTGTGTGCCAATTCGAGCAAAATGACAACAAATAATTTGTATGATATAAATATAAATGACACATGTATTTTCCAAATCAATTCATATGTCATAATGTGCAACTTCTAGTTAAACTTGATAGATACGACATAATTAATTCGTACGTGTCACATTTGTAGTTTCCATAAGAATTCATCGGGCATAGTGAGTGTGCCAATTCCTGCAAAAATTACAACAGATAGACCAAATGATTAAATTATTAACGACACATTAATATAAAGGATATTAGTTCACCATCACAATGTGTGATGTTGAGATCACCATCATCATGTGCTATGCTGATCATCTTTCCCCAACCTACACGATCACCAGAGTACTGGATCAGCTCTGTTCTTGTCTCGACCATGCCACGTGGCCAACCCATCCATATATTTACTTCTCTGCATTCCCTTTATTCTGTTCCCCGTAATTGAACCATTGTCCCACAATTTCTCATGTTTAAGTCTTTTCATCTGCCCAAAAATGGTGACTGTCCAGGTTTGATTTTTCTAATAAGTTAACGCTTACATCTGCTCAATAGGTTTTTCTATTTAACCATGATATTCTGTGCATTTTTCTCAGAAACCACATCTCCCCTGCAATTAGATGAGGTTTATTTTTCCCCCAGCGTGTTCTCACATTGTTTAATTTTCGTAATCAGAAATAAAGGTTCTAGGTAGCACTTCACCTCTCTTGTTTTGCTTGCAGTTGACATCTATTTATTTATCAGCATGTTCTACATATTGACATCTATTTATTTATCAGCATGTTCTACATATTGACATCTATTTATTTATCAGTATGTTCTACATATTGACATCTATTTATTTATCAGTATGTTCTACATATTGACATCTATTTATTTATCAGTATGTTCTACATATTGACATCTATTTATTTATCAGTATGTTCTACATATTGACATCTATTTATTTATCAGTATGTTCTACATATTGCAACAAGGTACCGTCGCCATTGAGATTCTTGTTGTAATTCTTAAAGTCACCTCCCATCAGATGTTATGACTGTTCCAAGATAGCCGTACCTACTCACTTGTTTAAGAATATTACCATATAACCACATATTGCATTGTGGTATTTTTCTTTCCTGATAAGTGATGACCATAATCTTGGGCTACTTACAATTTATTTGTGGTATTTTTCTTTCCTGATAAGTGATGACCATAATCTTGGGCTACTTACAATTTATTTGTGGTATTTTTCTTTCCTGATAAGTGATGACCATAATCTTGGGCTACTTACAATTTATTTGTGGTATTTTTCTTTCCTGATAAGTGATGACCATAATCTTGGGCTACTTACAATTTATTTGTAACCCAACTTGTTCATTGTGTACAATAACATATCTACTAAATGTTGCAGAACATGTTCATTGTATACTGAGATACATTGTGATTGTAGCAGATCTGTTGTCACACTCTATTATGAATACGAACATAACCAGATCGAGATACCTTTGAATTCCCCCCCCCCCCACCCCCCACCCCACCCCCCAGCAAGCCCGCCCAAAAAACAAAGATAGGAATAAGATTGTTATTATTGTTACTATTTTATTATTATTATTATTATTATTATTATTATTATTATTATTATTCTCATTCATTCCCCCTCTTGCCGTTTGTTACTGTTGTTGTTGACGCGGCTGCTAACCTCACTGGTTGGTTCTAACAAGTCTAATGCCATCTGTCATCATTACCGAAGAGTGGTGGTGGTGGTTTTGGTGGGGTTGGAGCCAATAGGTGAGGGTGGTGGTGGTTTTGGTGGGGTTGGAGCCAATAGGTGAGGGTGGTGGTGGTTTTGGTGGGGTTGGAGCCAATAGGTGAGGGTGGTGGCAGGGGAAACAAAAATGGTACACTTTTTTGCGTTTGTATTTGTTTTCGTTACCCCCATTTCAAATGTACACATGTTCCAATGAATAAAATATTGCAACATTGCGCATATGTCACCTACACGCCAACATGCAACGCTATGTAAAAACATGAACAATACACAATGCAATGAATTTAACAATCAATAAAAGTTTGTTTTTGTTTTACATTTTAAAAAATTATTTTGGCTAAGCTCAAACACTGGCGGTGGACCACTATGAGCCAAAAGACACAAAGTGGGACTAAAGAGTCCACGCGCGCGCACACACACACACACACACACACACACACACACACACACACATCCACACACACATACACACACACACACACACACACACATTTGGCTAAGATCAAAGTGTAGAGATAAAAACTCCGCCGCAGAGCAAACACGACATGGAGTTTCTGATCGTCAGAAATGTACCCCCTTCCCCAAGTGTTTCGAACCATTAAACCCTTAACACTCTCTGGGGGAGGTTCCGTCCAGGTCATAACTCCGGGCGTCATTCCCCTGCCGTGGAGACGTTCGGTCACATTCGTTGTCCCTGTTGCGCTTGTCCATTCGCTGTTACCATGTTCATTCCCCTACCGTGGAGACGTTCGGTCACATTCGTTGTCCCTGTTGCGCTTGTCCATTCGCTGTTACCATGTTCATTCTCAAGCCTTCTCTCCCTCGGTGAGGAGAGCCCATGCAGCCTGTGCTTGCCCCTTAGCACGTTTGGTCGTGGGGAGCCAGCTTCTTCCCCAGCCACAGGCAACTATCGCCTCTATTCGGCTCCGTTGCGGTGTTCTTTCCTCGTCCCCCGTTTATGGCGCCGCACTTTACTAGGAAGCCGGTTCTTCCTTTACGTTCTGGACCCACCTCTTGGTCGCTGCAGCTGAATGAGTGCGACTTACGGACGATTATCGCTGTGTCATGGAGATTGGCCGACATTTGCATGGTTTGACTGCACTCAGATTCACCACCCACCCTCGGAGGAAAGGCTAATGAGCTGACACGAGACGTTGCAAGTTCATTGTCTTGGTTGAGAGATTGTTAGTAGTTCTGCAGGTACCGTTTCTAATCATACTAGTTACGAGACTCGTCCCTCTACAGGTTCAGACAATTCCATAGCCAGCACGAGGCCATTTCGGCCGCCTCACACACCTGTTTCTGGGCCCTAGTTCTTTCTTGTCTTTTAATGCCCATTCGTTTTAGAACATCGTGTCTCCCTGGCACAGGGTTTAATGTCTTTCTCCATAATCCCGTTTACTCTCGTGAGTAGCGGTTTTCTCCGCGTTGGTAACTTAGGGGTATGTGAGCCGGCCATTCAGAAAGCAATGGCAAATGAGTGTAATCTTGCCAAGAAATAAACAAATCACAAATCAACAATCAGCTGAAAGGTGCTGATGTTGACAGCGATGTCCTGTAAAGGATATGCGAAAAAAAAAAACACGGAGTGTAAGACTTGACCTCTGGCGCCTAACTCAACGGCGAATAGCCTGACGGCGTACTCTTCTAGCTCAAGACTTACGACCATGTCCTCGTACATCTTGATTGTATGAGTATGCTGCTCCTCAAAGTTTGACTCATACAGCAGCGTATAGCGTTAGCTGCTAGGCTGACGGGGAGCTAAGTACGATGTCAGGTCGCAAGTCAAACTTTCGGATCACCCCAGGGTATTTGCCACGGCCCTTTAGATCCACGGTCAGTTCCCAGTCCCTCGCACCATCGGGCCACATTGATTGACGGACGTCAGTCGTGGCGATCGGGCACATTTTGAGCTATATCCTACGATGGGTGACATTGTACTATCCTTGTGTGATAATTTGGTCGTGTCTAGCGTGTGCCCTGTGATTTAGTGGTTACATACCCGCGTCTCACGCCAGTGATCCGGGTTTGATCCCGGGCCCAGTCAAGGATATGCACTACTGATGAGCTCAAACGAGAGCGAAACTCGAGTCTAGTGCTTCCATATTGACGTGGACAAGGCCTTAGGTTCGTACCGGAATACGATCAGCGTTGCCAGTAGTGGGTTGTGCTCAATGTATGCATCTCAAATCAAGGAAAAAAGCCAAACAAATCAGTTCTGCCTTCGTTGTGCCTGGCTCATACGAAGGAAATCTCAATCGGCCTCGGTCTGATCCCCGATTTGTTGGCTTTCATTCTGGCTACATCCACTATAGCGGAAAAATCAATACGTCCTTTGTTGTGCCTCCACGTAAATCGACAGTGG
This sequence comes from Cepaea hortensis, assembly GCA_963921405.1. Classification (NCBI taxonomy): domain Eukaryota; kingdom Metazoa; phylum Mollusca; class Gastropoda; order Stylommatophora; family Helicidae; genus Cepaea; species Cepaea hortensis. The sequence goes on from OY992881.1 coordinate 112,187,273, forward strand.
GTTAGGGCGACCTTACACGCGAACAATACGTGTTCCGCTGTCTGAACCTTTTGAACCTTTGTACAGAGGGGATAGAACGGGTCGGTGGCTTTCCCCCTCTTGACCAAGTTGGCATCGGATGGCAAGACATCGTAGAGGGATTGGACAACGAAACTTAAGCGCAGTGGTGCCATAAGCCAATTGTCATTCCAGGTAAGAGATCTCTGCACTACCTCTTCCCATGATATCAACTGAGCCTGCTGCGCCTGTTGGGCAGCCTTCTGGACTCTTTCGTCACCCCCCCCCCCCCCCCCTCTTGCGAATCTCTTTAACCACCACGTCCCTGCATTCCTTGGTCGACGCATTGAACCACATCGGATCTTTATCTTGTTAGCCGAACTCTTTCCCGTGCGACTGGTGTAGCCCATTTCCTCTTTCAGTCGGAGTGCTGCCTGGGCTTCTTCGGCCGCGCTGACAACTTTCCACTTCCTTCCCATTCTCAGGGCGGGAACTGAATCACTAACCGTTACATCTGGAGCCTCGCGCAGCATCATCGCCAGTCTGGCTTTTAACTCTTCAAGAGCTGACTTTACTTGCAATACAGTCGCACTGTCGTGAGGCAAGTTGTTGCTCCAAGCCACTGTCTCATATACCTGCTTATCTTCCCCTCCATGGTGCTCACTGTGGTCGTGCCTATATCTGATATCAGCAGCGCTCATACCAGTTTCGGAATTAACATGAATTGGAGGCACCAGATTTTGAATGTGCCTGATTTTATCAATGGTACCCAGACCGTTTGTCAGCATTTCTTGCATCTCTACCAACGCGATCCTGTCCGTCAGAGTTGAGTCGTACAAACGACAGAGACTCTTTACGCGTTCCTCTACCACGAACAACCTTTCCGTAGCTTCACACTTCACGATCGACAGGCTTCTCGATTTCTTAGATTTGAAGCTCATCCTGTACCAGCGAACCAGATCGTCCAGTCTGAGGAGGATGCTGCGTGCCTCACTCTCTTTCTGTGTCAGGATTGTCGTATGGTCAATGAAGGCCTTCAGCAGCGGAATTGTCTTCCCTTCGCTGAGATTCGGACCGTATGCGTAGCCGGATACCGCATCCAGTATGGCCTGCTTGGCCATAACAAATAATATCGGCGAAATCGTACATCCCATGGAAATACCCACTTGCATGCAGATCGATCCATCTTGTCGTGAACGTTGTGGTCGAGAAAGAAGATAAGCCCGAGAATACTGCACAATCATTTCCGAGATGTTCTCGGGCCTTGAGTGCATGCCACAACATCTGGTAGGGCACGGACCCATATTGCTTGGTCAGATCCAACCATATCACGTGGAGTTCCTCCTTCTTCGTCTTCGCTCTCTGGATAGCTTCTCAGATCATGGCGCCATGTTCGAGACAACCGGGGACACCAGGTATCCCCCTTTTTGAACCGCTGTCTCTGCGTACTTGTTCCCCTTCAAGTACTTCGTGATTCGCTGGCCATGATTTAATATATATTATTTTTGACAGACACATGAAATATCCTTAGTAATTGAATGCGTTTACTATTGAGTTCATAAATTGTGGTATTTCGGCCATAAGAAAAAGCCAATTACAGGTCACACAAACACACGCCTCAGACTAGTTGTTATCTTAGTTTTATCAAGCGAGAAGAGCAACATCACCAAACACTTTGTAGCTCCCTAAATCATGTTCTGTCTATAGTCCATGCCGTGGGGTGTTGATGATCATATCTCTCTTAACATTAAGAAACCTGACAATCTGCTCCCCTGTCCTGAGTGAGAGAGATTGGGGTGAAACGGTGAGCTGCCAGACATGAACAATTTGTCTAAAGCACAAGCTATTTGATTAACCAACACAGAACTGGTACAATCAGTCGATATGAGCTGGAAGAGATGTTGACGAGGAGATCGGCGCCAAGTTGGATCTGTCCGGAGTGTGATGACATTCGTCCTCGGTCACCACTAATCCTATACAGGAGAAAGATTCTACCTACATCGGCAAAACAGAGAGGTGGAAGAACACATATACATTTTGATTGACAAAATAATAAACGAAGAATGGTGATTTGGCAAAGCCTACACACCGCACATCTCCTATGTCATCGTTTGAACATACTACAGAAACTGCACACAGCATAGACTATAACAATACAATCCGTCAAGCTGAAATATAGAAAATACATATTCACACAGTAATTTAAATAGTCTACCACTGTAATTTTTAACTGAATATCACGTCTGTGTGTCTGCAAAAAGATGGTGTTTGTAAATATAAAAGGCGTTTGTCTCTGCCAGCTTTAACATGCCACCATTATATGCGCTCATCAACACACAAAACGCATTGTCCCTATGAATCACGTGGCCGGTTTCCAAAATAGTATATCATCATTATCAGTGCCATAAGAAATACGAGTGTAGAACCATTATCAGATCACGATAAGCGTGGACGTTCATGGTTGGCCGTCTGACGTGATCCTTACAGTCTTGGATCAGCTCTGTGCTCATGCCTCGATTAAACTATGTATCCAAGCCGTCCAGAAATTGCTCTCTCTCTCTCTCTCTCTCTCTCTCTCTCTCTCTCTCTCTCTCTCTCTCTCTCTCTCTGTATTTCCCTTGTTCATTTTCCATAAAACCTGCTAGCTGTCACAATGTGTCCTTACAGTTTATTCTCATCATAAAATGCATAGAACTCACGACAGTCCACGTCAGATTTCTCGAACCAATTCTGGGAATTGTTTGTTTCTTGTATAAATTAAGTTTTGCTTTTCCTTTCCGCCCATGGTATTCTTGGCATTGAAATTAGAAACCACATTTCCATTGCCTGTATATATTGCTTATCGTGTCTGCTTATTGTTCATAAATGTAGATTAATCCGAGAATAAGCAGCATTTCACAAGGTCAAGAATAGTCTCTGCAGTTTATTTTCGTCAACTAAGTGAAGACAATTATTATAGCTATTTAATTAATTATCGAGGGATACAACCATGGGGATTATTTCTGTATAGTCTACAAGGGATGCAGCAATACCAACTTCTGGTTTTGAAAAATCCAAAGATTGGTTATTCAAGTACAAAACTTATGATCAGAAATGGAGTCTCTTGGTAAAAGATAACTAATTGCCATCAGTTGACAAAAATATTTGGAAATTTATAAAATATTTCAAATGAAGGATATGTGATTCTATTTGAAAAATAAAATTAGTACTCCCATTCTTGTGTACAAGGCCAACCTTATGTTTTCAACTTTATTTTATGTCTCATAAGATGATTGTTGTATTTTCTTGGGTGATTTTTGACAGGTATATGACATGTGCCTAGTAATTGAATACGGTTACTATTGAGTTCGCAAGTTGTATTTCGGCTATACAATAAAAAACATTTACAGGTCGGTCGGTCGGTCTCTCTCTCTCTCTCTCTCTCTCTCTCTCTCTCTCTCTCTCTCTCTCTCTCTCTCTCTCTCTCTCTCTCTGTCTATCTCTCTCACTCTCTCTCTCTCACTCACACACACACCCACACCCACAAACACACCCACAAACACACCCGCCCGCCAGCCCGCCCGCCCACGCAGGCAGGCACGCACGCACGCACTCACCAAACACTTTTTAGCACCCTAGAACAGCTTATTCTTATAGTCCATGTACCGTGTGATGATGATGATCGTATCTCTCTATACGTTAAGACAACTGATAATCTGCTTCCCTGTCCTGAGATAGAGAAGGATCAGCTGGACGGATTAATCTTATTGTTTTAGTCCATGGTGTGTGCAGTTTCTGCAGTACGTTCCGATCGAGACACAATGAAATATGTCATACAATACATATATTGTTTATGTCTTCGTTATTCAAATTCCCGAAACGTCTGTCTATATATTTGTCTGTCTCATGGTTTCTCTGTCTGTCTGTCATAATCATCATCATCATCATCATCATCATCATCATCATCATCATCATCATCATCATCATCCAGTGCCTTCCCTGTCTATATAGTATGCATTTTGCCATTCTGGATGATTGTTTCTAAGTCGTCAAGTGTATCTGTATTGCATGTATCTGGGTGAGTATACATTGCGTATTGAAATGTGTGCACTGTTTAATATTCTGTGGTAAGTTTACAATGCACGAATTGCAGAGTAATTTTCTAAGACCACCAATCAAACTGGCATTGTTTTGCATGTTTGTCTCTATGAATATCTGAATCAACGATGTGTTTGTACAGTAGAGTATGGCACAAATTGCGCGTAAAGCAAACCTAATTGCAAACCTAACACACACACACACATACCCGCTGGATTAGATACACACGAATGTATATATATATATCCAACATGTGCCATGCCGATAAGCGTGGGCGGTCATGTTCTGCCATCTCACTCGATCACCAGATTCGTGGATCAGTTCCGTGTTCCTGTCTCGACCATGCCATGCGGTCAAGCCATCCAGGTATTTACTTCTCGGTCTTCCCCTTAGTCTCTTGCCTTCGATCTTGCCAGTTGTCACCAAGTTCTCCAAATCATTTCTTCTCATAACATGCCCAAAATATTTTGACTGTCTACGTCTTATGACTCTAATCAGTTTACGATCTTCATTTGTTTCTTGAAGAACTTGCTCATTGGTTTTTCTGTCCGTCCATGGTATTCTTTGTATTTTCCTCAGAAACCACATTTTCACAGCCATCAGATGTTTTTCAGCTAGGCTGCTCATTGTCTACGCCTCACATACATACAAAAGTATAGGTTCTATGTAGCACTTCACTACTCTTTTTCTCGTTTCAATTGATATTTTTTATTGGTCAGTATGTTTTCCACCTTGCAAAAGGCTACCTTCGCAGTGGCAATTCTTGTTCTAATCTCTTCAAGGCATCTCCCATCAGATGTTATGACTGTGCCCAGATAACAGTATCGATTCACTTGTTTAAGAATATGCCCATCTACTCGTATATCATATTATGGTATTTCCTTCTTCCCAGTGACGACCATAATCTATGTCTTCTTAATATTCAGTTCTAACCCTAGTTGTTCACTGTGTACAACAACCGCATCTACTAAATATTGCAGGTCCTGTTCATTATCTTCAATCAAGACTGTATTATCTGCATATCTAATGTTATTGATGTATCACCCCCCAATGTTGATTCCTTCCATATCTTCTATATTTCTGAAAATATTTTCACTGTACAGGTAAAACAGATCTGGAGACATTACACATCCTTGTCTTACACCCCTTTTAAAAGGCTGATATTGACCTACATTGTTATCAATTATGATGGCAGCTTGTTGTTTCCAATATATGTTTTTTACAAGTCTAAGGTCTTTTCCATCGGTTTGTAGATCTTCAAGCATCCTTACCAAGTCGGCATGTTTCACTTTATCGAAAGCCTTTGTGTAGTCAATAAAGCAAAGATATAGATCTTTGTTTACTTTTATAGAACCCTCAATTACTGTTCTCAGAATACACACAGCATTTACTGTGCCCGTGCCTTCTACAAACCCACATTGTTCATCTCCTATTTCGGGTTGTATTTTCTTCCTAGCTCTTTGCATGATAATTCTCAGAATCTTCGTGATGTGGCTCATTATACTAATTGTTCTAGGTTGATCGCATTCCATGGCTTCTGCATTTCTTCGGGATTGCAATAAATATAGAACTACATAATTCAGGAGGTATATCTCCAGTATCGTATATTGCGTTCAGCAGTCTCGTGACTTGGTCTATTCCATATTCTTCTAAGGCATTGATCATTTCTCCATCCATCCATCCATCATGTGCCATGCTGGTAAGCGTGGGCGGTCATGTTCTGCCATCTCATTCGATCAACAGAGTCGTGGATCAGTTCCGTGTTTCTGTCTCGACCATGCCACAAGGCCAAGCCATCCAGATACTTGTTTCTTGATCATTTCTACTGTGATGTTATCTGTGCCCGGGGTCTTGCCAGTTTTCATATGTTTAAGAGCATTCTGAACTTCTATCTTCAAAATTGATGGTCCTTCATTATTATTCCGATGATCATATTGTTCTTCTCTTGTATCATCATAAATGTCTTTCACATAATCTGACCATGCATGTAAAATCTAATCTTTTTCTATTATGATTTTGCCATCTTTGGTTTTTAGACAACCCGTTGATGTGTGTGTTCTTTGTTAGTGACGTCATTAATTCCTTTGTGCATTAATTTGGGATTCCGGGTGTTGTGTTGGTGTTCAATTTCCTTGCAATTTTCCTCAAGCCATGTTTCTTTTGCCTCTTTGCATAGCTTCCTAATTTTCCTATGAATCTCTTCATATTTTTCCTTGTTATTTTTGTGATTTCTTCTTACTTCCATGAGTTTTAAGACGTCTTCCGTCATCCATTTCTTGCGTTCTATTATCTTTATTTTTGGGACGGTTATTTCTGCAGGTACCTTAACTGATTTGTTTAACATTTCCCATTGGTTACTGACGTCTTGAAATAATATTTCCATATCGGACAATGCATCAAATCTGTTTTTAACCTCTACGTTGAATTTATCTTTTATTTCCTCACTCTTCAGTGCTTGTAGATCAAATTTTGTGTTTCTTGGTCTACCCAAAGTATTTTCAGGATCCTCGCCGGTGCTACGGAGTTCGTGCACTTAGCTGAGTTTCTCCAGACTCGAGTTGAGAGTCTCTCGAGACTTGAGTTGGGAGGAGAACGGACCACTTATGGGTTACACCCGTGTGCCGTGATGTTTATCCATCGACTAAACTAAACTAAACTAATCTATGGTCGCTGTAGCAGTCTGCGCTTGGTATAGTTGTTGCGACTTTTAAGGCATTTCGAAATCTTCTGTTGATGAGGATGTAATCAATCTGATTTCTGACCTTATGATCAGGACTCCTCCATGTCCATAATCTCCTTGGGTGCTGTTGATACCAGGTGTTTCCAATAATCAAATCTTGCTCTTTTGCCCACTGTACCAGTCTGCAACTTCTTTCATTTTGTTCCCCTAGTCCATACTTGCCTACAATGCATCCGTCCTGTTGATTTCCAACTTTGGCATTCAAGTCACCCATTATGATATTTACTTCAGAATTCTTGCATTTCTTGAAGGTTTTCTCTAAATCACTATAAAATTCATCGATACTGTCATCACTACTGTCTTCTGGTGCATAAACTTGTATGACGTTGACATCAAAAAGTCTTCCACTCAATTTCACCAGTAACACTGTCTGATACAGTCGAATATCTTTTGATCGATTTTGCTCTCTCTGTATCCATTATAATTGCTACTCCACGCTATTCTTTCTCTACACCAGAATCGATTATTTTATATTCCTCAGATGTCATAATGCCCATTCCTGTCCATCTGGTCTCACATACACCTAACAGGTTAATATTTAATTTTCTCATTTCATTCTTAATGTTATCAAATTTTCCATCCCCACTCATAGTTCTTACATTCCAAGTTCCTACTTTTAATGTTGATATTCTATTGCACCCCGTCGCCTGATGACGGTCTGGAGTCACCTATGGAGCACCCATTTACGCCGTTTCTCTGTTTATCGATAAGACTGCAGTACATGATATTCTTGGCAGGATCCATGTGTGTGTACCAGGGTCCCCAACTTGTGTGTACCAAGATCATACATGTTGTAAATATTCTGCCATGGGAAAGTGTTATGTTGAAATGTAGCCGAGTCAGAAACCCGTTGGCCTATACGCAACGATTTCCTACTATTGAGAGATTTCTAGTTTGTATATGGGGTCTCCAGTGTTTTAGTCCCTTGACTGAGAAGGTTGTTGGTTGGTTTAGTAGTGATATTCTCAGGTCATAAGTAGATTTACACCTGATGTAGTTCAACTGTACTTTGTCTCGCCTTTCACCTTTACCGATACTTACTACCTGTTAATGTTTGCAGCTGTCAGATAACTACCGTACACCCATGCAGTGGGAGACCGGAGAGAACGCTGGCTTCACTGGCAAAGGTGTGACACCATGGTTACCTGTAGGACCAGAATATATCGCTGACAATGTGCAGGTGAGTGGTTGTTCACACATTCAGTTGTTGTTTATAACTTGATATTCTTCTTTTTGTGAACAACTAGGGTTAAAATCTATATATATAAAACAAAGTGTATGTATGTAAATATGTATGTAAATATGTATGTCCTTTATACGTTCGCGAACGGTCCATCCGATTGAGATGAAATTTTCTACACGTCCTCCATTCATTCCCGCGCTGACAACTGTCATATTTTTTGTTCTTCTTCCTCCTCCTCCCTCCTCCCATTCCCAAAATACATACGTAAATATATGATGATGATGATGAAAGAATCCCCGAACCAAAACGCTAGGGAAAGGGAAGAAAATGACGTGACTACACAGAATCGTCACACGGCAATCATCATCATCATCAAGTGCAGTGCCGACTGGCGTAGGCGTTGAACTCTGCTGCTGATATATATGCCTGCATGCCACGGCAATATCAATAACAATTCATCTTTTTATGTGTAAGGAAGTTATCTACAGTCGTGTAGAAGGGAAGAACAATCAATGGAAGGACCGAAATCACAGAACCTAGACAAGTATGAATTCGGAATGGCGAACTCCCTCCTCCTCTCTTCTCCTCCTGCCTCTACCTCCTCCCCTCCTCCTCCCTCTACCTCCTCCCTCCACCCTCCTCCTCTTCCTCCTCCCTCTACCTCCTCCCCCTCCTCCCTCCTACTTCTCCCTCTTCCTTCTCCCTCTTCCTCTCCCCTCCTCCTCCATCCTCCTCCCTCCTACTCCCGCCGCCTCCTCCCTCCTCCTCCCTCTACCTCCGCACTCCTCCTCTTCCTCCTCCCACTACCTCCTCCCTCTACCTCCTCCCCCTCCTCCCTCTCCCTCCTCCTTCTCCCCCTCCCTTCTCCCTCCTCCTCCCTCTCCTCCTCCCTTCTCCTCATCCCTCCTACTCCCTTCTCCTCCTCCCTCCTCCTCCTCCTTTCTCCTCCTCCCTCCTCCCTTTTCCTCCCTCTACCTTCTCCCTCTACCTCCTCCCTCCTCCTCCCTCCTCCTCCTTCCTCCACATCCCTCTTCCTCCTCCTCCCTCCTCATCATTCCTCCTCCTCCCCCTCCTCCTTCTCCCTCCACCTCCTCCCTCCTCCTCCTCCTCCCTCCTTCCTCTCCCTCCTCCCTCCTCCTCCTCCCTCCACCCTCCTCCTCCTTCTCCCTCCTCCTCCCCCTCCCTCCTCCCCCTCCTCCCTCTTCCTCCTCCTCCTCCTTCACCCTCCTCCCTCCTCCTCCTCCTTCACCCTCCTCCCTCCTCCTCCTCCTCCTTCACCCTCCTCCTTCTCCCCTTTCCCCCCTCCTCTTAATCCCTCCTCCTCCCTCCTCCTCCCTCCTATTCCTCCCTCCTTCTCCTCTCTCCGCCTATCTCTTCCTCCCTCCTCCTCCCTCCTCCACTCTCTTCTTCCTACCTCCTCCTCCCTCCTCCTCCTCCCTCCTCCTACCTCCTCGCCCTCCTCTTCCTTCCTCCTTCGCCCTCCTCCTCCCTTCTCCTCCCTTCTCCTCCTCCCCCTCCTACCCCTCCCTCCTCCCCCTCATCCCTCCTCATCCCTCCTCCTTCCTCCCCCTCCTCCCCCTCCTCCTTCCTCCTCCTCCCTCTCCTCCTCATCCCTCCTCCTCCATTCTCCTCCTCCCTCCTCCTCCTCCCTCTACCTCCTCCCTCCTCCTCCCTTCACATTCCTCCTCCTCCTCCCTCCTCCTCCTCCCTCCTCCTCCTCTCTCCTCCTCCTCCTCTCTCCTCCTCCCTCCTCCTCCTCGCTCTACCTCCTCCCTCCTCCTCCCTTCACATTCCTCCTCCTCCCTCTTCCTCCTCCTCCCCCTCATCCTCTTCCCTCCTTCTCCTCCCTCCTCCTTCTCCCTCTTCCTCCTCCCTCTTCCTCCCTCTTCCTTCTCCCTCCGCCTCCTCCCTCCTCCCACTCTCTCCTCCTCCTCCCTCCTCCTCCCTTTCCCTCCTCCTCCCTCTCCTCCTCCTCCTCCCTCCTCCTCCTTCGTTCTCCTCCTCCCTCCTCCCTCCTCCTCCCTCTTCCTCCTCCCTCCTCCTTCTCCTTCCTCCTCCCTCCTCCTTCTCCCTCTTCCTCCTCCCTCTTCCTCCCTCTTCCTGCTCCCTCCGCCTCCTCCCTCCTCCTACTCTCTCCTCCTCCTCCCTCCTCCTCCCTCTCCCTCCTCCTCCTCCTCCCTCCTCCTCCTCCCTCCTCCTGCGTTCTCCTCCTCCCTCCTTCTCCCTCTTCCTCCTCCCTCCTCCTCCACCCTACTCCTCCCTCCTCTTCCTAATCCCTCCTCCTCCCTCCTATTCCTCCCTATTCCTCCTGTCTCATGTCTCCTCCTCCCTCCTCTTCCCTCCTCTTTTCTCCTCCACCTCCCTCTTCCTCCTCCCTCCTCCATTTACCCGAGACAGACAGACAGACAGATAGTCGGGAACGGGATCTTATATGACTACTTATATGATTTAAATGAGATGCTCTCCACCATGGGCTGGGCCGGGTCAGACAGACAGACAGACAGACAGACAGATAGTCGGTAACGGGAACGGGAACTTATATGATTACTTATATGAATTAAATGAGATGCTCCCAACCAAGAACTGGGCGATGCCGGGCCGGGTCAGACAGACAGACAGACAGACAGTCGGTAACGGGAACGGGAACTTATATGACTACTTATATGAATTAAATGAGATGCTCCCCACCAAGGACTGGGCGAAGCCGGGCCGGGTCAGCTAGTTAAATTATAAAAAGACACAGATTATGGTCGTCACTAGGAAGAATGAAATACCACAATGTAATATACAAGTAATGGCAAACTACTGAGCGTAATCTTGCCAAGAGATCAACATACAGCTGAAAGATGCTGCTGTTGACAGCTAAGTCCTGTAAAGGATACGCAAAACATCAACATCAATATACAAGTAAATGGGAATATTCTTCAACAAGTGAATAGGTACAATTATCTCGGAACACTAATAATATCTGATAGGAGATGCCTTGAAGAGATTAGAACAAGAATCGCCATGGCAAATGTAGCCTTTAGCAAGATGAATAACATCAATCAATCAATCATGTGCCATGCCGGAAAGCGTGGGCGGTCATGACTCGCCATTTCACTCGATCACCAGAGTCGTGGATCAGCTCAGTGTTCCTGTCTCGTCCATGCCATGTGGCCAAGCCATCCAGATATTTTCCTCTCGGTCTTCCTCTTGGTCTGTTCCTTTCGATCTTGCCAGTTGTCACTAAGTTCTTCAATCTATTTCTTCTCATAACATGTCCAAAAAATGTTGACTGTCTACAACTAATTTCTCTAATCAATCTACATTGAAACGAGAAAAAGAGTGTTGACATGCTACATAGAACCTGTACTTTTATATGGCTGTGAAGCTTGGACAATGAGCAGTCAGGCTGAAGAACATCTGATGGCTGTAGAAATGTGGTTTCTGAGGAAAATGCAAAGAATACCATGGACAGCCAGAAAGACCAATGAACAAGTCCTCCGAGAAACAAATGAAGATCGTAAACTGATTAGAGACATTAGACGTAGACAGTCACAATGTTTTAGGCATGTTATGAGAAGAAATGATTAGGAGAACTTGGTGACAGCTGGCAAGATCGAGGGGAACAGACCAAGGGTAAGACCTAGAAGCAAGTACCTGGATGGCTTGGCCTTGTGGGCATGGTCGAGACAGAAACACGGAGCTGATCCGCGACTCTGGTGATGGATGGATGGATTGTTCTTTTGCAAGTATGTCAGGTTAGATCATATGTAGCGCCTTACAGTGTGCTACAATTGGAGATGGGACAATACTGGAATAGCTTGTAGATGGTGGGCTAACTTATGTGGGTGCTAGCAGCTAGGCTCATGGTAGAGACTTCTTCTTTTACATAGATGATAGTCTAGCTAGTACCAACGTGTTCTCACCATTTACATTGCCAAATGTCCAAAACATTCATCTCTCTCCACAGATCTCAGATTTTTGTGTTCTAGAACCACCATTCCATTGATGACATTGCTCGGTGCTATTGTCTTAGACTATTAAACATCACTTTTCTCGCCCTGCCTCTGCCACCGCTGGTCTGTCCGGCCATACTGTTCTCCAGTCCCTCTCTTCAGCCTTGATTGTAATGTGTTTCATCAGCCTTGAATGTAATGTGTTTTTTCTCAAATCATGATTGTAATGTGTTATTTCTCCTGCCTTGATTGTAATGTGTTGTTTCTCCAGCCTTGATTGTAATGTGTTGTTTCTCCAGCCTTCATTGTAATGTGTTGTTTCATCAGCCTTGATTGTAATGTGTTATTTCTCCAGCCTTGATTGTAATGTGTTGTTTTATCAGCCTTGATTGTAATGTGTTGTTTCATCAGCCTTGATTGTAATGTGTTGTTTCTCAAATCATGATTGCAATGTGTTGTTTCTCCAGTCTTGATTGTAATGTGTTGTTTCATCAGCCTTGATTGTAATGTGTTGTTTCTCCAGCCTTCATTGTAATATGTTGTTTCATCAGCCTTGATTGTAATGTGTTGTTTCTCCTGCCTTGATTGTAATGTGTTGTTTCTCCAGCCATGATTGTAATGTGTTGTTTCTTCAGCCTTCATTGTAATGTGTTGTTTAATCAGCCTTCATTGTAATGTGTTGTTTCTCCTGCCTTGATTGTAATGTTTTGTTTCATCAGCCTTGATTGTAATGTGTTGTTTGTCCAGCCTTGATTGTAATGTGTTGTTTCTCCAGCTTTGATTGTAATGTGTTGTTTCTCCAGCCTTGATTGTAATGTGTTGTTTCTCCAGCCTTGATTTTATTGTGTTGTTTCTCCAGCCTTGATTGTAATGTGTTGCTTCATCAGCCTTGATTGTAATGTGTTGTTTCATCAGCCTTGTTGTAATGTGTTGTTTCTCCTGCCTTGATTGTAATGTGTTGTTTCTCCTGCCTTGATTGTAATGTGTTGTTTCTCCAGCCTTGATTGTAATGTGTTGTTTCATCAGCCTTGATTGTAATGTGTTGTTTCATCAGCCTTGATTGTAATGTGTTGTTTCTCCAGCCTTGATTGTAATGTGTTGTTTCTCCAGCCTTGATTGTAATGTGTTGTTTCTCCAATCATGATTGTAATGTGTTGTTTCTCCAGCATTGATTTTAATGTGTTGCTTCATCAGCCTTGATTGTAATGTGTTGTTTCGTCAGCCTTGATTGTAATGTGTTGTTTCTCCAGCCTTGATTGTATTGTGTTGTTTCTCCAGCCTTGATTGTAATGTGTTGTTTCATCAGCCTTGATTGTAATGTGTTGTTTCTCCGGTCTTGATTGTAATGTGTTGTTTCTCCAATCATGATTGTAATGTGTTGTTTCTCCAGCCTTGATTGTAATGTGTTGCTTCATCAGCCTTGAATGTAGTGCGTTTCTCCAGTCTTGATTGTAATGTGTTGTTTCTCCAATCATGATTGTAATGTGTTGTTTCTCCAATCATGATTGTAATGTGTTGTTTCTCCAATCATTATTGTAATGTATTATTTCGCCAGTCTTGATTGTAATGCCCGAGAAGGTAACCCGGCTCACAAATGCCTGAAGTTGGATGTGTCGGCCGAAAGGTTCAAATATCGCAGCTCTGATGTAAACAGGCACAATGCAATTGCGTCTAAAACAACATTCCGGACGGACGTAGAAGAAAGAAGAAGATAGTAATATGTTGTTTCACCAGTCTTGATTGTAATGTATTCGGTTTCAGGCCAGCGTGGCTCACTTCACTGGGCTCATACCGATTAAAGCCTTCAAGGAGTTGGTGAAACTTCGAAGCAAGGAATCATTTCAGTGGGACAAAACTCAGGTATTACATTGAGCAGTCATGTTTTCCGACGCTTTTATTTTTTGTAGTGATGTTTATCAAATTAATTATATATTAGGGTGAGTACTGTTACCTGATTTGATTTCATGATATAGTGAGCATGTCATTACGTATATATTCAAGATATTTGCCAGGTATTATAGTTGGACATGATATAAATAATTTAGGTTACGCTGAGAATAATTATACAGCCATTAAAGCAGACGCTGGAAAAGATGGTGCACAAGTGCTCGGTTTGTTGATTTGTCGACTGAAGTCTGGTGCTGGGACCTGTGCCATGGAGCAGGGCTGGCAGTACATCTCAGTGGGACTGTGATATGAGCCATGGAGCAGGGCTGGCAGTACATCTGGCTGAGGCTAGGCCATGGAGCAGGGCTGGCAGTACATCTGGCTGAGGCTGTGACATGGAAGTAGTAAGGAAGGGTGGAAACGATTCGCATTGAGCAATGAGCAATGAGATATACAAAGAATAAAGAAGGAGGACCATGAGGACCCGCATTTTTTAGTAAGCTCAAAGAAGGGGAGTGGGGGAGCATAATTTATGCATAATCGATTGGTGTGCGCCGGGTGTTACGAGTTGATGTATTCGTATCTTTGATAAGATCGGTGAACATCTGTGAGCAAAAAGTCGATATTGCCGGCAGTTGAATATCAGTGTCGGCGTCGAGGGAGGTCGCTGGTGCCATCTGTTTTTAATTAAGGGCGATGTCGGAATAAAATAATAAGCGCAAAGAACGATGTGTGGGGTGGGTTGGTAAGTGGCGAAAGATGGCGGGGGTGCGTAGTTGGTCATAGTGGGATATCAAGGTGTAACAGCGGTGTCTAGTTGCCGCCATAACACTTGACAGGTTCGAAACCTACTGTGTGGTGGGGTAGTGTGGCAGTGGGCGAGTATGTAACGGGGGTAAATGGTATCCTTGGCGGTTCGAATCACGCCCCTGGTCGCTAATTATAGCCAACATAGGCCCCCGATGTTCGAATCCAGCGGTATCGCTTTGCTTTTTTCTCAAAAAACTTAAGTTCCACAGCCAGCAGATTCAGCGTGACTGCTCATTGTCTTCACATTCATACAAAAGTACAGATTCTATGTAGCGCCGCAACACTCTTTTTCACGTAGCAATTGCCATCTTTTTATTGGTCAATATGTTTTTCATCTTCGCCATGGCGATTAGCTTCCTGTTTGTATAGACGGCACAACAAACTGGGCATCCACCGTGATCTTTATCATATAACAGCTGTTGCAACACTCGGCAAAATTAAACAAGGAAATATGGTAATGAAACTGTGCGAAAGATCAATTGAACTAGGTGGGCAGGTTAAGTGAAGATGAGCGCGATAACTATGCCGCCAGGTTTGCTAATTGATTCAGAATATGTCAACCGGTGTAATGCATTAATTAGCTTCCCGTTTGTATAGACGACATAAGAGGTGTCCGGTGGTCGACAAACAAGCGGAGTCGGGTTGATGTATTTGTATCTTTGGTAAGATCGGCGAACATCTGTGAGCAAAAAGTCGATATTGTCCGTACCAGAAATAATGTGGTTTGTAAATTACACCTGTCGGCGATAGATGGCGTTTTTAATCAGTTCATCGGTATATGTAAACAATGATAAATGAATTGAGACACGGGGCTAGTTGGTACCACAGTCGCATTGCAGATGGTGCGATAACCAATTCGGTAGAGTGTGTCTGGGTATCGCCAATGTGTAAGTGGGGTGTCTAATGGGTTAGGTTGGTACCATAGACCCTCTCATTTGGAGGTGTCAGGTTCGAATCCTACCGTGTGGTGGGGTAGTGTGGCAGCGGGCGAGTGTGTAACGGAGCTAAGTGGTATCATTTACTGTTCGAAGCACGCTGCTGGTCGATAACGGTGTCCACCCTAGACGGGGACTTTTTAAATGTCTACTAAGGGGCGGTGAGGGCTTAGCGGTGAGAAATAGTTGGTCATAGGGGCTGTGGTGGGATATCAATGTGTAACTTGGGTGTCTAGTTGCTGCCATAGCGCTTGACGGGTTCGAGTCCTACGGTGTGGTGGAGTAGTGTAGTAGTAGTCGAGTGTGTAACGGAGCTAAGTGGTATCATTGGCGGTTCGAATCACGCCCCTGGTCGCTAACTATAGCCAACATAGGCCCCCGATGTTCGAATCCAGCGGTATCGTTTTGCTTTTTTCTCAAAACACCTAAGTTCCACAGCCAGCAGATTCAGCGGGACTGCTCATTGTCTTCACATTCATACAAAAGTACAGGTTCAACACTCTTTTTCTCGTAGCAATTGCCATCTTTTTACTGGTCAATACGTTTTTCAGCTTGCAAAAGGTTATCTTCGCCACGGCGATTCTTGTGCTAATCTCTTCAAGGCATCTCCCATCAGTTGTTATGATTGTTCCGAGATACTTGTACCTATTCACTTGTTTCAGAATATTCCCATTTACACGTATATTACATCGTGGTATTTTGTTCTTCCTAGTGACAATCGTAAGCCGTGTCGTTTTATAATTTAATTCTGACTCTAGTTGTTCACCTTGTCCAACAACCGAATCTTCTAAATATTGCAGATCCTACGCAGTGTCTGTTGATTACATAAATTATATGAAGGCAGTTCACAAGTTAAATTAGATGAAGACATTTTATTACAGAAATTAAATGAAGACATTTGACTAGAAATATTTAATAAACCTACGAAAAAACAGAGATCTGCCGGTGTGAGAAAAGCATATAAGTATGTTAATGTCAGTTCCTGTGAACATATTTAGCAGAATTATTCTGAATAATATATGCATATTTAGCTTTAAGGTGAAATCAATACTGCTGTACCGATCGGAAACAAGAAAAACGAATGAAACAACTACTAATAAACAACAAACATTCATTAACGGCTGCCTATGTAGTTCATCCTTGGCGTTCATGTCTCATTCAACAATTAGTATAATGTCTGAAGTCAAATTTGCGGCTTCAAAATATGTGTTCATAGCATATTTATATATGAAGATATATATTCAAGGTGATTTTAAAGGACAAATTTCCCCATGTCACACGCTGCAAAAGACATATTTCGCTCAAACTTAAACATTAAGAGTGGAAAAGAGTATGTTGTAGATATTGTTTTTTCCTTTGTTTCTAGTGGGACTTCATCATTTGTTGTTCTATCTGGGCATGGTATATATATTTTCACCACATCTTCACTGATGTTTTTCATCTTGTCTGCTCATTGCCCACGCTTCACAGTCATACAAAAGTACAGATTCCATGAAAGACAGAGACACTTTGCAGCTATTATTAACCAAAATGACGAATGGAAGTTCAGCTAACATGTAAGTATTTGTAAATAAAGATACACAGCGATGTCTATTATATAATGATAACAAAGGTATTTAGTTGTAGAAAACTACCGTGCCTCCCAGGCAAACGGCGGTAGGCTAGTGACTATGGTTAGATTAGCTGTCATGGCACCAGCTGGAGATATTAATCAGCTACCTGGTACCCAGTGAAGATGACACGATAAATGAGGCGGTATAGGTCGCGTGACTCTCAACAAAACCAACAATGAAACAAAAATGGTAATGAAACGTTGCGTCGCCGCGAAGCATTATTTTAGAAACCAAAGATTACAATCAATCTGAGAGGGTAATAATAGACAGTCTAAGCCTACCAGAAAGAGGTGTCTTATACACTGGGTACCAACGACAGACAGCTTGTCAAGAAGAAGCAATACACAGTATATAAAGTTAGGACTAAATAAACCGAAGTTTAAAGAATTCAAGTACATTATTACAAGTTAAATTACATAATAAAATAAATACAGTGATATGTATAAAATTATAAAAAACAAAAAAGAAGAAAACACCAGTGTTACATTAGCAAATAAGTGAAAAACACAACGGTATGAATACGTTGGTGTATTAGATACATACAAATGGTACACACAACATGCAATTATGTCAGCGTGACCGCTATCTGTTATATATTGCGACCAAAATACACCGATCGCCCCTCACGTCAGCGTAACAGACTAACACTTAAACCAAGCGCCCGATATCTGTTCTATATTGTTGCCAACAATTATGTGCATGCCGCCATCTTTTGATGTGAGTTTATTTGATGAAGCCTGTCAGGAAACAACCATAGATACATAGTAAAAGTGTCGTGAGAATACAAATCCAAGCGTATTGACTCTCGGTGTATCGTTATTCGCGTAACGTTTCCTGTTTCCTGCTCCAGTCTATTGTTGTAAAATCTTACCAAAGCGGACACTGTGGACCAAATCTACATGAATGAAGTAGGATAGATGCGGTTGTCATATGTGTCTTATAGGGCTTGGTCATTGGTTTTTTAAAACTTATCGATGGAAGAGAAGGACCCTTACACTACAAACAGAATAACATTTACATTAATAATACCCATAACAAAAACATGACCATCTACACTGGCTGTGACAAAAGTGACAGTCTGCTTAGAGAAAACAGCGAATTTTCAACGAAAACATAGTCTGTGTGTTATCTCCTTGGAAACGTAAATCTGGTTATATTTAAATCACCCTATGCATTCATGTCCCCCATGAAAACTAATGTAATGTCTGAAGTCAAATTTTGAGGCTTCAAAATATGTTTTCGTAGTATATGTATATATGAATATATACACATGTGTTTTCTAACAACAAATGTCCGCATGTCGCGCTTTACATCCATACACAAGTATAGGTTCTATGAACGACACAACACCTACAAGTTACTAAGATTGGCACTGGGTTACCAACAACATTTGCGTCTAGAGTCAATACAACAGGACAAGACAATGCTTTTTTCGGCCTCTGATTGGGAACAACAGATATAAACGTAATTATGCAATTACCTCTTTACCACAGTACCGAGAAAGTTAAAAATATCATTTTAAATACGCTGACGACCATAGTAACACAACCAGTTAATTCTGCTTGCTCACTTTGTGTATTACCCACACCTACTATAGATTGCAGAAAATACTCATTGTCTACAACCAAGCTGAAAAATATCGGTAAAAATTATAAATGCCTCGTCCGATTTCATAGAAAGAAGGAAATAATGTTAGCCAAATGTGAAAATATCGGTCAAACTTATAAATGGCTCGTCAAAACTTATAAAAAATAGGAAAAATGTTTAAACTAATGAGAAAAATATTGACCCTGTACAGAAATATTTACAACAAAATTATAAAAATTAGGAACATTTGTTAACCTAATGAGAAAAAATATCGACCAAAGAGAGCAATATTTCATCTAATCTTATAAAAAGTAGGAACATTTGTCAGCCGAAATGGGGAAAAGGTCGGTCAGATACACAAATATCTCAAGCAATTTTATAAAAAGTAGGAGAAAAGGTTAGTCAAACTAATAAAAATGATGGCCAAATACATAAACATCTCAACCAAAATTATAAAAAGTAGGAAAATTGTAAGTCAAATGTAAAAAATATGGGGCAAATAGGAAATCATATTAACCAAATGGGAAAAATATCGCTCAAACTTATAAATAGCGCGTCCAAACTTATAAAAAGTAGGAAAATGTGTTAGCCGAATGGTGAAAATATTGCTCAAATTAAGAAACATGTCGACCGAAGTAGGAAAATACGTGATTCAATGTATAAAAACGTTGGGTAAATACAGAAATATGTCGACCAAACTGATAAAAATCTCCGCCAAACTTATGAAATGTAGGAATATTTGTTAACCAAAAGGGAAAATGTCGGCCAAATACAGAAATAGCTCCACCAAACTTATGAAAAGTAGGAACATTTGTTAACCAAATGGAAAAAATAAGAAATATTGGCCATTTAAAGAAATAGCGCATCCAAATTGACAAAATATAGGAAACTTTATTAGCCAAAGGTGAAATCTATTGACCAAGTAAATAAATTCCTCGTCCAACCCCATAAAAGGTAGGAAAATTTCTTACCCAAATGTGAAAAAGATCCGCCAAACTTATAAATGTCTCATCCAAACTTATAAAAAGTAGGAAAACAATATTAGCCAAATCAACTAAAAGGCTGACCAAACTTATAAATATATCATCCAAACTGACCAAAGTAATAAAAATATTGGGTAAATATAGAATTATGTCGACCAAACTTTTACAAATCTCCGGTAAATTTATGAAAAATAGGAAATTTTGTTAACTAAATGTGAAAAAATATCGACCAAACTTATAAAAAGCTCTGCCAAACTTATGAAAAGTAGGAAACTTTGTTAACCCACACGAAGACAATTATTAACCAAAGATAGAAAAAATATCGACCTAAATAGGAAAATTTGTTAGCCAAATGGGAAAAATATTGGCCAAGTAAACACATATTTCAACCAAACTTATAAATATGTCATCCAAATTTACAAAAAAAAAAAAAAAAAAAAAAAAAAGAGGAAAATTTGTCGACCAAGCAAGAAAATATATTACCAAAACTGGAAAAGGTACTAATCAAAGTGAGAAAAATACCAACCAAGCTAAGAAATATGTATGGTAAGATAAGAAAAAAGTTGGCCAAAGTAATAAATATGCTAGCCAAAGGAAGAAATATTAACCATAAGGAGAAAAAATTATAGCAAACTAAGAAATTTGCTTTTACAACTTGTCGAATTGCCTTACCAACTACCCCATTTGCTTTCACAACTTATCAAATTGACCAATTAACCACACAAATTCCCCACTGACTCTCACAATTTTACCACTTGCCATTACAACGTGTCCACTCCCGCTCACAATTTACCCAAAGGGGTTTACTATAGGTATTATATATCCACAATCAAGCGCTCTCACACTCACAAGAATAACGAAATACTGGGATTTAAGCCAAAATGATCCGTACAGATTGTTCAGTGGTCGGAAAGAAAATGGTATCATCCGCATCAGCATGCAGCTTTTGTTCACCCTTCCCTGGTATGAACGTACCCCTGACATTGTCGTCCTGTCGTATCTTTTCTTCACAGCATTCGGGGCATTCCTATAAGCGCTCCGTCCCCATCCTTAGCAGCCAGCGAAGAGTTCCAACACCAATCGTACCAGTAGTAATCTGATTATATGTCCGTCTCGCCTTTCCTCTGAGCGTCGAGCGTCAGCCAGATCCCCTCGTCACTCCTCGCTGTCTCATTCTTACCAGACCATGGTAATCCATTTGCTCCTCCGAGGTGTACACGTGCTCCCACAAGGCCGCAATCACGTCTGCCTTGTCATGCATCAATACTCCATCATGTTTTGCAGAGTCAGTCAATCTGTCCGCCTGTTCATCCCTCAGCACACCGGCATGCTCCGGAGATAAGATCCAGGCGATGCTTGCCACCTGTGACCTCAGAAGGGAAGCAAGCCACTCTGCCCGAAGTTTGCCTTCCTCACTAAATGATATAAGTCGTCAATGTGCAGCCAGAAGACGTACACGAGCTTAAGAGAAAGAATTCATGTTAAACATGCAGTTCACGGAGTTAGACGAGAAAGTAATTATGTAAAACTCAAGAAACCCTCAGATAATAACTGATTCGCCAAATCTGAGTGGCATACACACGGCAGATATCGCAGGCAACTCAGAAGGAACGACCCACAGTAGCCACCGGAAAATAAGCACTCTTGGGCCGAATAATGATGTCCGGAATGGAACCTACGACTTTCGCGAGGCTGACGGCTTAATTACTTCCCCTCGGAGAACCCCTTGGAGGGTGTTCAACAGACTTGACTTCTGCTGCGACGGAACCCACTAAAGTGGGTCAATATAAGCCTATTAAGAGAGGTGTGAGACAGGGATGTGTAATGTCTCCAGAACTTTTTTTTCCTATACAGTGAAGATATTTTCAGAAATGTAGAAGATATAAATGGAATCATCGTAGGGGGGACGAAACATCAATAACATTAGATATGCAGATGGTACAGTATTTATTGCAGACAATGAGCAGGATCTGCAACAATTAGTACATGGCGTTGTACCACACAGTGAACAACTATGGTTAGAATTAAATTGTAAAAAGATACAGATTATGGTCGTCACTAGGAAGAACAAAATACCACAATGTAATATACAAGTAAATGGGCATATTCTTCAACAAGTGAATGGGTACAATTATCTCGGAACAGTCATAACATCTGATGGGAGTGTGACATATATGTCATCATCCCTCAGTCTTTTCCAGCAGACGGCTATACGCGCTATTAAAATTTCGACGGGAGAATTAATAAAACTAACTTTTGTTTAAATTAAGGCCATTGATTGACCGCGCCCCGGAAACACAGGCTAAAGCGAGACAAAGGCTTGGTAGACAAAGCGGTCTCGTCAATCGCCATGTTTTCTTCAAGTTAGCGGGTGACCCATTGTTAATGGGTTAATTAATAGCCACTTATTCTCTGCGTTTTAGGTGAGCATTATATTATATAAAACCTATCATGTTATGTATTAGGATAAATGCTTTGATGCAACTAATATCATGATTGAAGTTGTGTGTGTGAAAATTATGAGAATCGCTTTCATTGAAAAGTTGGTTTGCGTCACACAGCCTGGACATCGCCATTTTGTCCAGTCAGCCTTCATAAAGATTACAATATAATCTTGCTATGAGTCACCCTTCTGAGATGATTTCGTGAACTTACTTTATTCCTATATGCTTATTTTTCACAACTGGTCTCTGTTTTATAAAGTGGTTTTTTCCTGAGTGCATATTTTGTATTTCTGCCCTAATGATGGAGAAATATTACTATCTGTACAACTTTAATAGTTTGTTAGATAGAGAGAGAGAGATATATATATATATATTCTCACTTGACTTTTAATGCACTTAGCAGTTAATCTTTTGTTTACATTGTTGTAAATACCCAGAGGTGGGATGGTCTTGTAGTCTTTTTCATAAATGATGTATGGGATTTTCATGTGGTATGATATAGATAATCTCAAGTGGGTGGGAAATGACACCATGCTCTTGTGTTTTTACTTTGAGATGTTGGGTAATACCCACTAGAGAGTTCATACCATGTTTAGTAAAAGACTCACATGTTTTTTCTGTTATTCATCATATGTATGTATATTCTATTCATGATGTTACTACTGGAGTAGATCTTTTAACTTCACCCCAGTGGGAACAAACACATGATGATGATGATGATGATGATGATGATGATGATGATGATGATGATGATGATGATGATGATGATGATGATGATGATGATGATGATGATGATGATGATGATGATGATGATGATGATGATGATGATGATGATGATGATGATGATGATGATGATGATGATGATGATGATGATGATGATGATGATGATGATGATGATGATGATGATGATGATGATGATGATGATGATGATGATGATGATGATGATGATGATGATGATGATGATGATGATGATGATGATGATGATGATGATGATGATGATGATGATGATGATGATGATGATGATGATGATGATGATGATGATGATGATGATGATGATGATGATGATGATGATGATGATGATGATGATGATGATGATGATGATGATGATGATGATGATGATGATGATGATGATGATGATGATGATGATGATGATGATGATGATGATGATGATGATGATGATGATGATGATGATGATGATGATGATGATGATGATGATGATGATGATGATGATGATGATGATGATGATGATGATGATGATGATGATGATGATGATGATGATGATGATGATGATGGTAATGATGATGATGGTAATGGTGAGGATGATGCAAGAGGAGATGACTGACCTGGTAGCTAACCTTCTGCCATTTATCAGTGGTACTTGCATAATGCTGTTTGTAACTATGAAAAGGAGATTTATGAATTGTTTACATGAGGACATTGTCTCAGGAATTTTTTCCATGGTGTGACAGCGGTACCATCAAAATGGTTGGATGGATTAGGTGGTGCGTAACCCCTCAGAAAGCTCCAATATCAGTCCAGAAGAGATGTACCTATTGAGTAGATACCGCACTCACATTTGGAGTGAGACAAAACTCTACAGTAGGCGACAAGTGCTAGGCAACTAGCTACACCTTGCTTTCTTCTTCCCTTTTGTTTCCTCTATTTTTATTATTATACACTGTTATAAGAATGTTTATTTTATTATTTACACTGATATCAGAATATATATTTTATTATGGTACACTGTTATCAGAATGTATGTTTTATTATGATACATTGTTATCAGAAGTTTGGGTTGTATTACTAATCTATATCGACCCTGTTCTTCTTCACTATACAGCGCTAGAGATGGCGGTGGAGTATTGGCACTAGTCACCATGCTTGGAACTGGATTTATAGTCAACGCTTGAATTTAGAGGCAGGAAACTGGGACATCAGCCTACCCCTAATATTCTACTGAGAGTGCTGGTTATTGCTACACACCCTGAACCTGAATGTCAATGCCTGGATAATTAATGGATTTTGAATAAGCTGAAGTGGATTCCCTACCTCTGGGAACTTACAGATGGTGTTAATCTTTTCAATGTCTGCAAAGACATGAGACATGCCTGGCCTAGATGGTTTGCAGCGTATACCCTCTTCTAAAAGTCACCGCCTGATTCCACGTTCAACTGTCATATACCAGAGGCTCATGGATAGTCTGGAATTCACCATCATTTACCAGTATGGATTTACCAACTGATTTTGTGGACTCCCAGCTTCCTTTGAATCTTCTCATCCATCATATCCCAGACAGGGACAATCAAGCACTATACCAACTCCCGGTCAATCAAGTCATATATTCAGCTGAAGAAAGAATAACCTACATCTTAACCCAGAAAAGGGCTGGAATATTTATGCCCAATTCAAGTAGTTCTGTCAGGAAATTCTAATGGATACTGTGATGTCACTCCTCATCCAAAGATATGCTGAAAGTGTTTGTGCCTGATCCTGATTGAATTAATCGCATGGACAGCTGAAGTTTTATACTGTTTGTTACACCATGCCGCAACGCTTCAGACTCATAGCAGTCTGTTATATCATCCGGAATGCTCCTAGCCCAGTACTTAGCATCTGTGACTTGAGAGATTACAGTATATCCACTTTGGATTCATGTGGATTACTCCTACATGTTTTCGCTTTGGATATATGATCCGGAGGGGAAAGCTCCGTGTGTGTGTGTGTGTGTGTAATCCCCAATTTTCTGAATAGGTGGATATAGCAGCTGTTCCCTGGATTATAGAGAGTGTGATTATGGCCAGACTTTTTTCTAGTGGATATTGAAGGAGAGGGAGTCATCATCAGACCCATAGGATATATCTATAGACAGATTAGATAGATTTCCTTTATCTATGTCTTTGTATGGATTATTTACTTTGTTTTTGTGTGTAACACATTGTGTATTTGTTATAAACCTTTTTTGGGGATTTTTTGGGACTTCTGTTATGGTTGTATAATTTGGGTGCATTACCTGAATATAATTTATTTCATGTATATGTCACCATAATATAGCCAACAGGGTTTGTCCAAGACCCAATTGTTTTCACAATACAGTTGTTTGTTTGTTTGGTTTAACCAAGCCTTGAAGTTACTTCATTGTTAACCTGGTGTTCCAAAATTGATGTTTATAGTCCAGTTATGGTTACTGTTATGTGATACAGTGAGTCATTGTACTGTTTTTGTCTAACAGTGGCTGTTTTCCTCTGTCATGTAATCCAGTTGTGGTATCTAACTTTGGTTGTTGTCCCTCTGTTATGTAATACTGTGGATGTGCATGACAGTGGATACTTGTCAGTGTTTATATATATGTGGGAGATTAAATTGGGGCGGGGCACTTACACATAGACACACCTTATGGGTAGAGTGATTAGTCACTCGGGTGTCTGTGGTAGAACTTCCCGGATCTCCCAGCCTTCTATGGGAAACATTTCTTCTATGTTAGTGTTGAACTTGCACCCTTTTCTGCCTTGTTCAATGCTTGGGGGTTTTACGAGCCAGTATATTAATTCCTATAGAGGGTGTGTTTGGGATTTAGACCCCATTCATACTGAATACCCCTAGCGAAACTTGTCCTTATTCTAATTTATTATATTTACCACCCCACAGGGAGATGCATTGAAGAGATTAGAACAAGAATCGACATGGTGAAAGCAGTCTTTAACAAGATGAACAACATACTGATCAATAAAATTATGTCAATTGAAACTAGAAAAAGGGTGTCGAGTCGCTACATAGAGCGTGCACTTTTGTATGGATGTGAAGCCTGCACAATGATCAGTCGAGCTGAAAAAAGCTTATGGCTGTGGAAATGTGGTTTCTGAGGAGAATACCATGGACTGACAGAAAAACCAATGACCAAGTACTACAAGAAACAAATGAAAATAGTAAACTGAATAGAGAAATTAGACGTAGACCGTCAACAATTTTTGGTCACATTATGAGAAGAAATAAATTGGAGAACTTGGTGACAACTGGCAAGATTGTGGGGAAAAGAACAAATGGAAGCCAGAGAAGTAAATACCTTGATGGCTTGACAACGTGGCATGGTCGAGACAAGAACACTGAGCTGAGCCACGCCTC
>OY992881.1:112213788-112337911 GCA_963921405.1 Cepaea hortensis
CCACCATCGCCATCATCATACACCTTGTCGATAAGTGTGACGGGTCATAGGTCGCATCTCACATTATCACCAGAGTGATGGATAAGGTCTGTGTTCTTGTTCCTAATTATACGAAATGGCCAAGCATTCAAGTATTTATATCTCTGCCTTCGTGTTGCTCTTTTGTCATGAATTTGGTCACTTGTTACGACGTTTTAAAGCGTATTACGAATGATAACGTGTTCACAAATCCGATTACAGTAGAAGATCAAATATCACATTATTATCTGGTTTATTAACACAAATTGCAACCATCTTATCACTTGTCCTGCCGACTGGCGTAGGCAATTACATCCCTCCGAAGGTCTCGGTCCTTGGTGTTCTGGATCAACTCTGCTGATGATATTCCTCCCCGTCACGTCTTAGTCCATTCAGCATTATTTCTCTTGATCTGCCTCTGTCTCTTTTCCCACTGATCTTTCCGGTTGTTACGATTTTCTCCAATGCCTCTTTTCTCATCACATGACTAATGAATGTAATGTGTCTCTTTCTAATTGTTATATATAATGTTCTAGTTTCATTAGCCTCTTCCAGACAATCGTTGTTAGTTACTCTGGCAGTCCAAGGTATTCTCAACAGTCTCAGGAACCACATCTCCGTTGCTTCTAAACTCTTCCTAATTTGTTCCATCACGTTCCACGATTCACCGCTGTACAGCATCACAGGTTCTGAATAACATTCTGGTACTCTCCTTATTACATTCAATTACAATAGAGATTAAATAGCACTTGTCATCAATGTTCGTATTGTGTTTCTCCTTTAATACACTCGATAATGAGCACAGCTTTAACTGAAAATGTTTTTAAGATCACTGAATGTTCTTGTTGTTGTTATTATTATTATTTATTTATTTATTTATTTATTTATTTATTTATTTATTTATTTATTTATTTATTTATTTATTTGTATGTTTATTTAATATGACATGAATTGGGTTAATAGATATGATGCAAGTTGGTTAGTTAGTTAGTCGAGGTTCCAACTTCACGGCAACGGGTTGTCCCCATTATGCTCCATTCCTGTGCCAGTGAATATCACAGAAAATGCTCCCCACTCTCCAATGTGAAAAGTGAAATAGACAGGAGTCTCGGCAATCCAACAGCCCGCACAATTACACTGTGCATAATGCCGCCGCCAGAATGCCAACAAAAAATAAATTCATCCACGAAAACCACAGTTCATCGTCGATGGACTCGGCAGTCACCAGAAAGACCTCATTGACCCGGGTTTTCTCACATGGTTCAGTCTCTTACCGATATGATGCAAACGGGAGCCAACGAAGCCCAGTGATTAGCACGCTTGCCTCCCAACAATGGCGGACGGCGGGTTGTAGAGCTACGTGGTTTTGGAATATGCAGTAATATGTAACTTACAGACGGCAGTAAACAGGGTGGCGGAGTGGTGCAGGGACGCAGGAGCCGTTATAAGCCTAGACAAGACATTGGTTGTGTGGTGCTCTCTGGATAACAAGATCGTGAAAGCAGATGTCCCATGTGTTATATTAAATGGATGTGCTCTAGTTAAAAAAAAAATTTGCTTATCCATTATATGACGTAGCAGTCAACCCCAGCATTTTTGACTGTGATCTCTTGGCATGTTTACGTTCAATAGATTGCCATTGCTTAATAAAAAAAATTATGAAATTTTCATCAATCAATCAATCAATAAAAAAAAATGTTTTGCGTATCCTTTACAGGAAATCGCTGTCAACATCAGTATCTTTCAGCTGATTGTTGATTTCTCGGCAAGATTACGCTCAGTAGTTCGCCATTGCTTTCTGAGCGATCGGCTCCATACTCTCATAAGTCACTGGCGCGACTCGAACCGCTTCAAATTCTCGTGCGCTCACGTTAACCACGAGAGTATTCGGGGTTACGGAGAAAGCTGCTAACACCTCGACCAGGGAGACCGGCCATTGCTTAATAGAGAGAATAAATTGAAGTACTTGGGAATCACCTTTGACAGGTGTATGTCTTTTAATGATCATATGGAGGGTTTGGTGGTGAAGAATGGTAAGGGACTTGATGCCGTTGTAGGATATAACTAACGACTGTACTTGTCATTTGTCATCTACTGCCTATAGCACCTTGTAGTGTTAGTTAGTTAGTTAGTTAGTCGCAGTTCCAACTTCACAGCAACGGGTCGTCCCCATTATGCTCCGTTCCTGTGCCAGTGAATATCACTGTAGTGTATGGCAAGGGATGGGGTGGGGGAGGGGGAGGGATCTTGAGCCTGAGGAATTAAGGCCGCCTGGCTAGTGCAGTCGCCGCGAACTGTGCAGTCAGGATATTCTTTTTCCCAAGACAGAAAAAAATCCCACACCTTACCGAGGATTCGAACCAGGGTCTCCCGTAAGAGAACTCGGCGTTCTTAACCATTCAGCCAGCTTACTAATTTTGAAAATATTCTTCTCATTTCTTATTCGTCTCATTTGTCATTCGTCTCATTTATCATTCGTCTCATTTATCACTCGTCTCATTCAATGTGCTTTTACATCAATATCATTAAATGAAATACGGGACACTGTTTCCTCAAGCGTGTATCTCATTAAATCCAACTTCGACAAACACGTTTCGTTTTAAATTTATTTTCTGGTTTGCTTTTCCCTT
Source organism: Cepaea hortensis (assembly GCA_963921405.1). Taxonomy (NCBI): domain Eukaryota; kingdom Metazoa; phylum Mollusca; class Gastropoda; order Stylommatophora; family Helicidae; genus Cepaea; species Cepaea hortensis. Next base: position 112,216,437 of record OY992881.1, read on the forward strand.
TTCTTAACCTTTGACAGTCCCCAGTCCACCTACGAGACAGCAAGTGTGTGTGCCTCTTTGCCTGCACCCTGCCGTTTGACATGTCCGACATGAAGGCCCTTCAAGGTAAGTAGTTACGCTGCCATAAGAGTGGCTCTTGGATTCATGAGAACACTCAAGCCCCTTTGCCACATCAAGGTAGAGGGGTTTCATAAACTCTTAAGAACTCTTGTTCTCACATCGACTAACAAAGAGATATTGCATATACTGTCCTTCATCATGGACAATACTTTGTTTACTTGGATAGGCCAAGTACGCAATATACAAATATATATCTTGACATTTACTGATAAAGCTGTTGGTTTTATTCAAAATCAAGGACACAATAACAACTGTGTTGATAAACTCTGCACGAAAACAGTTATATGTTCTGCAATCTATGCAAGTTAAGTGTCAAGTTAATTTTTCAATGGCATGATAATTTACGGTGAACATGCGCTGGTTACTATATAACACATAGTGGAGTTTACTTTTCAATTCACTGAGGAAATCACACAGGCGAGAGAATCACATCTGAAGGTGCTAATATCACATAGGACTATTTACATTTACGGTAGTCATTTTTGTTTGTTTGTTGCAAAGTCAGATCTTAGTTAGATATGACTAAGCTACCGTATAATAGTAGAAGTGACTATTTGTTTTGTGTTAGCTTTCTGTTAGGCTGTGATCACTAAACCCGACACCCCGCGTTGTGTCAACATCTTCGTGTGGAGCTGCGCTATTGGGAGGGTTCAAGCCTTACCGTAGTTTGAGGAAACCTAAAGACTAAATGTCACGGCAGGGCAGACCAGGCCCTAATTTATGGTCGGCAACTGGTTTCGGGTGGAAGCTCTGACAGTTGGACAGTTAGAGCAATTATTTGCTGATCCGGCAGTTTCTGCAGCTTGTCTTGTTCTAGATGTATTTGTGTTACCATTCCTCTGGAGTAAACTAGGCAGGCCGAGAGAGGGGTCATACTGCATGGGCAACACCTGGTTTCTAAATGCAGCCCAAGTTTTGTGCCATGGAGAGGCATAACTCCAGTTTACAAACTATTTTCTATCAAGATGCCAGTAAATCATATGTTTTGTATATCTATATATAATATATATGAAACATATAAAGGAAGTTAAATGTAGAATATCCCGAACAAAGGCATCATTTCACAAGATGAAGAATGGTCTCTCCGATTACTCTTTGTAAATCGGGGTGAGGAAAATAATTATCAAGAGCTATATTGAGATAGCCGGTCTCTCTGGCTGTGGGGTTACAACACTTTCTCTCTGTAATCTCGTTTATCACGCAGAGTCTCGTAGCGGAGCGAGAGCTGAGGCGGTTCGACCCCCGCTCGTGACTTGCGGGATACTGAGCCGGCCGCTCAGAAAGCAATGGCAAACTACTAAGCGTAATCTTGCCAAGAGATCAACATACAGCTGAAAGATGCTGGTGTTGACAGCTAAGTCCTGTAAAGGATATGCTAAAAAAAAAAATATTGAGATAATCCTGATGTACGGATGCGAATCGTGGACAATTGACAGACAAGTGATGAATGATGTGGAAGCTGCAGAGATGTGGTTTTATAGAAGACTGATGAAAATACCGCAGACGGATATTAATTAATTAAGTTGCATGTCCTTCACAGGACGTAGCAGTCAACCCCAGCATTTTCGCTGTTCGTGATTCCTGGGCAAATTTTACGTTCAGTAGTTTGCCATTGCTTTCTGAACGACCGGCTCCTATAACTTTTTCGAAAATACCAGCACCGCCGTGTTTCGAACCCGGGTATACGAGCTCACAAACCGCGTAAAGACATCTTAAAAGATGTTTATTCACAACGAAAGCTGGTTATTCACATCAGAAGAAGGCAGTCCACAGTTTTTGGGTATGAAGTGAGAAAGGGAAAGTTGAAGTATGTTGTCGCAATGGGAAGGATGGAAAGGAAGACAGGCAAGATTAAACCAAGAGAGAACATACTAGACAGATTGACATCAAGGCATGGAAGAATGGCGGTGTCTGAAATGATTTGCAGAAGAAGCGACAGGAGGCTGTGGATCACCGTGATTACCAACATCACACGGCATGACGGCATAGACTATAAGATGAAGATATAATATAATGCAAGATATTTTCAATCAAATTAAATAAATTTAAATAGTGTATAGCTCCTCCTCCTCCTCCTCCTCCTCCTCCTCCTCCTCCTCCTCCTCCTCCTCCTCCTCCTCCTCCTCGATATAAATTAGGTCGCAGATGGCCAGATACCTTGTTATTTCTTTCCTGCACAGACAATTATAAATGCTTTAGTATTAGGAGTTGATTTTGCTGCGAAGCTCAGATAATTGTGAACAAGTCTAGACCGGCCTTTGCTTAAAGGGGAAATAAATGGCAGCTACCAGTTTTCGAGGCTATGGAACACGCTACGAAAAAAAGCGAACGTCTGCCATTACTATAAATAGATTCATGTTTTCTTAAACACAGAAGCTACAAATCATTTGCTGCACGATTTCATGCCTGGCATATTTCATGGTATCTGGTCGGGTGCATACTGCAGAGTTATATATCATATGAAGTGAATAATTAAATGATACTTTAGCTGAAACAATTAAAACACAAACTTACAGCTATTGCTCGAATGTGAAGCATCTGTTATCCCTACCGTATTTTCAAATATAACACGAACTCTTTCTGTTTGCATAAAACTGGCGGAAACCGCTTAATTACTGTTGCCTCAATATATTTGAGCAATCGTTTATTGTATTATTCATGTATTCACTTCATATGATATATCAGTTTTCTATTTTCTGTTGCCATTCTGTGAGCCTCTTTATTTCCAAGTACGGTGTAATGTGAGGTGATCTATTATATTGAAAGTTTTGTGGATTTCTAACATAGTTCATTAAGTGCTGCTCATTGGTCTGCTGGTTCAGTACTTTTTCTGCTCTGCAGTATAGGAACAACTGACTTGGCATTATTAAAGAGAGTGTTTCTACGGATTACATTTATGTTATTAACCTCATCAACACCATCATCAAATGCCATGCCAGCTGGTGTAGGCGTTCATGACTTTCCACAGATCTCGGTCTTTGGTTTTCTGGATCAACTCTGCTGAGAATATTCCTCCATACCACCATCTCAATCCATCCAGCATCATTTCTCTTGTCTGCCTCTGACTCTCTTCCCCTCGATCTTTCCATTTGTCAAGATGTTCTTCAATGCCTCCCTTCTCATCACATGACCAAAGAAAACTGTTTGTCTTTTTCTTATTCTTGTATTAATTTTCTAGTTTCATTTACCTCTTTCAGGCAGTCATTGTTAGTTATTTTAGAAATACATGCAATTCGTAACATTCGTCTCAGGTCCACACTTCTCTGTTGCTTCCAAGATGTTTCTAATTTGTTCATTTACATTCCAAGATTCTCTGCCACAGCAAAACATTCTATTTATAGCACTTTAGGACTCTCTTTAAAATAATGATAGTGACTTATTGCATGAGATACACTTCATTTTCTGAAATGCAGCTTTTACTTGCCCAATTCTGCTCTTAATCTCTTGTGCATTCTCCATCTGTTGTTATAAACGCCCAAATGTGTTTAAAACTATCCACTTAGTTAAGAATTTTAACTTCTATTTCTATTTCCCATTTTGGTGTTACCTTTGTTTTATATCACCATTGTTACCGTTTTCTTGATATTCAAGGAGAGTTCTTGGAAGAACATATATAGGTATTGATTGGCACCAGTAGTAACGAAGCACCTTAAGTAAAAAATCAGAGAAAGTCTTAGAGTAGTTTCTCATGATAGAAATTGCCCGTTTTGTTCAGGGACTTTTGAGATTTCCAGTATTTCTCTAGAAAACAAATTATATTAGATTGTTAGTGTTTATCGGCTCAGTATGTGTTATGGGTAGGGCTATTTTCCAAAGTATAACCAGCAATAATAAATTGTTTGTGTTTTATCCGCAGACTTGTCCTTTAGCTTAACCAAAGTGGGGCATCTCAACTGAAATCAGGTGCCTTTAAAATGGCAGTAACAATCAGCCTATCGTGGTTGTTGCCACTTATCTTGACATTCCTTGCAGTATTCTGGTTGTGGACAAAGACCAGACGGAACTATCCAAGCAACATTCCGCCTTTCCCATCAAAACCGTGGCCATATGTTGGGCATTTTCTCCAAATGGCAGGTAACTTGAGAGACAAGATGAAGGAGTGGAGGAAGAAAGCTGGCGATATCTACAGTTTGGATGTTGGGGGAAGGCTAAACATTGTCGTTAACGATTACAATACCATCAAAGAAATATGGGTCAAGCATGCTGACTGTATTGTCAACACACAGAATTCCTTTGCAGTCGAACTCATTGGAGAATACAACAAAGGTATACTTAATGCACGGGATGACAACTGGAAAGAGCAACGGACAACATCCTTATCTATTCTCCGATCCTTTGGAATGGGGAAGAATATAATGGCCGACAAAATTCAAGAAGAGGTTTCGAATGTTCTAGAGAAATTAGCATCTTTCAAAGGACAACCAGAAGACGTCCGATTACTTCTGAACGTTAGCGTGTCCAACGTCATTTGTTCCGTTGCTGTCGGGAAAAGATTTGAATACGAAGATCCATTTTTTGTTCGCTTCATGCTTCTTTTAAACGACTCGCTAAAATACCTCAGATTTGTGGCAATACTTACACCGTTTAAATATTTGTACTACCTACCTGGTGATCTTTTTAAAGTACAGAAATGGTTGAGATCTTCCACTGAAATAATCGAAAGGTTTTGTAAGGCCTACGTCAAACGGCTGAAACAGGCTTTCAATGAAAACGAAGAGCCAGATAATTTTGTTGCCGCCTACCTCAAGGAGATGAAGAAGTTGAAAGAAAAAGGTGTAAATACAAATCTGAGTGAAGAAAACCTCGTTGCGATCATTAGAATTCTGTTTGTGGCGGGAACAGACACGACAAGTACCACCATTTTGTGGTGCCTTCTTTACATGCTACATCACCCTGAAGTCCAAGAGAAAGTCTATCAGGAAATTGAGGCTAACGTTGGAACTGAACGTATGCCTAACATGTCGGACAAACCCAATCTGACTTATCTGAATGCAATCATCATGGAAACCCAACGGTTTGCAAGTCTTGTTCCAATTGGTATAGTGCGGGAGGTCAGTGACACGTTTGAAGTTCGCGGTTTCACAATTCCCAAAGGATGCCTAGTCTGGCCAATCCTGGACTCTGTCCATTTCGAAAAGAAGATCTGGGGCGATCCAGAAAACTTCCGACCTGAAAGGTTCATCGACAAGAATGGAGCTCTCGTCAACCGAGAAGAACTTATTCCATTTTCCATTGGCAGACGAATATGCTTAGGAGAAGCTCTAGCTAAAATGGAGCTGTTCCTGTTCCTGTCTGCGATGTTTCAGCGCTTCATATTTGAACCTGCTGACAGTTCTGGCAATCTCCCAACATTAAAAGAGACTTTTGGAGTGACCTGTGTACCGCAACCTTTCAAACTGAAGTTCATAGAGCGTAACAGGCAGAATTAAAGGTGTTGTTTGTGCATTGTTTGATATTTGCTAGCATTGTATCAACACGTCGTAACCCAGAAGAATGTTATACGACTATTACACTTTAAACAGGTCAATGTTTAGCCCACATTCAGACATCGCTTTCTTTACTAGGTTTATTAACTTTTATTTATTACTCATTTATTACTTGCCGGCTCCGAGGCAAAGGAGATACGGGCGCATTTCGTAATCCCGCATACCCACATTCGAAATACAACTGCGGGCGATTTGGCAGCAGACCGCCCAGTGTTGTTTTTGTTTACGAAATGGTATGGGTGCCAGTCGTTCAGAAATCAATGGCCAACTAAAGAACGTAAACTTGCCATGAGATCACAACAGCAAAAAAATACTGGTGTTGACTGAGACGTCCTGTAAAGGATATGCAACTAACTAACTTGCATGGAACTCAAGCATTGTCTATACACGTGTTACTGCTTCTAGTGTATTGGATTGAATTTTGATGCGGGTTAGCTTTCCTTATTACAAGTGTTCCTCGTCATCAGGCGAACCCACTCCGTCTTCACGGGTACTTGTAATTTACGTCCCAAAATCAAGGAAAAGAAGTCAACATTTTTGTTCAATTGACTATTGTATGGATTGGACCCGCTACCTCGGCATCATAACCTCTGATGTTTCAGAACGCTAGCTTTTATCCATTCGGCCATGCAGACCTCCCAGTATCCAGGCATAAGTTAGCAGTATGGTGTCAATGGGAACCTCTGAAACAATTGTTCACAACATATTTTCATCAAGTGACTTTCTAACTGGCCACTTTAAAAGTTCTACTTGAGAGCCATATTTCTCAGCCATTCAGACAGTCGATTCCTAGCATTTTGTTACTGTCATATCTGTCAGCCATTCAGATAGTCAATTCCTAGCAGCTTCTTCTGTTGCATTTCAGTGAACTCATTTGTATACTCAGTGATCGCCATACGTTGATGCCCATACCAGCCAAACACGGGAAGTTGATCTCCTTGATAAATCATCACCAAATGTTGATCTCTATACCAAGAAATCACCAAACGTTGTTCTTTATATCACGAACTCACCAAACGTTGGTGTTTTTATCAAGAAATCATAAAATGTTGATCTCTATACCACGAAATTATCAAAGGTCGTTGTTTTAATAACCAAACGTTGATTTCTATGCCACGAAAACACCAACGCTGATATTTTTAATCATGAAAACACCAAACATTGGCATCTGAAACCAAGAAATCTCAGACCGTCAATCTATTTACCAACTAATCATCATACTTAGGTCTCGACAACAACCAATCGTCACATTAATTTATTTGGTTTTTTTCCGGGAATTGAGATTTAAACATTGAGCACAACCCACTACTGGCACCGCTGATCGTATTCCGGTACGAACCTTATGCATTGACCACGTCAATATGGAAGCACTCATTGCATTACAGACGAATGTGACAGAAGATGTCAACAGATTCGGCTCCAAGCAAAAAGTAACTTTGAACCAAATAAAAATGCACGGCGGAAAGAGGGAAGCAGATGTGTGGCACGGTTATGACTTAAAAGTTGTTAAAATGGTAGCAGACGTGTTATATTATAACGCAGTGACAACATTTTTTTTAATAGTTTATTTTTTTAATGATAAGAGTTTTTAATACAACTATGATTTTGAAAAATCGCTTAAAAGTCGACAGAGTCGACTTCACTGCATCGGGTTTGTATCACATATGGCTCAGTCTCTTTCTGTAGAGCTGAAAGCGTCACACAAAGCACGAACTTCGTAGCTCCAGCGAAGACCCCCCAGGAGTTTCCGAAAAATATACTCGTGAACCGAAGGTCGCGGCCTGGTATCGAACCCACAACCTTCGGAGCCTGAGTCAGACGGCTTGACCACTTTGCCACGGAGACTCCCAAAACTATGATTTGTTCCCATGTACTGAAAGAGTTCAACATCTGATCAAATTATTATTATATTAATTAAAGGGGTTACAAGGGAAGTCAATAGACTTCATTGCACGTATTTAAGACTCCATTGTATGCATTGTGTTCTTTCTATACCATTATGATTATACACATGTCATGAAACCACCGTATTTTAGTGATACATTTTGTGAAGTAATTTCCTTGGTTATTCTCAAGAAGCAGAATGTTAGTTTACATGTTACATTTCCTTAGATGTTCACAACAAACAGAATGTTAGTTTAAGACGATGCATTTCCTGAGTAGTTCAGAACTTGTCAGATGTTAGTGTTGCACTGGGATTGAACCCACCTAGCTCGGTCTCCTTTCAGAAGAGCAGTTCATCGCCTGCCAAAAGCTTCACACAGCGCACGACATCCGCATTCCCGGCGACAACAGTCAGGGGTCTTAGAAAAAAATTTGCAATCATGAATAGGATACAGGATTCGGAAAACGAAACAATGATCTTGCGAGCACGAGCAGACAGACGGTTTAACCATTTCGTCACGGTAGACCCCATCCCCCTAGTCCCCGCCCTTAAATCCTCTCCCACCCCCAATTCCTTCCTTTCTCCGCTCCATGTTATTAATATACACGTATTTATAATATTATTAAGCTAACTAAACTAAACAGCACCATATGACGGGGTGGGTACACAATAAGTCCAGGCCTCAGCAAGTGCGCTACTCTGTCCAGACATGTACAACTTTATCAAGACTTTATGAACGAAATTAACCAATCAGAAACCAGGAAGCTGACAAGCAACCAGATATTTGAAAGTTTCAACACAAGCTACGCAAAAAAGGCCCCAACTACAACAAGTTTTCAAAACAGTTGAACGGGACCATTCGTACTGAGGGACGGAACGGAACGGACGGAACGGAACTAAACTCATGAAAACATATGTTTTATACATTAAAATCTGATGTCTACACAGATGTTTTAGATTTGATTGTCTCGGGATTTTAACTGTTTAATACTCGTTTCGTTGTTTCAATAAAAGGTCGCTTAAAAGTCGACAGGGTCGACATCATTGCACCGGGTTTTTATCCCATATGGCTCAGTCTTTTTCCGCAGCTCGGAAAGTCTCGCATAAAGCACGAACTCCCTAGCTCCTGCCACGACCCTCAGGAGTCTCCGAAAAATGCACTCGTGAACCGAAGGACGCGGCCCGGAATCGAACCCACAACCTTCGGAGCCTGAGTCAGACGACTTGATCACTTCGCGACGGAGAGTTGTTTGATTAGTTTAATGCAGTAATTCAGTGTATTATGTAATAGAACATTTAATAAAGGACTCTTTCTCATACTGGTGCAGAATTTCCTCAGCGTGTGTTAAATAGTTAAACTGGCACCTTGCTATCTTGACAGTCAACTGTTGTGGTGCTTTTTTTTTTAAAGGCATAATAACCTCTCCATAGCACAAAGTCTGGGCTGAAGTGTAGAGAACATGTGTTGCCCATGCAGCATGATCCCTATCTCTGTATGCCTTGTTTACTCCAGGGAGAAAGTAACACCAATACATCTGGAACAAAACAAGCTGTCGAATCAGCAAAGCAATGCTATAACTGTCTGCTTGTAAGAGCTTCGATTCTGAGATCAGCTGCCGACAAAGTCTTCACCTTATCCGTAGTATTTCACCGAGACAGGCAAAGTAAGCGACAATATATCTTGTTCCATGGAAAATTCACCTTATCTGAACTATTTCATACTGCCTGAGATTGTTTCAGCTTGGCGTTCTTCCTCTGAAATATCTCTACATTTCAACACCCTTTACTATAATGACCTGGTTATTCCTACAGGCTGGGTATATTGTTTCCTTCTTTGTCTTCGATGTTAAAGCTTTAGTATATGTAAATTTTAAAAGTGTATTTATTTATTTTCTTTTTAATGTTGCCTTGCGTTCTCTTCTTTGTCTACGTTTGACATTGTTGCGTAATTTCATAGATAGCCAACATCATCATCACCACCACCATCATCATCATCAAGAATATTCAGGGATTTCCTGAGTAGAATTAGTCTTTCGAAAATCATCTCTACCATAAGCGAGATGTCCACCCTCTATTGCGTCATGTTTAAATTACTTGTCACACTTTGGACCCATCAACTTTGTGATGTTCCCCGTCTCCACTTCTTTGGTTAACTGCCATCTATTTATGTTTTCCAAACATGAGACGTGGTATGTCAAAGACTGATACAGTAGGCAGGAAACCTGCCTCATGATAGAACACCACGGGGACGTGGGGTCAACCTCAGATGGATTTGAGGGAACATAGTGCCCGGGATCAGGGCAGGATAGATGATAGAAAAGGGGGACTATTAACTAGTCCTCACACGAAGGCGTTGACCAGATAGTTAGCACTACTGGTCACGACAGAATCACGCCTGCGTGATAGCAACGATTAGCACTCAAACCAAAGCCAGCTAATAGAAGCGTGCTAACTGACCTAGCACGCAAAGAGCCGAAGGGCGTATGAAGGTCCTTCCGCGTGGCGTGTAGCGACGCGAGTGAAGCAAGTCAGACTGGGGACTGACTCTGTAATGTTCACATCGTATAGAATAGATATGTGTTTTCATATAGCCTAGTAGATAGAGATTAGCTATAGGATTTAGGAAAACTAGTGATAGAGAATATTGTGACTTTATGTGTGATTAGATAGCGACTGTTTTTGCAATTGTAAAGAGCCAACGGCAATAAAATGTACCATTTCATTCCTCGCACACGACTTGCAAGTTTCTTGTATGGTGTGGGAGAAGTAATCCGATGATGCCTGAAACATGAGTTGTTGACAGGCAATAGGATTAAATGTGGTGTCAGAAGTGCTGCTTGAACCTGAGTTCAAGCTATAACACTTACCCACGGCTCTAGACTAGGGTTACAGATAGGATATTACAAAGATTAAATGTTTAATTTGTGTCAGTGACGATGACGTGTGCAGACTAGATCGAGTTGCCGGCAGAATTGTGCCTATCGTGATGAAATAATGTTTATTTGTACTTATTAGACTGTTATATATTTAAATAATGTGCTTTTCAAAGTTGTAAGTATTTATATTATGTTCTTCTTTCATTTATTTATGTAATTATTTATTTGTTTTTGAATAATTGTCACAAATGATTCATGGCGGAGCAATACAAAGGTCAGCGACAGTATTGATTTTTGCAAGCTAAAAATAGCGCTGCGCCTGTGACGTGGCACGATTGACAAACAGTTGGGCCTCGCCATTTGCAATCAGCATTTCAGTGTTTACATACTGGCAAGCTGCTGCCTGCCTGAATCTTTATGATATATTAAGTATTATTTGTTTATTTAAGTTAGAGAATGAATATATTTATTTATTTACACATTATTATTTTATTTATATTTATTTAAAAGCAGTTATTGAATTTTTTTTCGTACTTTTCTATTTGTTTACCGTCACGAGGGCACTACTTTCTGCTATGCAAATTAGATTTGGCCTGCACCATACTTCCATAGATTAAACTAGGTTAGTAACGAAAGACATATTACTGTAGAACGAAGACAGGACATTGACATTAAATATTAAGTAATCGATGTTCTGTTCTTCGTGGGCATGTTTGTGTCATTGTACCAATTTGTCAAAAATCTATTTGTCGTTTACGAGTTGGTAAATTTTGCTGCTCTGTAAAACAGGGCGAACAACAGCTGAGTAATAACGTGAGTGTATGCCGATGTGCCAAACAAGGTGACCTGAGTAGAAAACTCGTGTGTATTCCGGGGTGCCAAACAACGGGGCCGGTGTTGCTGACGTATTGTTCCTTGTTCTAGGGAACATTAAGATGAGTAAAACCTACGTTTTTGGCATGCATTGTGATTAATAGTGCATCTCTTTTTCAGCGTGTAGTGTATGAACAGACTTTGTGCTCTAATTTTTTGGAGAATACAATTTTCCAGATTGTAAACAAAGAGTACAATTTGTAATGCTCAGATATTAAATAACATAGCATATTAAAGAAAAATAACTAAGTTCAGGTCAACGCAAGCCAATTACCCAGCAACATGGCTACTCTAGCTGACTTCATTAAAGCAGGTAAAGAATTGCAATACACAGGTAAAGAGCTAGAACAATATGCAGATCAAAAATTTAAAGAAGCAAAGGATGCAGAGAGAGATGAACGCGCACAGGAAAGACAACACCAGATACAACTAGCTGAGATAACAAAACAAAAAGAAGTGCAAATTAAGCAACAACAATTAGAACATGATAAGAATGTTAAGCAACAACAATTAGAACATGATAAGGAAATTAAACAGAAAGAACTAGAATTAAAGCAGAAGACAGTAGATCAGGAGAGAGAAATAAAGCAAAGAGAATTAGATCTAAAGCAAAAGGAGATAGATGAAATGGCAAGAGTTAAGGAAAAACAAATACAAGTAGAATCAGAGACACAGTTAAAGATGAAAGAGATGGATGTAGACTCACACGCAGAGATCTCTGCCACTAAACTTAAAAGTCAACAAGAAGAAAATAAGTTCAACAAATACAAAAATATTATCAAAGCATATTGTAAAGAGGATTCAATATCTGCCTGGACAGAAAATGTCGAGTATCAGTTTAAATATCACCAAGTTCCTTTAGAGATGTGGGCTATGATTTATATGAAGAACCTAAGTGGTGAGCCCCTTAAAGTAATAGAATCTATACCAACCGATCTTAGATCTGACTACCAATACATCCGTGATAGGATTATGCAACACTTTTTACTTGATGCCCCTGGGTATCAGGTTCAGTTCTCAAATTTAAAACCTAAACCTACTGAGACTTTCATTGACTACGTCTCAAATGTTCAAAGTGTACTAAATAGGTGGCTTAAAGCAGCTAACATAGGAAAAGACTTTGATAAATTAAAAAACTTAATAACTATGGATAAAGTAATATCCACGATACCATCCTCTTTTGCTAAATTTTTGCAGCAGTCAGACATTGAAACCATAGAACAGTTTGAAAAGAAAGGGTCAGCATATTTTTCTTCAAACAGAAATATTTTTAAAACTTCAAATGACTCTGAAATAGTTTCCTTTGTAAAAGATCAATCTAAAATCTATCAGAGCAATAGAAAACCATTTAATAAATTTGACAAGAAAGATAGAAAAGTTTCAAAATGTATCCACTGTCAACTTTTACATGACACTTATTCAATGTGTGACAAATCGCCGAGTTATCCGGCACATCTTGAAAATGTGATTAAGAAGCAACAGAACAAAAGATCTGCATACCGGCGTGCCATTAAATGTTTTGTTTTTTTTTGTTCCAGCTACGGCCATTATTCAAATAAGTGCCTTGGCCGCCAACGTATGAAAGCCAACAATGCTATTTTACTTGATACATCTTCTGATAGTGGTAGTGAGACTGAGTGTGATGTTGAAAATGAATTACCTGTTAACCAAACGGAAGAGGTGTGTTGTGTAAACGATATGTTGAGTTTTGACAGTTGTGAGCGATGTCACCAGTTTCATGCTGACGGAAAATTAGAATGTGGACATACAGTTCCATGCTCAACTGAGAGCGTGAATGCAGCCTTAGCCTCCAGAGGCAATTTAGAGTTCCACAATGCAATGGTCAATGATAGACCATGCCAATGTTTGCTGGACAGCGGTAGTACCATTATTGGCCTCAGAAAGGAACTAGTGAGTCAAGAGGATTATACAGGTGACTCTGTCAAATGCCGAACCTTTTCGGTAACATTGAAATTTACCCTTTGGCCAAAGCCCGTATTGACACTCCTTTCCTTTCGGGTACATTTACTTGTGCTGTACTTGACAACCCTTGTACTGATTTAATTCTGGGTTGCTTACCTCAACTAAGACAATGTACTAGCGATGAAATAACTGCATGGAACCAACTGAATGCAGTTAATGCAACAACCAGAGCAGACACTATAAAACATCAAGACACGCTTCAAGATGAGAGACTACTGGTGCTTTCTCCATCTAGCACTGATGATACCAACAGACAAAAATTCATAGAACAGCAGAAAGCTGATCCTAGTTTGTCTCCTTATTTAAAAGTATTGAAAGAACGAGCAAAAGTGACAAAGAACGCATCATGGTTCTTCAGATTAAATAATGGCATTCTTACTAGATATTATACTACTGGTAACCATGAGATTCAGCAAACGGTGTTACCTGTACAACATCGCATAACTGTGCTAAAGATTGCACATGAGTCACCGTTTGCTGGCCATCTTGCATATGACAAAACCAGGGCCAGAATTCAGGCTCATTTTTATTGGCCAGGTTTTTGCAATGATATTAAATTATTTTGTCGTTCGTGTAATGTCTGTCAACAGTTAGTACGAAAGGGTAAACATCCTACAGCTGAAGTACAACCTTCTACACTGGCTTCTAGGCCATTTGAGAGTGTGGCGGTAGATATTGTTGGACCCCAGAATCAGGTGTCCAGCAAAGGAAATCGCTTCATATTAACGATGGTCGACCTATGTACAAGGTGGGTTGAGGCAGTAGCTTTGAAGTACATCACCTCCAAAGATGTTGCCAATGTATTTCTACACCTGTTCTCACGATTCGGATTTCCACGGACCATTTTATCCGACCGTGAAACTCAATTCATATCGGCTGCAACGCAAGCCCTTACAAAAATGTTAGGGATTAAACAACATTTCACGACAGCGTACCATCCAGCCAGCAATGGGATAGTAGAAAAAATTAATGGAGATCTTAAACATATGCTGGCTAAAGTAACAGCAGAAAACCCAGCTGATTGAGATACAATGTTACCAACAGTGCTGTTCGCCTATCGGGAGATTCCCCATTCAAGCACGGGTTTCTCACCGTTTGAATTAGTGTACGGGGCTAACCCACGTGGACCCCTAACCATTTATCATCAGGCAATAACAAATTCTATTCAAATTCCCGAACCAAAAACACCTTATGAAATGGTGACTGAAACACGAGATAAAATCATGAAATCGTGTATTATAGCTAAGGCAGCTTTGGAGAGGAAGGGTCAAATCTACCGCCAATATGCCAACAAAGGGGCGAGAACAATTGAACTTGAACCAGATCAAGACATACTTCTCTTGCTTCCCGACAAACGAAATTTATTATTGACTTCATGGCAAGGGCCATTCAAGGTGGTACGTAAAATTTCAGATGTTGACTATGAAATATCAATAAACGGAAACTTAAAGATATTCCATGTCAACATGTTGAAACCTTACTATTCACGACAAGAGACAGAAGTAGAGACAGACGAACACAGTGCACCCACACCAAGTGATCAGACGACAGACATACACAACGCAACTACACTAGTTAGCGAGACTGGCATATCCGACGAGCATACACTTAGCGAGAATACAGAATACACACTTAGCACCACCACCGTACTGAATCAGGTAGACGACGACGGAATGGAACTACCAGTTCCTATTGTAGACAAGACTGCTACATTAGATAGCATACATATAGAACAGGGACTAACAGACAGTCAACGACGACAATTAGTAGAATTAGTGACGGAATACAAAGACATATTCTCTGACATTCCAGGTAGGACGGACAGAATCGAACACTCCATTCTTCTTACGGACTCTAAGCCTATTAAATGCAGGCCGTACTCAATCCCACTAAGCTATAGGGAAAATCTAAATAAGGAAATTCTGAATTTAGAGGCTAGTGGGATCATCCAGAAATCCACCTCGGAGTACTCTTTTCCAATTGTTCTAGTTAAGAAGAAAGATTCTACAATTCGTCTGTGCGTGGACTATCGAAAGCTCAACAACGTCACCAAGATCGACGCAGAGCCAATTCCTTCCTGCGAAGATCTTATTCTTGACATGTCCACCTCCAAAATCTTTTCTAAATTAGATCTCACTAAGGGATATTGGCAAGTCCCTATGCAGTCTCAATCCATCCATTTTACTGCTTTTTCAACTCCTTTAGGACTTTACGAGTGGCGTTTTCTTCCTTTCGGACTTCGAAACGCTCCTGCCACTTTTGTACGCTTAACTAGAGATCTACTTCATGGAGTGACGAATACAGTGACCTATATAGATGATATATGTGTCCATACTGATGACTGGACAACACACCTACTGAAACTGAGACATGTCTTTAATAGGTTGCGACTCTTCGGGCTCACTGTCAAACCGAGCAAAGTCGAATTGGGCCTAAAAGAAATTGAGTTTTTGGGTCATGTCATTTCTCAAGGTCAACTAAAGACTGACCAGAAAATTATTACCAAAATTATGAATCTGACCATGCCTACCACCAAGAAACAGGTCAGAAGCCTTTTGGGGTTAGTGAATTACTATAGTAAATTTATTCCAAATTTAGCGGAGATTACAAGTGTATTTTCCAATGTTTTAAAAGCTTCTGTAAAATTGGATGTTAAAGATGCATTATTAATTTCTGCATTGTCAAAATTGAAAATTTTGTTTAGTAATGTTCCAATCCTCCGCTTGCCTAATCCGAGGCTCGTTTATTATCTTAGGACAGATGCCAGCAGGATCTCCATCGCTGCAGTACTAGGCCAATTTTATGAGGGCATCTTCCATCCGATTTGCTACGTGAGCCGTAAGATCACACCCACCGAGTCCAGATATTCCATATCCGAGTTGGAAGCCCTAAGCGTCATCTATGCGGTGAGAAAGCTGCATCGATTTCTGTCGGGTGTACACTTCATTGTCCAGACTGACAACTCCCCAATAACGGTCATGCAGAGTGGTGTACATCGAAATGACCGAATATACAGGTGGTCGCTAATACTGCAAAATTACACCTTTAGTATAGAACATATTAAGGGGAAAGATAACATCTTGGCTGATACCCTTAGTCGACCATCTGATGTAGCAATACCAGAAATTTCCACATAAAATTGTATTGTAATATATGTTAATTTAGTACAGTCAAATATTCTATGTGAAATATGTTAGAAATACATGAATATTGTGTGCTGAACTAAGTACCAAAAACATTGACCTGCTATGTGTCTGTAGACATCAAAAGTAAGAACTTTACTCTGGTAACAAATATATCACTTTGTGAACTAGGACAGCTTATTACTTGCTAAGCTCCAAATATGTTCCAGTGAAGTAGTTGTGTTAAACAGAGAAAAACAGTGTCAGATGATTATATACATACAGACACGAGAACAGTGGTCTACAAACGAACTCGACAGGTGCAATACCCATAGAATAAATATGACTGTGTAATGGATTTCAAATACCCAGAACAAATGTATAGATAGTATGCCAATAAAAACGTGTTTCTGAACATTAATGGCAACGACTAACCTGAGGTATTTAAAGACCTTGTATATAAAACTTAATGTGATATGTATCATAATGTTTTAATATAGTGATAAAATATAGATAGATGATGTCATTTTAATTTATAGTTACATTTAGATAATATAATACTTTTTCATTTTAGTTGAGTAGATGGAATATTAATTTACATATTTATTTAGCTTTAAAAGTAGATTAGGATAGTAATTTAAACATGACAACTAATTATAAGAAGTTTAGATATGAATAGTATCATTCAGTTTATTATATTTCACTTTGTTTCATTTCATTTGATTTCATTCCATCTTAACCAATCCATTTAATAAACGTTATCATTTAGTAGCATGATTAGGTTACACCATAATAGAATAGAAATATTATACACTTAAAGATACATCATTTACACCATATAGAATAAGAATATAAATCATATAGTTTTTTTCATTTAAAAACATTAGTTAGAATATCACCCATTTTAGAAAGGGACGTAACTTATTACATTTCACAGTACCCATTTCACAAAGGGATATAACTCATCTCACATCAATTTCATTTCACATAGGTAAATTACATCCCTTAAATTAGATAAATATTAGGAGTAATGTAAGCTTATTTTAGGATTAATGTGACAGATAGATTAAAATAGGCAACGCATTAAATTTATATTTATAGAACTAGTATTATTATGTCAGTATTTAGAGTAATATTTCTGTAAAATACTGTGGTTAAGAATACCAGGGTACAAACCATCAACCCTTTTTTCTTACATGTAAATATGGTGTAAATACTTGACGTGTGCAACGGTTGATGCACAGTCATTAGGCTCAACTCTGTCAAACTGAGCCAAACTTGTACAGTGTCACTCCAAGGTTTTTAAATAACTATGAGGGTAAAAGATGCGTGACAAAAATGAGAGTGAAAGTTATGTGACAGAAATGAAGGTAAAAGATGTGTGACAAAGGTGAGGGTGAAAGATGTGTGACAAAAGTGAGGGTAAAAGAAGTGTGACAGAAATTAGGATGAAAGATGTGTACAGAAATGAGGGTAAAAGAAGTGTGACAGAAATGAGGATGAAAGATGTGTGACAGAAATGAGGGTAAAAGATGTGTGCCAATAGTGAGGGTAAAAGAAGTGTGACATAAGCGAATGTTAAAGATGTGTGACAGAAGTGTGAAAGTGAGAACAAATGTAAAATATACAGGAAAGAGTGAGAACAGTCAGCGGATTTTTTTTTGCCGCTCAACAAAACTTTTTATTTTTATTGCCGTCAAATGTTGGTTTCAATGTTGAAAATGTGTTGTAATGAATGTATTTTGTGTAGTTTAGTTTAGGATCTTAGTGAAAGTATTTTGAGTCTCATAAGACAGAAATGTAGTCACAGATTTGTATTATACACATGTTTGTGACCACAGTTAAATGAATTATGGCACTTGAAAAACTAACTTACATACACATGATAGTTAGATACACATGTTAGAGGGTAGATTATACGTTTAATTACATCCAAACACACAAACAACCAGAAAAACAAACATATAAATTGCATACACTTTTATTAGATCAAAGGGAGATAACTCCGGGTCAGGGGACATAATAGACAACGAAACACTAACTTAACAGTGAAATATGACTTTACACGCGGAAGCGAGATAGGTAAAGCCTGTCGCTCACAGCTTGTGTAATGGTTGTTTAATATTATATGGGGGACATGAAGCAATTCATGTGTTGACCTTCAGAAAGTCAACTTTGTATGGGTAGTGAGTTAATTTACTATTTGAGGGCAGGTCTTATAAGACAACGGTCCGGTTCAGACATACCTCTAATTAATATAATATTGTGATTGAGAAGAGGGCTCACGCCAACCAGACAAGTTTGTGGCGATTGCCAGTAGCCAAGTAAAGTGATGCTACATTGTGACATTAGTCAGTAGGTCTATTGAGTAGCCCAAAGCCAGGTTATCTACAGTCTTTGACAAAAATTAGACACACTAATTTTTTTTAGAAACCTCTTGCTTTACAACCAATGAGTCAAAGTTGATGACGCAACACAGGAGGGGAGGGTGTGTGTCAAAGACTGATACAGTAGGCAGGAAACCTGCCTCATGATAGAACACCACGGGGACGTGGGGTCAACCTCAGATGGATTTGAGGGAACATAGTGCCCGGGATCAGGGCAGGATAGATGATAGAAAAGGGGGACTATTAACTAGTCCTCACACGAAGGCGTTGACCAGATAGTTAGCACTACTGGTCACGACAGAATCACGCCTGCGTGATAGCAACGATTAGCACTCAAACCAAAGCCAGCTAATAGAAGCGTGCTAACTGACCTAGCACGCAAAGAGCCGAAGGGCGTATGAAGGTCCTTCCGCGTGGCGTGTAGCGACGCGAGTGAAGTAAGTCAGACTGGGGACTGACTCTGTAGTGTTCACATCGTATAGAATAGATATGTGTTTTCATATAGCCTAGTAGATAGAGATTAGCTATAGGATTTAGGAAAACTAGTGATAGAGAATATTGTGACTTTATGTGTGATTAGATAGCGACTGTTTTTGCAATTGTAAAGAGCCAACGGCAATAAAATGTACCATTTCATTCCTCGCACACGACTTGCAAGTTTCTTGTATGGTGTGGGAGAAGTAATCCGATGATGCCTGAAACATGAGTTGTTGACATGGTACTTGAAGAGCGCTGCCAACTTAACTACACGAGACCGAGTAAAACATGATGATATCAGACTGACAGTAGGATCAACACCATGGGCCACATATATTGAAAGAGAGAAGATCGAATGGTTTTGCCATCTCGTTAGAATGCAACACAATCAACTACCAGCACTGGCCCTACATCAAAGAGCATCTGCTACGAGAACATGAGAACGCGCGAGAAGAAAGTGAATTTGACAACATCAAAGACATTCTACAATCGCACGGAATGACACTATCCAGTGAAACACTTTGGGCGCTGGAACGCCAGGTATTCCTCCTCGCGACGTTTGGCGACAAAAGTAGAAGATGATGATGATGATGATGATGATGATGATGATGATGATGATGATGATGATGATGATGATGATGATGATGATGATGATAATAATGATGATGACGAAGATGATGATGAGTGTCTTTTTACATGCCCACAATATTTTATTGTCCTCAGTTGAATTTTAGGTCATAACCAACCGTCTTCAATGCTGAGCTCTTTGTGGATATGTTTGTTCCATTGTGCGTCTTCTTGTTGTTTTTGCTGTCGTTGTTGCCGCTGCCGCAGTTGTTATTGTTGCTGTTGTTGTGCTGTTTGTGTTGATGTTGTCGGTGTTGTTGCTGTTGATTTTGTTGTTGTTATTGTTGTTGATGTTATTACTGCTCATGATGTTGTTGTTGCTGATGTTGGTGTTTATGGCGGTATTGCGATAATTGTTGTTGATGTTGTTTCAGCCGCTGTTTTACTGCTCTTGGTGTTGATATTGCTGTTGTTATTGTCTTCTTTAGTGTCGGCTAATCTGTCGTTGTCGCTATTTCTTTCTAACCACTGCGCTACCGTGGCTCGTCCGTAGGATATACCAAGCGATTGTACCAATTCTGAAAATATTCGCCTCACTTCATATGCTTTCATTATCATTAAGTGGCTTAAGATGCACTGTTTGTCAAGCTTGTGGCTCAGTACATCAGATTTCGACAAGCCTTTTATTTTTAAATTACGGGTTTGCTTTCTCTGGCTTTTGACTGTCCTCAGTCTACCTAAAAGGCAGCCTTTGACTGTCCTCAATCTGCCTATAAGGCAGCATGTGTGTGTGTGTGTACCTCTTTGTCTGGTCTCTGCCCTTTGACCTGTCCGACATGTAGGCCCTAGAAGTATAGGGTGGTATTTTTAATGATTGTTTGGGTTTTGAAAATATTGCCGTTCCAAGTTTTGTATTCACCCTCTGCGAACTCATGCAACACAAAAAGGCACACAAAACTTGGAACGGCAATATTTTCACAAACAAAAAAAACAAAACCCAGTCATTAAAAATACACCCTGTAGTTAGCTACCATCGGAATAGCTCTTGGGTTCATGGGAACAGGTCAAGCCCCTTTACCACATCAAGGTAGATGCGGGTTCATAAACTCTTAAGAACTCTGGTTCTCACATCAGTTAACAAAGGGATATTGCATAAACTGTCCTTCATCTTGGAAAATACTTTGTTTTTTTGGACAAACCAAGTACGGAATATAAAAATATATATCTTGACCTTTACTGATAAGGCTGCCAGTACATCAATGGTATTATTCAAAATCGAGGAGCCGATAACAACTGTGTTTATAACCTCTGAACGAAAACAGTCATATGTTCTGCAATTTATGTAGGTTAAGTATGTCAAGTTACACTTTTCAATGACATGAGAATGTACAGTTAACATGCGCCGGGTACTATATAATACAAAGCGGAGTTTATCTTTCACTACACTAAGGAAATCTGTCAGGTGAGAGACTCACTTCTAATGGTGCATATATCACACAGGATTATTTCAATTTACGTTAGTCGTTGTTTGTTTGTTGCAAATTCAGGACTTAGATATGACTGAGTGTCGGATATGGGTTTGATTGATGGCTCAACCCCACAGAGATAAATGATGAAAAATCATTTTTCCCCCATGTGATCCTGCCCGTTTAATTAATTTTGTTGTCCTGACTCAATTGTTGAGACCAGAAATAGAGTTTTAGAGAACCAAGGAATACCTTTAGGAAATACTGAAAAAGTTGTACTCCCTTTTATACCCAATTTATTCCCTATGTGGTTCCTTGCCTCTCCTCTACCAACTAATTAATTCTATCTAGGGTAATTTAAAACAATTTTATTATGACAAGTAAAATACAATCAATACATGACATGACCTTATTTTTCTTTGTTGATTTAATACACATAAATATGGATTTTGTAAAGTGCATTCAAAATTACAATTTCCTGTCATAGAAATAAGGACATATACATATACATATACATTAAATATTACAGACTTGATGTGCCCATGATCAGGTAGATAATTAACCGTTTAGATTTTTCGCAGTGGCCTGTAAAGCTAATCTTTTACTGGTCTGGATGATCTGAAAAAAAGAACTGTCTCCAATCAGGATTCTCCACTTCCAGCTTTGGGAATCACTCTGGCTATCATCAATTGTAGTATTATTTATTGTTCCTGGGTGTAGTAGAACATAATTTGGCTCTTGTTTTCCTTTGTCTTGGCAGGTACTTATTTTAAATAAAGATTACCTCTCCTATGAGACAAATGGAATGGTTGCAGGTAGATAAGGTTCGACGCTACTCTGTCAAGGGCATCACTCAACCATGTGCTCACTCAACAGGTGCTGCCTTCAAACTTCACCAAGTCAGGTCTGGATTGACATGAATAAGACCACTACCTGAAATTCCATCAATCACATAATTCGAATAATATCAGAAATATGACATTAGGATTTACATGTAAAAGCCTAAGAACATAACCAGGGAAAACAATAAAATGGATCCTGTTCTTTAGAGAAAATAACATAGAAGAAAGATAGTCATGGTGTTTTCATGTAGTTATCACCAACACAGTTGTTTGCTCTCAATCCAATCTTCCACTATCAAATGTTCAAGGTTTACTAGCAGATGCGCAGTTTCATCATCACCTATGCCTGTCCTCAGGTTTCTAGAAGTAATACCTTGAGTGATTGGGAATTTAGCAATTATGTTGACCATTCTCTTCTGTATCTAGTTTTGTTCTCTACTTCATCTTTTTCTATTCAAGAAAAAGGTCTTATACATTAAGAGCTTTTAAAAGTCAGGTCCCATTTCCATGAGTATTTGCTTATCAACAAGATAAGTACATTTGGTATTATTCTTGTATAGCCTTCAGGTGTATTCTTCTTCATTAAATGCTTCAAGTGAGAAGATTTCTTCCATTCTCATGGATGTAACATTGATTATTATCATCAACATCATCATGGTTTTTATAATAATTGTAATTAAAATCCTTATCATTATTTTCATAATTATTACATTGTTATTACAATCATCATCATTATTATCATGTTTATGACATTAGAAATCATTACATTATTCTAACATTCTCATCATAATCATGGTTATATCATTTTCATTAAATTACAGTCATCCTCATCATCTTTGAAATTCATTATTATCATTACAACAGACCATATGTGTTAACATGAACTACAAAGTGGGATTTTGCTTAAATTACACACACAGATGCTGGTGCTATGCGTAATGTATGACATGGCTTGTGTCGTGCTTAGCGCACAAAACTAGATGATAGAGATATGAATGATACTTTATACAAAGTGGTGTTATGCGCCGGAGTGTACTAAATTAGTTTTTAGTTTATGGGGTACACCGAAGCATTTCTCTAGTGATAGGCATGGCATTCCACATCAAAGTTGCTGGCTATCATTAGATTGACTGTTGGCTTATACTCCCTCTTTCTCACTCAGCATGTAACTTCACTCACTCACTCAACTCTGACATCATTCATATGTATGGCTGATAAATTCACTCAGTCCACAGACACATTCATATGGGTATGGGTGATCATATAGGAATCCTTCATCACACATTCTTCATACTGTCATGTAAAGTGGGTACTTATGTGATTTCCAAATGACAACATGACATGTTTACACCATATGGCATCACAATGAGGTCTCACCCATTCATCAGACACAATCATATCTATATGGATGACAATCATGCATATGTAGGTGCTTTACACAGAATACATTCACAGATTCACCCAGAAGGACATTACAAGGGCATCTCATCCTTCAACCTAACTTGTAGTCATGCATGCTGGTGGATTTTATGAAATGATACATTCACATCTGTTTAACAATGATGAACTCACACATGAATCCTCACAGACATGTTATCAACAATGTCATAGTGATCATTGTGATCATTAGACACACTTAGGCAATTCATCCAGGATTTAGCAACATGGAGTCCAGGAGTTATCACATGTTCTCATGAAATACATACAATTTAGGTGATATATCCAATTCATATTCAGGCATTATGAATTAAAATACTTCTTGCATGGCGGTTGGTTACGAACTATTATGAGGCACAAATATTATTATTGCCCATGGTTAACAGCCATGTTTATATATTTGCCTTACCCCAAGTGGCTGTACCATCACACAAATTATGAGACCTGTAGAGCTCTGGCTGGTTCTCATGTGCTCATGAATTAAAAGAAACTATTTGGTTGTCCATGTGCTCATGTAAAAAAATAAATTTACTGACTAATGTGCTCCATCTACTTGACTATACACATTCCACTAAATTCTCTATTAGTGCTGGCACATGTAAACTAGTTTTTAATCTTACCAGTGGGCCATATACTTTATGTCCTTACCACTGTACTAAGAATTCTGAAGTTCCTTAAGTCACTCTAATTCATTGTAGATTCAGTTTCATGCTTAAGAAATAAAATGTATAACATGTGTCTAATGTTTTATACATTAACTAAGTTGCTTAGCTGGGAGAAAATAAACACTGTATTCTTCTCCTCTTGTACAGTTTATCTTGTGACTATAACTGAGTATAATATTATTTAGTTTGTACTATTCTTTAAGAACTCACCATTCCAAATCATTGTAGATTGAGTTGCTTAAGAATTAAATGTACAACTTGGATTAATGATTTTTATACATTAAGTCAGGTGTTTACTAATGGGAGAAAATAACATTCAATATGGGTATTCTTAATTAATAGTTTATCTATAAACTATAACAATTAAATTAACTTCTTCGTTCACCACACGTGTTCAACCGAGTCTACTTACCAACTCTCTTCTGGGAAAATAGGCTCACAACTAACTACAATTTAACTGAATTAAATGTGGTGTTTACCTTATTTATCAGAATGACCTCAACATGTCGACACGTTTCATGATCTGAATGAGATGCAATTTCTCACAGCGATTTCGTAGGCTGAGGATGTTCTTTTCTAATGAATTTTGAAACTCTCTCACTCCTTCCGCTGCTTCAGTTCTTATGTCTCATGCTGGCTGATGTACAAACAGGCCATGTCGCTCTGCGCGCTGCTATTTATACGGTCCTTTCCGAGTTAATGTTTTTCATTCCCAACGGGTATATTAAATCTTGGATCGTACCATTATGGAACAAATAAATCCGTTGCGGTGAACGCCGATTTTTGTCGTCCTGGAAATATTTAATCGTGATGTTACGTTTGTGAAAATCTAATATATCACATGGCTCCCCTCTCAGACTGTTGTTCGCCTGAAGAACAGTAGCTTTGGGCAAGCGTAACAAGCTTATATTTCCTCTAATCCTTTCTTGTCCTTTGATTCTTGTACAGAATCTTCAATAGGATGTCTGCTGAGAAAGTCTGCTCCTACATTCATCTTTCCTGGAACATATTCAACTTGGAATGAATACGGTTGTAGAAGTAACGACCATCTCATTAGTCGAGCGTTTAAGTTTCTGGATGCTGCCAGGAACGTGAGAGGTTGATGATCGCACTGTATTGTGAAGTGTTTCCCATACAGGTACGCCTGAAACTTCTCTACTGCCCAGACTAAAGCTAAACATTCCTTTTCAATGGTAGAATAATTGCGTTCGGCTGAATTCAATTTTCTACTGGCATAGGCAACTGGAAAGAGCATTGATTTATCCTCATCCATTCCTTGTAATAAGGTGGCACCAATTCCTATGTTGCTTGCATCCGTCCTAAGTATCCATGGACGTGTTAGATCTGGTAGATGAAGAACTGGTTTTGCTGTTAAAGCTTTCTTTAACTCCGCGTACGCTTTCTCGCAGTCAGCAGACCAAACAACCTTTTCTGGTTCCCCTTTCCGAGTGAGATTTGTCAACGGAGATGCGAGGGAATTGAAGTTTGGGATGTATCTTTGGTAAAATCCACAGAGAGATACAAAAGATCGAACATCCTTTTTGGTTCTGGGTCGCGGTGCATTTCTTAGTTTCTCCACATTACCATCATGAGGTTGCATTTTTCCTTGAGATATTGTGTGTCCCAAAAAGTCTAATTGCCTGAACCCAATCTGGCACTTCTTTGGTCTTGCAGTCAACCCCACTTCTTTCAGGCGGTTGAACAGTATCTTCAATGTCTCAAGATGTTCCTCGAATGTTTCTGTAGCAATCAGGATGTCATCCATGAAGTTGCTAAGACGTGGATTTTCCAATGGTCCTAAAAGTTTCCTCATCATGCGAGTGAAGACACTAGGTGCATTGCTTAATCCGAAAGGAAGAACGTTAAATTCATAGTGTCCATCAGGAGTGCTGAAGGCTAACCACGGTCTAACTTCCTTTTTCACTGGGATTTGATAATATCCTTTGCTGAGATCTATCTTTGTGAAGTATTTTGCTCTGTTGAGGCTGGTGAAAAGTTGATTCTGATCTGGCAGTGGTTCCGGTTGGAACTCTGTCACCGCATTCAGCTGCCGATAATCAATGCATAATCTATGTTCACCATTGGGTTTCCTCAATAAAACTACACTTGCATTGTAAGGTGATTCAGAAGGTGATATTATCCCAGCTGAAAGCAATTGTTGAATTTCATCTTTGAGAGATTTGGCTTTGGCGTATGGAACAGGGTAGGTTTTGACTCGCGCAGGTGTTGTATCCTTCAACTTCATGTCGAATTCTTCAAGATTTGTTAATCCTGGCTTGTCTGTTAGTATCTCTGCATAATTCTCTAAGCACTCTCGAATCTGCTGCTGCTGATCCGTCGTTAATGTTGAACTAATGTCCACATCTCGATAAGTCTCGTTGAATTGCAGTGGATACTCCACTCCCATTGAGTTTCCATGCTCAACTTCTGTTGCTACGGCCATTGCTATCAAATGTGCTGTCTCGGTGGGGGGTCTCTCGTTGTACTTCCGTAACAGGTTGAGATGAAAGATTTTCTCTTTCCCCTTTATAGCGATCTTGTAGTTTGTTCTGGAAATTTTCTCCTTTACTACATAAGGTCCTTTCCAACCGATTTGCAACTTGTTTTGACTTGTGGGAAGAAGTAATAGTACTTTTTCTCCCACCAGTAACTCTCTATCTTTCGCTTTCTGGTTGAAATTTAGGGCCATTCTACGTCGTGCTTGTCGTAGGTTGCTTGCGGCTAATTTCCAGCCAAGTTGAAGTCGTTGTTTTAACTCTTCCACATATGCGGATGCAGTCACAACAGTTTCATCAACTGAATCATCAGTCCAGGTACGAAGTAAAGCTTCTAATGGTCCCTTAATTGGACGACCAAACAACAGTGTTGCTGGTGCAATTCCCGTAGATTTGTGTGGTACCTAGCGGTACGCAAAAAGTGCTGCCGGAATGTATGTATCCCACGCCTCTGGTTTTTCTTGAGCTAGTTTCTTCAAGATGGTTATTAGTGTCCCATTAAATCTTTCCACAGCTCCGTTTGAAGCAGGGTGGTATGGAGAAGTACATATCTGCCTAGATTGGAACATTCTAAACACTTCCTCCATCAACTCTCCTTTGAACTGAGATCCGTTGTCAGTCAGGATCCGGATTGGAAATCCTAATCTTGTAAATATTCCAAGTAGAGCTTCTGCTACATGCTTGGAATCACTCGAAGGCATCGGCACAGCTTCCGCCCACATCGAGCATGTGTCTACTAGTGTTAGTATGAATCGATTCCTCTTCTTTGTCAGGGTGAGAGGTCCGACTATGTCCACAGCCACTTTCTCGAATGGTGTGCCAGTGATGGGCATTTCCCCTAATGTCGCTGGTGGTGTCCAGTGCTTTGGGGCTACTCTCTGACATTCTGGGCATGATTTGACATATCGTTGAATGTCCGCGTTTATTCCAGGCCAGTAGTAGTGAGTTGAGATTCGTTGCATGGTTGCGTTGATTCCCATATGTCCGCTAAACGGCATACTATGTCCCATCTCCAGTATTTGTGTTCTGTAAGTAGTTGGAACAACCAGTTGAGAATACTCTTGTCCTAACTTTCCTGCCTTTCTGTGAAGAATTCCATTCTTCATGTAGAGATCACCCTTCCCAGGAGGTGTATGTGATTTTGGCAACTTACGGAAGCACGTCCCAAGTGAACTATCTGTTGCTTGGGCTTGTTTTAAATCTTCGGGCTGAAGATTTGCTGGTGTCGTAGTCGTTTGAGTTTCCTTGGCCTGTTGGCGCGTAGTCACCGCTGATGCTATCATTGGCTGTACTGGTTCTCCTAAAAAGACGTATCGACATCCAAGCATGACAGGGTAGATTGGATCTTCCATGACCGCTGCTCTGATTTCTCCCGTAACATAGCGTGAAGTTATGCTGACCTTGGCAACAGGAAGTGTCATAGGTACGGAACTTTTCAGAAATCCCTGTATTTCGACGGTTTCATCTGTAACTTGCTCTGGGTTTACCAATGAGGCTTGTACAATTGCATCGAAAAATAAACCTGTATCATAGAGACATTCCACTGTCCATCCATTCAGGTTGACAGATTCTATGACTGGCAGTTTGAAGTTGGTGTTCCGTTGCGTGTCCATATTGGAATAAGCATTCTGGTTCCTTCTCGCTGCTTTAGGTTTTACTGCACAGGCTGTGGTAAGAGGTTGAGGCTTCTTTTTGCAATCCCTTGTGTTATGAGCATGATTTTTACAATGGCTGCAGTAGAGCTTCTTCTCCCACTTGAACTGCTGGTTCTGATTTGTAGTGGTCTTATTTGATCCATTCGATCCATTTGGTTTGCTGGATTTCGGTTCTCCTTTATCTTTGGTCTTCTGAGGGAATTCGCGAGGAAGATTATTGGTATTTCGTTGATTACCTCCCGCCTCTTTCTGCGACTTTTCATATCTCTCTGCCAAAGTAATGATAGACTTCAATCTCTCAGCTCCATTCTGTGTTAAAAATGCTCTCATGTCCTGAGACATTTTCTGTTTGAGTTGATCTATCAGAATCATTTCTTCTAGATCTTGGTAGGTTTCCTCAAATCTAGACATGGTACGCCATTTGTTTAGGTAGGATCTTAGTCTTTCTACGTATTGAGAGAAATTCTCTCCAGCTTCCTTCCGAGCAGTCCTGAACTGTTTCTTGTAGTTCTCTCCGTCTATCTCGAATCTGGCTAATAAGGCTTGTTTTAGGATGTTATAATTGCCCAACTCCTCCGGTCGTATCCTAGAAAATACTTCGTAAGAAATTCCGCGAAGTCCTTGTGACAATTTAACTGCCCATTTGGTCTCCTCCAGTCCGCACATCACACACATCCTCTCGAATCTTGATAAATAATTTTCGATGATGTCTGTTTGTTCATTGAAAGGTTCCAATGGAAAAGACATGGCGTTCACTTGAACTGAAGCTGCTTCCCCTGGTGGTTCAGCTGAAGATCTACTTTGATCTGTTGAGGGATTCTGTTGGTTCATGATTTCCAGTCGTCGTAACTCGGTTTCATTGTCCAACTTCCTCATTTCCAGTTCATGTTTTTGTCTTCTTTCTTCTTGTTCTCTGTTTGCCTGTCTATCCTTCTCCTTATTTTCATTCTCCGCTTGTAGACGTCTTTCCTCCTTTTCCTTCTCAGCTTGTAGACGTTCATGTTTCTCGAATTCCTCGCTAACATACTGAGCTAACTCCTTACCTGTTAGGTCGCACTGCTTACCAGTCTCCATGAAAAGATTTCTCAGTCTGGCGGTGTCTGCCATTCTTACCTTTTTCTTGTCTTCTCTGAAGGTGAATACGCCTGTATACCTGGAGAATAGACTTTAAGCAAAGCACGTATGTCTGATTAGAGTTATCTAACTACTTTATCAATATCTAATGATATGATAACTATGACTAGGTGAATGTTACTATCCTAACCTGCTATATTCTACTTTCTAATTAAAGAAATACCCGGACTTAGCCCCCAACTTGTCGGATATGGGTTTGATTGATGGCTCAACCCCACAGAGATAAATGATGAAAAATCATTTTTCCCCCATGTGATCCTGCCCGTTTAATTAATTTTGTTGTCCTGACTCAATTGTTGAGACCAGAAATAGAGTTTTAGAGAACCAAGGAATACCTTTAGGAAATACTGAAAAAGTTGTACTCCCTTTTATACCCAATTTATTCCCTATGTGGTTCCTTGCCTCTCCTCTACCAACTAATTAATTCTATCTAGGGTAATTTAAAACAATTTTATTATGACAAGTAAAATACAATCAATACATGACATGACCTTATTTTTCTTTGTTGATTTAATACACATAAATATGGATTTTGTAAAGTGCATTCAAAATTACAATTTCCTGTCATAGAAATAAGGACATATACATATACATATACATTAAATATTACAGACTTGATGTGCCCATGATCAGGTAGATAATTAACCGTTTAGATTTTTCGCAGTGGCCTGTAAAGCTAATCTTTTACTGGTCTGGATGATCTGAAAAAAAGAACTGTCTCCAATCAGGATTCTCCACTTCCAGCTTTGGGAATCACTCTGGCTATCATCAATTGTAGTATTATTTATTGTTCCTGGGT
Source organism: Cepaea hortensis (assembly GCA_963921405.1). Classification (NCBI taxonomy): domain Eukaryota; kingdom Metazoa; phylum Mollusca; class Gastropoda; order Stylommatophora; family Helicidae; genus Cepaea; species Cepaea hortensis. The sequence goes on from OY992881.1 coordinate 112,246,706, forward strand.
GTAGTAGAACATAATTTGGCTCTTGTTTTCCTTTGTCTTGGCAGGTACTTATTTTAAATAAAGATTACCTCTCCTATGAGACAAATGGAATGGTTGCAGGTAGATAAGGTTCGACGCTACTCTGTCAAGGGCATCACTCAACCATGTGCTCACTCAACAGGTGCTGCCTTCAAACTTCACCAAGTCAGGTCTGGATTGACATGAATAAGACCACTACCTGAAATTCCATCAATCACATAATTCGAATAATATCAGAAATATGACATTAGGATTTACATGTAAAAGCCTAAGAACATAACCAGGGAAAACAATAAAATGGATCCTGTTCTTTAGAGAAAATAACATAGAAGAAAGATAGTCATGGTGTTTTCATGTAGTTATCACCAACACAGTTGTTTGCTCTCAATCCAATCTTCCACTATCAAATGTTCAAGGTTTACTAGCAGATGCGCAGTTTCATCATCACCTATGCCTGTCCTCAGGTTTCTAGAAGTAATACCTTGAGTGATTGGGAATTTAGCAATTATGTTGACCATTCTCTTCTGTATCTAGTTTTGTTCTCTACTTCATCTTTTTCTATTCAAGAAAAAGGTCTTATACATTAAGAGCTTTTAAAAGTCAGGTCCCATTTCCATGAGTATTTGCTTATCAACAAGATAAGTACATTTGGTATTATTCTTGTATAGCCTTCAGGTGTATTCTTCTTCATTAAATGCTTCAAGTGAGAAGATTTCTTCCATTCTCATGGATGTAACATTGATTATTATCATCAACATCATCATGGTTTTTATAATAATTGTAATTAAAATCCTTATCATTATTTTCATAATTATTACATTGTTATTACAATCATCATCATTATTATCATGTTTATGACATTAGAAATCATTACATTATTCTAACATTCTCATCATAATCATGGTTATATCATTTTCATTAAATTACAGTCATCCTCATCATCTTTGAAATTCATTATTATCATTACAACAGACCATATGTGTTAACATGAACTACAAAGTGGGATTTTGCTTAAATTACACACACAGATGCTGGTGCTATGCGTAATGTATGACATGGCTTGTGTCGTGCTTAGCGCACAAAACTAGATGATAGAGATATGAATGATACTTTATACAAAGTGGTGTTATGCGCCGGAGTGTACTAAATTAGTTTTTAGTTTATGGGGTACACCGAAGCATTTCTCTAGTGATAGGCATGGCATTCCACATCAAAGTTGCTGGCTATCATTAGATTGACTGTTGGCTTATACTCCCTCTTTCTCACTCAGCATGTAACTTCACTCACTCACTCAACTCTGACATCATTCATATGTATGGCTGATAAATTCACTCAGTCCACAGACACATTCATATGGGTATGGGTGATCATATAGGAATCCTTCATCACACATTCTTCATACTGTCATGTAAAGTGGGTACTTATGTGATTTCCAAATGACAACATGACATGTTTACACCATATGGCATCACAATGAGGTCTCACCCATTCATCAGACACAATCATATCTATATGGATGACAATCATGCATATGTAGGTGCTTTACACAGAATACATTCACAGATTCACCCAGAAGGACATTACAAGGGCATCTCATCCTTCAACCTAACTTGTAGTCATGCATGCTGGTGGATTTTATGAAATGATACATTCACATCTGTTTAACAATGATGAACTCACACATGAATCCTCACAGACATGTTATCAACAATGTCATAGTGATCATTGTGATCATTAGACACACTTAGGCAATTCATCCAGGATTTAGCAACATGGAGTCCAGGAGTTATCACATGTTCTCATGAAATACATACAATTTAGGTGATATATCCAATTCATATTCAGGCATTATGAATTAAAATACTTCTTGCATGGCGGTTGGTTACGAACTATTATGAGGCACAAATATTATTATTGCCCATGGTTAACAGCCATGTTTATATATTTGCCTTACCCCAAGTGGCTGTACCATCACACAAATTATGAGACCTGTAGAGCTCTGGCTGGTTCTCATGTGCTCATGAATTAAAAGAAACTATTTGGTTGTCCATGTGCTCATGTAAAAAAATAAATTTACTGACTAATGTGCTCCATCTACTTGACTATACACATTCCACTAAATTCTCTATTAGTGCTGGCACATGTAAACTAGTTTTTAATCTTACCAGTGGGCCATATACTTTATGTCCTTACCACTGTACTAAGAATTCTGAAGTTCCTTAAGTCACTCTAATTCATTGTAGATTCAGTTTCATGCTTAAGAAATAAAATGTATAACATGTGTCTAATGTTTTATACATTAACTAAGTTGCTTAGCTGGGAGAAAATAAACACTGTATTCTTCTCCTCTTGTACAGTTTATCTTGTGACTATAACTGAGTATAATATTATTTAGTTTGTACTATTCTTTAAGAACTCACCATTCCAAATCATTGTAGATTGAGTTGCTTAAGAATTAAATGTACAACTTGGATTAATGATTTTTATACATTAAGTCAGGTGTTTACTAATGGGAGAAAATAACATTCAATATGGGTATTCTTAATTAATAGTTTATCTATAAACTATAACAATTAAATTAACTTCTTCGTTCACCACACGTGTTCAACCGAGTCTACTTACCAACTCTCTTCTGGGAAAATAGGCTCACAACTAACTACAATTTAACTGAATTAAATGTGGTGTTTACCTTATTTATCAGAATGACCTCAACATGTCGACACGTTTCATGATCTGAATGAGATGCAATTTCTCACAGCGATTTCGTAGGCTGAGGATGTTCTTTTCTAATGAATTTTGAAACTCTCTCACTCCTTCCGCTGCTTCAGTTCTTATGTCTCATGCTGGCTGATGTACAAACAGGCCATGTCGCTCTGCGCGCTGCTATTTATACGGTCCTTTCCGAGTTAATGTTTTTCATTCCCAACGGGTATATTAAATCTTGGATCGTACCATTATGGAACAAATAAATCCGTTGCGGTGAACGCCGATTTTTGTCGTCCTGGAAATATTTAATCGTGATGTTACGTTTGTGAAAATCTAATATATCACATGGCTCCCCTCTCAGACTGTTGTTCGCCTGAAGAACAGTAGCTTTGGGCAAGCGTAACAAGCTTATATTTCCTCTAATCCTTTCTTGTCCTTTGATTCTTGTACAGAATCTTCAATAGGATGTCTGCTGAGAAAGTCTGCTCCTACATTCATCTTTCCTGGAACATATTCAACTTGGAATGAATACGGTTGTAGAAGTAACGACCATCTCATTAGTCGAGCGTTTAAGTTTCTGGATGCTGCCAGGAACGTGAGAGGTTGATGATCGCACTGTATTGTGAAGTGTTTCCCATACAGGTACGCCTGAAACTTCTCTACTGCCCAGACTAAAGCTAAACATTCCTTTTCAATGGTAGAATAATTGCGTTCGGCTGAATTCAATTTTCTACTGGCATAGGCAACTGGAAAGAGCATTGATTTATCCTCATCCATTCCTTGTAATAAGGTGGCACCAATTCCTATGTTGCTTGCATCCGTCCTAAGTATCCATGGACGTGTTAGATCTGGTAGATGAAGAACTGGTTTTGCTGTTAAAGCTTTCTTTAACTCCGCGTACGCTTTCTCGCAGTCAGCAGACCAAACAACCTTTTCTGGTTCCCCTTTCCGAGTGAGATTTGTCAACGGAGATGCGAGGGAATTGAAGTTTGGGATGTATCTTTGGTAAAATCCACAGAGAGATACAAAAGATCGAACATCCTTTTTGGTTCTGGGTCGCGGTGCATTTCTTAGTTTCTCCACATTACCATCATGAGGTTGCATTTTTCCTTGAGATATTGTGTGTCCCAAAAAGTCTAATTGCCTGAACCCAATCTGGCACTTCTTTGGTCTTGCAGTCAACCCCACTTCTTTCAGGCGGTTGAACAGTATCTTCAATGTCTCAAGATGTTCCTCGAATGTTTCTGTAGCAATCAGGATGTCATCCATGAAGTTGCTAAGACGTGGATTTTCCAATGGTCCTAAAAGTTTCCTCATCATGCGAGTGAAGACACTAGGTGCATTGCTTAATCCGAAAGGAAGAACGTTAAATTCATAGTGTCCATCAGGAGTGCTGAAGGCTAACCACGGTCTAACTTCCTTTTTCACTGGGATTTGATAATATCCTTTGCTGAGATCTATCTTTGTGAAGTATTTTGCTCTGTTGAGGCTGGTGAAAAGTTGATTCTGATCTGGCAGTGGTTCCGGTTGGAACTCTGTCACCGCATTCAGCTGCCGATAATCAATGCATAATCTATGTTCACCATTGGGTTTCCTCAATAAAACTACACTTGCATTGTAAGGTGATTCAGAAGGTGATATTATCCCAGCTGAAAGCAATTGTTGAATTTCATCTTTGAGAGATTTGGCTTTGGCGTATGGAACAGGGTAGGTTTTGACTCGCGCAGGTGTTGTATCCTTCAACTTCATGTCGAATTCTTCAAGATTTGTTAATCCTGGCTTGTCTGTTAGTATCTCTGCATAATTCTCTAAGCACTCTCGAATCTGCTGCTGCTGATCCGTCGTTAATGTTGAACTAATGTCCACATCTCGATAAGTCTCGTTGAATTGCAGTGGATACTCCACTCCCATTGAGTTTCCATGCTCAACTTCTGTTGCTACGGCCATTGCTATCAAATGTGCTGTCTCGGTGGGGGGTCTCTCGTTGTACTTCCGTAACAGGTTGAGATGAAAGATTTTCTCTTTCCCCTTTATAGCGATCTTGTAGTTTGTTCTGGAAATTTTCTCCTTTACTACATAAGGTCCTTTCCAACCGATTTGCAACTTGTTTTGACTTGTGGGAAGAAGTAATAGTACTTTTTCTCCCACCAGTAACTCTCTATCTTTCGCTTTCTGGTTGAAATTTAGGGCCATTCTACGTCGTGCTTGTCGTAGGTTGCTTGCGGCTAATTTCCAGCCAAGTTGAAGTCGTTGTTTTAACTCTTCCACATATGCGGATGCAGTCACAACAGTTTCATCAACTGAATCATCAGTCCAGGTACGAAGTAAAGCTTCTAATGGTCCCTTAATTGGACGACCAAACAACAGTGTTGCTGGTGCAATTCCCGTAGATTTGTGTGGTACCTAGCGGTACGCAAAAAGTGCTGCCGGAATGTATGTATCCCACGCCTCTGGTTTTTCTTGAGCTAGTTTCTTCAAGATGGTTATTAGTGTCCCATTAAATCTTTCCACAGCTCCGTTTGAAGCAGGGTGGTATGGAGAAGTACATATCTGCCTAGATTGGAACATTCTAAACACTTCCTCCATCAACTCTCCTTTGAACTGAGATCCGTTGTCAGTCAGGATCCGGATTGGAAATCCTAATCTTGTAAATATTCCAAGTAGAGCTTCTGCTACATGCTTGGAATCACTCGAAGGCATCGGCACAGCTTCCGCCCACATCGAGCATGTGTCTACTAGTGTTAGTATGAATCGATTCCTCTTCTTTGTCAGGGTGAGAGGTCCGACTATGTCCACAGCCACTTTCTCGAATGGTGTGCCAGTGATGGGCATTTCCCCTAATGTCGCTGGTGGTGTCCAGTGCTTTGGGGCTACTCTCTGACATTCTGGGCATGATTTGACATATCGTTGAATGTCCGCGTTTATTCCAGGCCAGTAGTAGTGAGTTGAGATTCGTTGCATGGTTGCGTTGATTCCCATATGTCCGCTAAACGGCATACTATGTCCCATCTCCAGTATTTGTGTTCTGTAAGTAGTTGGAACAACCAGTTGAGAATACTCTTGTCCTAACTTTCCTGCCTTTCTGTGAAGAATTCCATTCTTCATGTAGAGATCACCCTTCCCAGGAGGTGTATGTGATTTTGGCAACTTACGGAAGCACGTCCCAAGTGAACTATCTGTTGCTTGGGCTTGTTTTAAATCTTCGGGCTGAAGATTTGCTGGTGTCGTAGTCGTTTGAGTTTCCTTGGCCTGTTGGCGCGTAGTCACCGCTGATGCTATCATTGGCTGTACTGGTTCTCCTAAAAAGACGTATCGACATCCAAGCATGACAGGGTAGATTGGATCTTCCATGACCGCTGCTCTGATTTCTCCCGTAACATAGCGTGAAGTTATGCTGACCTTGGCAACAGGAAGTGTCATAGGTACGGAACTTTTCAGAAATCCCTGTATTTCGACGGTTTCATCTGTAACTTGCTCTGGGTTTACCAATGAGGCTTGTACAATTGCATCGAAAAATAAACCTGTATCATAGAGACATTCCACTGTCCATCCATTCAGGTTGACAGATTCTATGACTGGCAGTTTGAAGTTGGTGTTCCGTTGCGTGTCCATATTGGAATAAGCATTCTGGTTCCTTCTCGCTGCTTTAGGTTTTACTGCACAGGCTGTGGTAAGAGGTTGAGGCTTCTTTTTGCAATCCCTTGTGTTATGAGCATGATTTTTACAATGGCTGCAGTAGAGCTTCTTCTCCCACTTGAACTGCTGGTTCTGATTTGTAGTGGTCTTATTTGATCCATTCGATCCATTTGGTTTGCTGGATTTCGGTTCTCCTTTATCTTTGGTCTTCTGAGGGAATTCGCGAGGAAGATTATTGGTATTTCGTTGATTACCTCCCGCCTCTTTCTGCGACTTTTCATATCTCTCTGCCAAAGTAATGATAGACTTCAATCTCTCAGCTCCATTCTGTGTTAAAAATGCTCTCATGTCCTGAGACATTTTCTGTTTGAGTTGATCTATCAGAATCATTTCTTCTAGATCTTGGTAGGTTTCCTCAAATCTAGACATGGTACGCCATTTGTTTAGGTAGGATCTTAGTCTTTCTACGTATTGAGAGAAATTCTCTCCAGCTTCCTTCCGAGCAGTCCTGAACTGTTTCTTGTAGTTCTCTCCGTCTATCTCGAATCTGGCTAATAAGGCTTGTTTTAGGATGTTATAATTGCCCAACTCCTCCGGTCGTATCCTAGAAAATACTTCGTAAGAAATTCCGCGAAGTCCTTGTGACAATTTAACTGCCCATTTGGTCTCCTCCAGTCCGCACATCACACACATCCTCTCGAATCTTGATAAATAATTTTCGATGATGTCTGTTTGTTCATTGAAAGGTTCCAATGGAAAAGACATGGCGTTCACTTGAACTGAAGCTGCTTCCCCTGGTGGTTCAGCTGAAGATCTACTTTGATCTGTTGAGGGATTCTGTTGGTTCATGATTTCCAGTCGTCGTAACTCGGTTTCATTGTCCAACTTCCTCATTTCCAGTTCATGTTTTTGTCTTCTTTCTTCTTGTTCTCTGTTTGCCTGTCTATCCTTCTCCTTATTTTCATTCTCCGCTTGTAGACGTCTTTCCTCCTTTTCCTTCTCAGCTTGTAGACGTTCATGTTTCTCGAATTCCTCGCTAACATACTGAGCTAACTCCTTACCTGTTAGGTCGCACTGCTTACCAGTCTCCATGAAAAGATTTCTCAGTCTGGCGGTGTCTGCCATTCTTACCTTTTTCTTGTCTTCTCTGAAGGTGAATACGCCTGTATACCTGGAGAATAGACTTTAAGCAAAGCACGTATGTCTGATTAGAGTTATCTAACTACTTTATCAATATCTAATGATATGATAACTATGACTAGGTGAATGTTACTATCCTAACCTGCTATATTCTACTTTCTAATTAAAGAAATACCCGGACTTAGCCCCCAACTTGTCGGATATGGGTTTGATTGATGGCTCAACCCCACAGAGATAAATGATGAAAAATCATTTTTCCCCCATGTGATCCTGCCCGTTTAATTAATTTTGTTGTCCTGACTCAATTGTTGAGACCAGAAATAGAGTTTTAGAGAACCAAGGAATACCTTTAGGAAATACTGAAAAAGTTGTACTCCCTTTTATACCCAATTTATTCCCTATGTGGTTCCTTGCCTCTCCTCTACCAACTAATTAATTCTATCTAGGGTAATTTAAAACAATTTTATTATGACAAGTAAAATACAATCAATACATGACATGACCTTATTTTTCTTTGTTGATTTAATACACATAAATATGGATTTTGTAAAGTGCATTCAAAATTACAATTTCCTGTCATAGAAATAAGGACATATACATATACATATACATTAAATATTACAGACTTGATGTGCCCATGATCAGGTAGATAATTAACCGTTTAGATTTTTCGCAGTGGCCTGTAAAGCTAATCTTTTACTGGTCTGGATGATCTGAAAAAAAGAACTGTCTCCAATCAGGATTCTCCACTTCCAGCTTTGGGAATCACTCTGGCTATCATCAATTGTAGTATTATTTATTGTTCCTGGGTGTAGTAGAACATAATTTGGCTCTTGTTTTCCTTTGTCTTGGCAGGTACTTATTTTAAATAAAGATTACCTCTCCTATGAGACAAATGGAATGGTTGCAGGTAGATAAGGTTCGACGCTACTCTGTCAAGGGCATCACTCAACCATGTGCTCACTCAACAGGTGCTGCCTTCAAACTTCACCAAGTCAGGTCTGGATTGACATGAATAAGACCACTACCTGAAATTCCATCAATCACATAATTCGAATAATATCAGAAATATGACATTAGGATTTACATGTAAAAGCCTAAGAACATAACCAGGGAAAACAATAAAATGGATCCTGTTCTTTAGAGAAAATAACATAGAAGAAAGATAGTCATGGTGTTTTCATGTAGTTATCACCAACACAGTTGTTTGCTCTCAATCCAATCTTCCACTATCAAATGTTCAAGGTTTACTAGCAGATGCGCAGTTTCATCATCACCTATGCCTGTCCTCAGGTTTCTAGAAGTAATACCTTGAGTGATTGGGAATTTAGCAATTATGTTGACCATTCTCTTCTGTATCTAGTTTTGTTCTCTACTTCATCTTTTTCTATTCAAGAAAAAGGTCTTATACATTAAGAGCTTTTAAAAGTCAGGTCCCATTTCCATGAGTATTTGCTTATCAACAAGATAAGTACATTTGGTATTATTCTTGTATAGCTTTCAGGTGTATTCTTCTTCATTAAATGCTTCAAGTGAGAAGATTTCTTCCATTCTCATGGATGTAACATTGATTATTATCATCAACATCATCATGGTTTTTATAATAATTGTAATTAAAATCCTTATCATTATTTTCATAATTATTACATTGTTATTACAATCATCATCATTATTATCATGTTTATGACATTAGAAATCATTACATTATTCTAACATTCTCATCATAATCATCGTTATATCATTTTCATTAAATTACAGTCATCCTCATCATCTTTGAAATTCATTATTATCATTACAACAGACCATATGTGTTAACATGAACTACAAAGTGGGATTTTGCTTAAATTACACACACAGATGCTGGTGCTATGCGTAATGTATGACATGGCTTGTGTCGTGCTTAGCGCACAAAACTAGATGATAGAGATATGAATGATACTTTATACAAAGTGGTGTTATGCGCCGGAGTGTACTAAATTAGTTTTTAGTTTATGGGGTACACCGAAGCATTTCTCTAGTGATAGGCATGGCATTCCACATCAAAGTTGCTGGCTATCATTAGATTGACTGTTGGCTTATACTCCCTCTTTCTCACTCAGCATGTAACTTCACTCACTCACTCAACTCTGACATCATTCATATGTATGGCTGATAAATTCACTCAGTCCACAGACACATTCATATGGGTATGGGTGATCATATAGGAATCCTTCATCACACATTCTTCATACTGTCATGTAAAGTGGGTACTTATGTGATTTCCAAATGACAACATGACATGTTTACACCATATGGCATCACAATGAGGTCTCACCCATTCATCAGACACAATCATATCTATATGGATGACAATCATGCATATGTAGGTGCTTTACACAGAATACATTCACAGATTCACCCAGAAGGACATTACAAGGGCATCTCATCCTTCAACCTAACTTGTAGTCATGCATGCTGGTGGATTTTATGAAATGATACATTCACATCTGTTTAACAATGATGAACTCACACATGAATCCTCACAGACATGTTATCAACAATGTCATAGTGATCATTGTGATCATTAGACACACTTAGGCAATTCATCCAGGATTTAGCAACATGGAGTCCAGGAGTTATCACATGTTCTCATGAAATACATACAATTTAGGTGATATATCCAATTCATATTCAGGCATTATGAATTAAAATACTTCTTGCATGGCGGTTGGTTACGAACTATTATGAGGCACAAATATTATTATTGCCCATGGTTAACAGCCATGTTTATATATTTGCCTTACCCCAAGTGGCTGTACCATCACACAAATTATGAGACCTGTAGAGCTCTTGCTGGTTCTCATGTGCTCATGAATTAAAAGAAACTATTTGGTTGTCCATGTGCTCATGTAAAAAAATAAATTTACTGACTAATGTGCTCCATCTACTTGACTATACACATTCCACTAAATTCTCTATTAGTGCTGGCACATGTAAACTAGTTTTTAATCTTACCAGTGGGCCATATACTTTATGTCCTTACCACTGTACTAAGAATTCTGAAGTTCCTTAAGTCACTCTAATTCATTGTAGATTCAGTTTCATGCTTAAGAAATAAAATGTATAACATGTGTCTAATGTTTTATACATTAACTAAGTTGCTTAGCTGGGAGAAAATAAACACTGTATTCTTCTCCTCTTGTACAGTTTATCTTGTGACTATAACTGAGTATAATATTATTTAGTTTGTACTATTCTTTAAGAACTCACCATTCCAAATCATTGTAGATTGAGTTGCTTAAGAATTAAATGTACAACTTGGATTAATGATTTTTATACATTAAGTCAGGTGTTTACTAATGGGAGAAAATAACATTCAATATGGGTATTCTTAATTAATAGTTTATCTATAAACTATAACAATTAAATTAACTTCTTCGTTCACCACACGTGTTCAACCGAGTCTACTTACCAACTCTCTTCTGGGAAAATAGGCTCACAACTAACTACAATTTAACTGAATTAAATGTGGTGTTTACCTTATTTATCAGAATGACCTCAACATGTCGACACGTTTCATGATCTGAATGAGATGCAATTTCTCACAGCGATTTCGTAGGCTGAGGATGTTCTTTTCTAATGAATTTTGAAACTCTCTCACTCCTTCCGCTGCTTCAGTTCTTATGTCTCATGCTGGCTGATGTACAAACAGGCCATGTCGCTCTGCGCGCTGCTATTTATACGGTCCTTTCCGAGTTAATGTTTTTCATTCCCAACGGGTATATTAAATCTTGGATCGTACCATTATGGAACAAATAAATCCGTTGCGGTGAACGCCGATTTTTGTCGTCCTGGAAATATTTAATCGTGATGTTACGTTTGTGAAAATCTAATATATCACACTGAGCTACCGTAAGGCGGTATTGCCTGTTTTCTGTGGGCGCCGAATGTTGGGCGTTGATCACGGCTTCAAGTGGAGGAGCGCAATTGGGAGGGTAAAAACCTTACCCTAGTGCGAGGAAATGTAACCTAAAGGCTTAATGTCATGGCAGGGCAGATCAGGCCCTAAGTCTTGGTCGGTAACCGGTATAGGATCGAAGCTCTGACAGGCGGACAGTTAGATAATTGCTTTGCTGACCTAGCAGCTTCTGCAGCTTATCTTGTTCCAGACGTATTGATGTTATCTTTCCTCTGGAGTAAACTAGGCAGGCTGAGAGAGGATCAATACCGCGTGGGCAACGCAGTTTCTAAATCCAACCCAAGTTTTGTGTTATGGAGAGGTATAACTCCATTTCACAAACTATCGTGTATCAAGAAGCAAGTCAATCACATTTTTGTTACATATATATATATATATATATATATATATATATATATATATATATATATATATATATATATATATATATATATATATATATATATATATATATATGAAATATATTACTGAAGTTAAATGTAGAATAGCCTGATCAAAGGCAGCATTACACAAGATGAAAAATATCATCTGAAAATTTATCTTTCTCTATCAGGGTGAGGATAATAATTCTTAAGAGCTATATTAAAATAATCCTGACGTACGGAAAGGAATCGTGGACAATTAGCAAACAAGTGATGCATGATGTGGAAGCTGCAGAGATGTGGTCTTATTCACGATTGTTGAGAATTCCGCAGACAGATAGAAAGACGTCTTGAAAGTGGTTAATTCACAAAAAGAACTGATTACTCACATCAGAAGAAGACAGTCCACATGTTGTGGGTATCAATTGAGAAAGGGAAAGCTGAAGTATGTCGTGGCAACGGGAAGGCTGGAGAGGAAGACAGGCAGGATGAGAGGGTTTGACATCAAGGCATGGAAGAAGATTGGTATAAGAATTTATTCGCAGAACAAAGAACTGAAGGCTGTGTGTGGGCAGGCGTGATCACCAACTTTACACGGCATGGACTATAAGAAGGACAGACAGACAGACAGACAGACAGGCAGGCAGGCAGGCAGGCAGGCAGACAGACAGACAGACAGACAGACAGACAGGCAGGCAGGCAGACAGACAGATAGATAGATAGATAGATAGATAGATAGATAGATAGATAGATAGATAGATAGATAGATAGATAGATAGATAGATAGATAGATAGATAGATAGATAGATAGATAGATAGATAGATAGATAGATAGATCTTCTTCTTCTTCTTCTTCATCTTCATCTTCTTCAATGAAGTGATAAAACCGCCTGTCTCGAGTTCCTTTTGCCAATTTTCTCAGATAAAATCTTGGAGTCGTCGTAGGAGCTGCGGAGTTCGTAGCAAAAGCTTTCTATAGCATGGGGTAGTCAACTACAAGCCAAACCCTCCTCAGTGGCGTATTACGACATGTATGCTAGATTACCAGTTATTGATCTTTTCTTCTTATTAATAGCCTTGGTAATACATAGGCGGTGTTATTCTTAGTAACAGTTTTCCATGGCAGCTATTAACGCAGAGAAGAGCGAAAGGTGTTAAGAAAATCTAGGTCGCAAGTGGCCAGGTCCTTTGTTATTTATTTACTACATATTTGCTCGCAGCAGACGAGCAATATCTCCGGCGGGCCTATTCCCGTTGGTCGCGGGATCCGCACGAGTCAAGCGGGGAGTCTAACGGTAGTACACACTTACATAAGTCAAGACACTTGCGATTGACAGGTGTACTCGCTCTATGGTCCAGGCGCGTACGAGGCCCTCACCTGTGGAACTTGGCTGACAATTTTTTCGTCACATACTTTTTATGTACACATTTTTCTCCATGTTTAACATTTTTATGAGACTGCTCATGACAATTGTCAGTGTATGTGTGTGAGTAAAGTGTGGGAGTTTGTTCATACTAGTTTCAATGCTAACGTGAGACATTTTGTATGTGTCTAGATGTGAGGAGGTGTGAGTGTGTGTGGAGGATGTGTGTGAGTGTGGGGATATGTGTGGGTGGGGGTATGCGTTTGGATGGGTTGGGGTGTGTGGGCTTTGGTGGGTAGTGATATTTGTGGGTGTTGGTGGGATGTGTGGATGGGTGTGTGGGGGTGAAAGTAGGGGTGTGGGAATGGGTGTGGGGGATGTGTGTATGGGTGGAGGATATGTGTATGGGACGGGTGCGGGGGATGTGTGTCTATGTGGGTGGAGATGTCTGGATGGTTTGAGGAAGTATGTGTGGGTGGCGGGGTTGTGTGGGTAGGGGATTGTGTTTGGTGGATTGGGGATGCAAGGGCGGGTGGGGAGAAGTGTATGGTGTGTGGGTTTGAGATATGTGTGCGGTGTGTTGGTGGGGGATGTGTGCATGGTGTATGGGTGGGGGGTATGTTTGTGGTGGTATGGGTAAGGATATGTGTGTGGGTGGGGGATAGTGTGTGGTGTGGGGGATGTGTGTGATGGGTGCGGGGAATGTGTTCATGGGTGGGGTATATGTGTGGGTGAGTAGGAGATGTGTGGTGGTTGGGGGAAGTATGTGTGGGTGGTGGGGGTATGTGGGTGGGAGATGTGATAGTTGTGGTGTGTGGGTGGGGGTATGTGGGGTGGATGGGTAAGGGTATCTGTGTGGGTGTGGGTGGGAATATTGTGTGGTATGTGGGTGGGGGTTATGTGTGTGGTGTGTAGATGGAGATGTGTGGTGGTATGTGGGTGTGGGATGCGTTGGTGATGGATATGTTTGTGTGTGGTGCGTGGGTTGGGAATATTGCGTGGTAGGGGATGTATGTGATGTGCGGGTGGGGGATTGTTTGGTGGGGGATTGGGTTAAGGCATGTGTGGGTGGGTGGGGGATTGGGTTAAGTCATGTGTGGGTGGGTGGAGGATGTATGTGCGGGTGGTGGGGTGTGTGTGAGTGGATTGGGGATGTATGGGTGGTTAGAGAGATGTGTGTGGGTGGCGGAGGGTGGTAGGGAGATGTCAGTTGGTGGGGATGTGTGTGTATGGTTTGGGGATGTGTGAGTGGATGTGCGATGTGTGGATTGGTGGGGGATTGTGTGCGTGGGTGGGGAATATGTGGTCGATGGAGATGAGGCTGGGGGATGTGTTGTTTGAGGTGTGGGTGGGGAGAGGATGTGTGGGTTAGGATGTGTATGTGGGTGGGCGTGGGATGTGTGGGTTGGTCGGGGAATGCTTGTGGGTGGCGAGTGGGTTTTGATGGGGGGAACAGGTGAGGGCAGTGTGCGTGGGTGGGGGATGTGCGGGAGGGGGATGGGTCGGTTGGTGGGGTATGTATGTGTCCCTTGGTGTGCGTGTGTGTGGGTAGGTGGGGTGTGTGTGTTGGTGGGGTGATGTATGGGTAGGTGGGAGATGGGCCTCATAACATGGTAATTTGCCTTGTTTATGTTTACAACATTCATTTCACAATGTTTATTTTTCTTCCTATGTAAATGTATAATGCTCTTGATGAACGAAAGACGAGTGATTGGAAGGGCCGAATGTAAGACGGGCCTGCGCGCCCAATTTGTGACCCTAATAAAGTTGATTTGATTAAGTCAAGTTCCATGATTTTTAGGGTCTGGCCACCGCTCGCCACCTGCTCGTGGAGGCGAGGTCTCGGAGGTTTGAGGCTGAGCCGCCAGCGTCTGCAGCCTACCTTGTTCCAGACGTACTGGTTATCCACTCCTCTGGAATAAACAAGACTAGGCCGAGAGAGGGAGCATGCAGCTTGGGCATCGCATGTTCTCTGAAGCTCTGCCCAGGCATTGTGATGGAATTTTTGCCAAATTCCAAATCACATACTTTGGTCCGTCAAGACTGCAGGGTGCCAATCACACAGAATTTGTAGCAATTGGAGTAATTGGAATTTGTTTTGCTGCGAAACCTAGCCAGTTTTGAACACGTCTAGAGCAAGCAGCCTGTGCTTTATTGGGGAAATTAATGGCAGTAGCTAATTTTTGAGGCTAAGAAAGGCCACAAACAAAAGCAAACTTCGGCCATTACTTGAGCATTGATTCTTTTTTTCTTAAACACAGAACCTTCAAACCATATGTTGCATGATATAAACTCTATGGACGGCTGAGTGAACTAAAAAAAAAAGTCAGTAAAATTCATACACAGACAACATTGCAGTTGTAGACATATTTCAAACGAACGAAAGAAGAAAAATGTTGCATGATGTATTTGTTCATTCATTCAGAAGCATACATCTTGCAGAACTTCGCTCCCATAACAACCGTAAGGAAAACTTATCGGTCATTAATTAGCAAGGTGGCCCGCGTCCGATACACCCATCTGGAGATCTTCCGTCACATCCTGCACCCTTCTTCTCATTGGCCTTCTCCTTCCTCTCTTCCCGGGCATATACCCATCCATTATTGTTCTCACCAAACTTTCATGACGTTTCAAATGATCAAAATATTTCAATTTTCTTTGTTTTATTGTCTCTATGATTTATTGCCTGGCGTGTCCTATTGTATCTCGTCGGGTGCATATTGCAGAGTTATAAATCATATGAAGTGGGTAAATGAATAATACTTTAGCTGAAACAATTAAAACATACAGTTACCGGTATTGTTCCAATATGAGCATCTGTTATAGCCACGGTAATTTCAAATTTAACACGAACTCTTTCTTGCATAAAACCGTATGGAATCACTTAATTACTGTCGCCTCAATATATTTGAGCAATCGTTTATTGTATTATTAATTTATTCACCGTATATGATATATCGGTTTTCTATTTTCTGTTACCATTCTGTGAGCCTCTTTATTTCCAGATGAGTTCAGTTGAATTAAGAACCGACATCACTGCACTCAGGACATTCCCATACGTGCTCCGTCCCCTCGTTCAACCGCCAGCGAAGATTGTTCCTACTGCTGTCTAATTAAACGTCCTCCTGGTCTTCCCTCTCAGTTTTGAGATTCTTCTAGAACCCCTGTCGATCCCCCACAATCTCATTCTTTCCACATATGGGTTCTTAATCTGTTCCTCCGCCTTCTCCACTTGGTCCCACAAGCGCACGACCACCTCCCCCTTATCCATATCCAATCTACCACCAAGAGGTGCGTTCCCTGCCAGCCTATCAGCCTGTTCATCTCTCTCCCCCCCCCCCCCCCCACATGGCCAGGGCAAAATATCCACACAATTCTCACAATCTGTGACCCCTGAAGCGACAATAGCCATTCCACACGAAACATTCCTTTCTCCACCTTACTAAGCATACTCTTTGAATCCGTAATGAATACAGTGTGTGTTGCAGTAGTCACCTCCAGCCAACGGAATGCCGCTGTTACTGCCTCCACCTTCTTCTCATGCTGGAAGTCGAAGTCTTATATGCCAGACTCTCCTTTTACAAGACTCGTCCATTAGCCTTTGCAATAAAACCCCAACCACTACGTCTGTTTCTCACCACTGACCCATCGGTGTAGATGACTATGTCACCTTGATGTGTGTTACTCTGGATCAGCTGTTGCACTTCAAACTCAGTGCGGCCCGCTGCCCATTCTCTGCACTCACGACCCAGTGTTATTATTACATTGTGCCAGTCCGTCATGTCTTCCGGAACTTCCACCCACTCTCTTTCACAATTGATGGTCTCTAGATTACACACCTGACTTATATAAAGTTCTGCCTGTGCCATCCAGGACCTGCCTCGTCTTAGTCTATGACCCTTAACCATATCCATTGCTGCATGCAGCGGGTGATCTCTGTCTGCAGCAACTCTCAGGTACCATTTGGCCTGAAGTACCCTATGCCTAACCGTCATTGTTGCTACCGCCAGGATATGCCTCATGCATATAATTGGTATGTCCTTTGTGCACCCCAGGATTACCCGCATGGCAGCATTCTGTATGCGCCCCAACCTTTCAAGCTGGCTCTTTGATACTGTCAGCTCAATGATACTCAATGACAGAAATTATTAACTGCTAAAAGAATTTATTTCCAAAATCTTTATTTCCAATTATGTGGTAATGTGAGGGGATTTATTATATTGAAACCTTTGCCAATTTCTAACATAGTTCATGAAGTGCTGTCCTTTGGTCTGCTGGTTCAGTGCTTTTTCTGCACTGCAGTATTGGAACAACTGACTTCGCATGATTAAAGAGAGTTCTACAGATAACATTTACTTGATTAAACTGGGAAGAAATTATATATATATATATATATATATATATATATATATATATATATATATATATATATATATATATATATATATATATATATATATCTTAATTAGCACTGGTAGAAATGAAACACCTCAAGTAAAATTCAGGGAGCCTCCTAAAGTAGTTTCTCATGATAGAAATTGCCTGTTTCGTTCAGAGACTTCTGTGATTTAATGTATTTCTCTAGAAAATGAATTCTGTTTGAATGTTAGTGTTTATCGGCTCAGTATGTGCTTATGGATGGGTCTATTTTCCAATACATGGAATGCTATAATAATTGTTTGTGTTGTATCCGCAGACGTGTCCTTTAGCTTCACCAGTCTAGGGCATCTCAACTGAAATCAGGTGCCTTTAAAATGGCAGTAACAATCAGTCTATCGTGGCTGTTGCCACTGATCTTAACTGTCCTGGCATTAATCTGGCTGTGGACCAAGACCAGACGGAACTATCCAAGCAACATTCCGCCTTTCCCATCAAAACCGTGGCCATATGTTGGGCATTTTCTCCAAATGGTAGGTAATTTGAGAGACAAGATGAAAGAGTGGAGGAAGAACGCTGGCGATATCTACAGTTTGGATGCTGGGGGAAGGTTAAACATTCTCGTAAACGATTATAGTGCCATTAAGGAAATCTGGGTAAAGCACGCCGATTGTATTGTAAACACGCAGAATTCATTTGCAGTTGAACTCCTTGGAGAATACAACAAAGGTATAATTAATGCACGGGATGACAACTGGAAAGAGCAACGGACAACATCCTTATCTATTCTCCGATCCTTTGGAATGGGGAAGAATATAATGGCCGACAAAATTCAAGAAGAGGTTTCGAATATTCTAGAGAAATTGGCATCTTTCAAAGGACAACCAGAAGACGTCAGATTACTTCTGAACGTTAGCGTGTCCAACGTCATTTGTTCTGTTGCTATCGGGAAAAGATTTGAATACGAAGATCCCTTTTTTGTTCGCTTCATGATTCTTTTAAGAGACGCACTAAAATACGTCAGATTGGTGGCATTACTTACCCCGTTCAAATACTTGTACTACCTCCCTGGTGATCCATTTAAAGTACAGAAATGGCTGAAATCTTCCACAGAAATAAACGAGAGGTTATGTAAGGCCTACGTCAAACAACTCAAACAGGCTTTCACAGAAAACGAAGAGCCAGATTCTTTTGTTGCCGCCTACCTCAAGGAGATGAAGAAGTTGAAAGAAAAAGGTGTAAATACAAATCTGAGTGAAGAAAACCTCGTTGCGATCATTAGACTTCTGTTTCTGGCGGGAACAGAGACGACAAGTACCACCATCTTGTGGTGCCTTCTTTACATGCTACACCACCCTGAAGTCCAAGAGAAAGTATATCGGGAAATTGAGGCTAATGTTGGAACTGAACGTATGCCTAACATGTCAGACAAACCCAAACTGACCTATCTGAATGCAGTGATCATGGAAACCCAACGGTTTGCAAGTCTTGTTCCAGTTGGTTTAGTGCGGGAGGTGAGTGAAACGTTTGAAGTTCGTGGTTTCACAATTCCCAAAGGAAGTCTAATCTGGCCAATCTTGGACTCTGTCCATTACGAAAAGAAGATCTGGGGCGATCCAGAAAACTTCCGACCTGAAAGGTTCATCGACAAGAATGGAGCTCTCGTCAACCGAGAAGAACTTATTCCATTTTCCATTGGCAGACGGATATGCTTAGGAGAAGCTCTAGCTAAAATGGAACTGTTTCTGTTCCTGTCTGCGATGTTTCAACGCTTCAGATTTGAACCTTCTGACAACTCTGGCAATCTCCCAACATTAAAAGAGTCTTTTGGGGCTACCTGTGTACCCCAACCTTTCAAATTGAAGTTCATAGAGCGTAACAGGCAGATTTAAATGTGTTATTTGTGCATTGTTTCATTTTTCCTCGCATTGTATCAACACATGGTAACCCAGAAGAATTTTATACTAGTATAACATTTAAGCAGGTCAGTTGACTTACTAACAGGTCACTTTTCGAGTTCTACTTGAGCGTCATATTTCTCAGCCATTCAGCCAGTCAAATACTAGCTTTTTGTTACCGTCATTTCGCTCAGCCATTCAGACAGTTAATTCCTAGCATTTTGTTCTGTTGCATTTCAATTAACTCATTTGTACACACATACGTAGGTGTCCATACCAGCCAAACACGGAATATTGATCTCCTTGGTAAGAAATAACCAAATGTTGATCTCCATACCAAGAAAACACCAAACGTTGACCTTTATACCACGAAATTATCAAAAGTTGGTCTCTATACGAAGAAATCACCAAACGTTTGTTATATTTTTATCAAGAAATCACCAAACGGTAAAATCTATACCAAGAAATCACCAAAGGTTGGTGTTTTTAATCAAGAAATCACCAAATGTTCATCTCTGTACCACGAAAACACCAACGTGGAAACTTTTATCACGAAAACACCAAACATAGGTCTCTGAAACCAATAAATCTCACACCGTCGATACACACACATACACGCACGCACACACACACACACACACACACACACACCAACTAATCGTCATACGTAGGTCTCGACACCAACCAATCAACAAATCCTTTAGTACTAGAAATTGCCACTTAGGACGGAATATATTGCATTACAGAAGGATGGGACAGAAGATATTAGCAGATTCAGTGCCAAACAAAAAGCACAAAAATGGATGGAGGAAAATGGGAAGCAGGAATATGCCACAGTTATGACTTAAAAGTTGTTAACATGGTAGCAGACATGTTGTATTATAACGCAATAACAACATTTCGGGGATGTATACGCCCATGGCAGAGATGGGAAGTTGCTTAACACGATCAATTATCCCTTGGCAATTAACCAGTTAAGAAATGAACAGCAGGTATAGAGTACTCTATACAACTATGATTTGTTTCCAAGCACTGAAAGAGTTCAACATCTGAACAATTGATTATTATATTAAACAATGGGGTTACAGGGCCAGTCAATCAACTTCACTGCACTATTTAAGAAGTCATTTTATACTGTGGTCTTTGTAAGCCATTATATCATGCAATGTAACCAACGTATTTTAATCTTACATTTTGTGGATTCATTTCCTTAGATGTTCAGAACAAGCAGAATACAATGTTGGTTTAAGACGATGCATTTCCTTAGATGTTCAGAACTTGTAAGATGTTAGTGTAGCACTGGGTTTGATCAGACCTAGCTCGGTCTCCTCTAAGCAGAGCAGTTCATCGCCAGTCGAAAGCTTCGCACAGTCACGAACTCCACATTTCCAGCGACAACAGCCAGGGGTCTTAGAAAAAACTGCAATCGTGAATAGATAACGGGATTCCGTAAACGAAACAATGCTCTTGTGAGCACGAGGCATACAGACAGCTTAGCCACTTCGTCAAGGTAGACCTATTCCTCCCCTCCCTCCTCCCATACCCCCGCCCACTTCCTTTTCCGCTCCATGTTATTATTATTTAATTAATGTCACCAAACTACTGAAAATATATGTTTTTATAAATTAAACCTGATGTCTAACAGATGTTTTTGATTTTCTCATTATTTTAACTGTTTACTACTCGTTGTTTTATTAGTTTCATGCAGTAATTCAATGTATTATGTAATAGCACATTTTATAAAGGACTCTTTCTGTTACTGGTGCAGAATTTCCTCTGCTTTTGTAAGATAATTATATTGGCAGCTTGTCGTCTTCACAGAAGATAGTTATTGTGCTTTTAAAAATTAAGGCAAAATTACCTCTTTATAGCACTAAGGCTTCGCTGAATTGTATAGACCAATTTTACCATGTAGCATGATTCTCCTCTCGAGTGCCTAGTTCATTCCATAGGGAAGGAAACACCAACACATCTGGAACAAGACAAGCTGTCGGATCAGCAAATCAATGCTATAATTTGTCGGGGCTTCGATCCTAGACCAGCTGCCGACAAAGTCTTAGAGCCTGGTCTGTCCTGCCATGACATTTAGTCTTTAGGCTGCATGTCCTGGCACTTTTAGATAATTATGAAAATATAATATAACACCCGTGAAGGTTAACCCGGTCAAAAGTCGCCTGAAGAAGTCGGATGTATCGGTCGAAAGGCGCAAATATCTCAGCCCTGCTGTAAACAGATACAACGCAATTACGTCCAAATCAAACATTTCTAACTAACGAAGAAGAAGAAAGTTATAATATAACAATGAAGACAGCTCGAGACAATACTAAAGAGAGTCAAGCTTGGCTTAGCCACGTCCTAAGACACGAGAAAAGCCCAAATAGAATAACACAGTCAAGAACACTGGTTCATGTCTTGAGTTGAAACGGGTATATGGTACCAGCTTTGTGACTTCTCGTCCTTGGCTTGGGGACGTAAATTACAAGTAGCTCAGAAGTCGGAGTAGGTTCGGTTTATATAGAGGGACACTGGTAATAGAGAAAGCTAACCCAAACGCAAAAATTAGTACAGTGTACTAGATGTGGTAGCATGTGTATGGACAACTCTTGAGGTCAAACCAAATTAGTTAGCTAGTCGACAGATCATCCTCATTGCACATCGAACCATTCAGTCCATAAGTGCTCGGATCCCCTCCTCAGCAAATCCCGCAGCGTGTAGCGGCTAACGACACCAGTTCTTTGTTGGTTTATCAATCTCCTTTGGCTTCCTGCGTAGTGTTCTTGTTTGGCCACACCTCTTTTAATTTGCGGTTCTCGCAGTCTGACCATGGTTGTAGATTCGCAGTCATCACTTGGTTCTCGCAAAAGTCTTACTTCTCGTAGTGCATTCGGAATGTCAGCCTGGTCCATGGCGCTTCCGCCCTCCACATTAGCCATACCTGCGAGCTTGACAGCCCGCTCATTTCCTTGTACTCCCGCAAACCAGTCGAGTTTGCATCTCTGTTGATTTTGTTTCTAACTACTCTTTCCTGGTTCAGTGTATAATTTTTTAGTGTCAATCGAATTTATGGCGTCCAGTTGAGGGTCTGATGGTGCCGTAGACATCTTTTTCTTGTTGACCGAATGAGCAATTGAAGCCAGTGTCACCGGAATTTTAAAAGAACCTGCTTAGTCTGTGCTCTTCACGAATACTAACAAGTTCTTGAGCAAGTCGTTGGTGTGACACTAGTGTTATCCTAAATGTGTTCTTGCGACGACAGATAGTTGTGCTTGGTCAAACTTGGTCAAACACTGTGATAGCCTGTGCGATAATATTCACTCTCTTCACACTAGGAACCAATGCTTTACCACTAATGAGATCAATGGTGAAGTGAGTTGCTTGTGACCGTAACGCTCATTCGACAGATATACCGCTCTGTAGCCACCCATATGGGATACAGCCTGAGAAGATAGAACAATACAACTACCTTATTATATAGGTATATGATAGTTACAGGTATAGGACGTATATCTATCTTATATCTAGCGAGAAACATTGCGATTTTATATTTTTTAAGCTTTAAATTAAAATTTAATCACACAAATTTACATTTTTTTATTACTTACAATAACTTGCATATATAAATCTTAAGAAAAAAAGTTTTCTTGTGTTTGATATATATGGTGCTCTATTTTCATTAGTCTCTTTTAGGCGATCATCGTTAGTTACTCTGGTGACCCAAGGAATTCAAAGCATTCATCTCAGGAACTGCGCCTCTGTTGCTTTTTCAAGTTCTTCCTGTTGTTGTGTGTCCATCAAGAATGATGATGACTATTCATTTCATCCAGTGGGATTGAAGGTATGGAGCCGTGGGTTCTGAGATGGCTGATAAGGCCTATGTTGGCTCGAAATGTTCTTTGACAATGTGGATGAAAAATGACTGGCCCGATGACTTGGATTTAAGTGAGGAAGAGTTGCGCAATTCGTCGACCTCACTCTCTCGCCTGAGTCCATCTGAGTCCAGTGGCAAGACAAGTAGAGACGACTGGAGACGAATACAGGTGCAGTGGATGACCAGGGCGCTCTACGTGCCTTGACGTGCTCATTACGTTCCACAACGCTTTGCAGGTAAACGCCGTCTTGCCCGTTGAATCAGGAATGATTTCTTCCGTTCAGTCTGCCGAATCCTGTCTTCACATGCTGGGTAGGCATACCCTAGTTTACCGCTTCAAGTTCTTCTTAGGGGTGATTGAATGTTCGACGCTCTCTTAATATTCTGATATTGACTTTAGTGGGTTTCGTCGCAGCAGAAGTCAGTCTGTCGAAAAACCTCCGTGGGGTTCTCCGAGGAGATGTGGTTAAGCCGTCAGCCTTGCGAAAGTCGTAGGTTCCATTCCGGACATCGTTACTCGGCTTAAGAGTGCAGTGTTCCCAGTGGCTCCTGTGGTTCGTTGCTACGGAGTTGCCTGCGGTATCTGCCGTGTGTATGCCACTCAGACTTGGCGAATAAGTTATTATCTGAAGGCTGCTTAAGTTTTACATAATTACTTTCTCGTCCAACTCCGTGAACTTTATGTTTAACATGAATTCTTTCTCTTAAGCTCGTTTACTTCTTCTGGCAGCACATTGACGACTTCATTTCATTTAGTGGCGCTGTTAACATCACACCATGATGGTTGGCCACATACACAGGTTACCTTTTGTTTCTGTACCAACTAAACAATGACGGACAGAACGCAACTATTTACAACTCAACTCAGACGACGTTTTTCGAAATTCTATTTGTCTATGAACATGACACAATTCATTTACACGATCATAATTGTGTGACGAAACTAACAGTTATACAATAACACTCTAATAATCTAGTAGCGGCACAATCTACGGCCATCGCTACTTGCAACAGGACTAGGTCCAGACTCGACCGTGGCACAACCTCGACTGCTCTTGAAAGAGACGCTTTTTTTCTTTCACGGAGCGGCCTTGCGCTTTTCACGCTCTTGTGACCAACGCTCATTGGCCGGTCACCTTGCACGGTCTGGTCGTACAAACTGAACTTTTCTTTCTGAACAATGCTATAACCTATATCATTATAAAACCCGGCCGTGGCATAAACCGGCGGACCAGTAACAAATTTGGGCACCGACCACATTTTTTTTTCTCTACTATATCTTTTATTTAGTCTAATATATGACATTCTGTTATTCTAACCTAACTAATTCAATTTTATTAAATTATATATAAATATTTAAATCAAGATTATAATATTTAATTGATCTTGTGTTGTCTGTTATCTGGAACTATAACTTGAAATATGTAAAAACAAGAATCTATAAGTATCTTGTTTCAAGTAATAAATACATGCGAATATAATTTTCCAACAAACTAATAAGTAAATTGTATTTTATTCAAATATGAAACATCGCAGTAATATACATAATCTGCTTCTCAATTGAAAATCTTATAGAACAAAAGTTAGTTCCACATATATGCTATAATGTTATTCAAACAATTTAGCACTTTGTCGGTTGGTAGCGTCGATGGTGGCTATAATGACTTGACTGGCGCTCAACTTTATCTGTCAACATTCAAAATCGATTGCCAAAATTTCTCGTTTCAGGTCTGCCAGGATTTTCCTAGTCAGCCATAGCAGACTTAAACTTCCCCATTGTCCATGTCTGGACAAACTTGATGTATGATACTGCAAGCCAATGTTTACATGGTGGACAGTATGGACGCGTTGCTATTCCTATTCAACTCTGGCGTCATTGACCCAGCTCATAATCAATTAATATAGTTGCAGCGAGTAAAGTTTAAGACACATCCATAGCAATCATCGCTCCTGTCCGACTAGAGCAAAACAATTATACTCAAAGATTTCATTATACCTTCATTACCAAATACTATGTTGTTATTATTATTTTCATATTTTATAATTATTTATCCATCTATCTATTATCCATCTATTACTATCTATATTGCAATCCAGTATATATAAACAATCAAATAATGAAATAATCAATGAAACAATATTATATTATCCATCTTAGGAACTCCATTCCTTTTAACATAATAAATCACAATGTCCTGAAATGAATTCTAGTAATTCGTTCAGATATAATCAATCTATGCAAATTGATGGTAATAATTGACATTAACGATCTCTTTATTGATCTTTATCATTTCTATTATGTATAATTATTTATCCTAAATTTATCAATATATCAATCAATCAATTATGTTAGTAATCATAACTAATTGTTTGAATATGTTATTGTTTAAACACGCAATCAAATCATGCAAGCAACAGATGCAATGAATAACTCTATGAGTATACTATATGGTAAAGCTATTAAGTGATCGACTACTATACATCGAATCCTGTAGCCGAGCATGTCTCTATGACAAGTTCCTCGGTAACACTATCAGCCATTCAGCACTTATATCGGATTTTGTCACTTGACTTTTATACTGTCAGTTGTCAAATTACAGATCTGAAATTCGTAGGTGCCATTCTGGACATCGTTATTCGATTAATAAGTGCAATTTTTCCCGAAGGCTCCTGGGGGTCGTTGCTACAGAGCTGCCTGTGGTATGCCACTCAGACTTGGCGAATTAGTTATTATCTGAGGGCTGCTTGAGTTTTACATAATTACTTTCTCGTCCAACAGTAGTGATGTTTGGAACTCGTCCACATGTATTTTTGGATGCGGGGATGGCGGGCTATAGATGTTAGGTTTTTTGAGTGAAATTTTTTTGGCGGTGGCTGCCTGGTCTAGGTGGGAACGAAAATCTGTGGGTTGTTTTCTGTGAAAGTAATTAAGGTAGCGGGCGTAAAAGTATTCGGTTGGTGGGTTGTTTCTGTGAAAGTAATTAACGTAGTGGAAAATAGAAAGAGGGGGTGTGAGTACGGATGAAGGGAAAGTTATATATTTTGGTTAGAAAGGAACGGACTATATGAATGTGTTAGTATGAGTGGTGAGTGAAAGATAAACTGTCAAGAGCGGTGTGTATATGGCCAAATAAGACAGTAGTGTTTAGGTGGGGATGGTGGGGCAGAGTTGTAATGAAAGCGAGGGTTCCAACCACATTTACGCTCGTAGTAATTCTTGATGGTTGGTCGGGGTGTGACGGAACGGGGTAAAATCGGTACCAAGTGTGTTAAATGTTAAGTGTGATAGTGAAACTAAAGGGTGGTATATTCACCGAAATCTTATAAAGTAGTAATGGCTATGGTGGTAAGGGGTATTAGTGGTCGATATATCGGTGGTCATAAATAAGATAAGAGGGTATAATCTTAAAAAACTAATAGTCTGGGTTTAGTAATATAGTGAGGGGGTCGTAGTTCTGAGTGGTTGATGTCCGGTGTAATGGTGATACTTGTCGATCGGGCCCGCAGAACACTGAAGAGGACTATCATCGCGTGTCAATACGGTTCTAGGTGCTTGGACTGGTCCTGTAGGCAATATATCATCGTAATCGTCTACATGAGCCTCATTGTCTATAACAAATACAAAAACACATACAAACACAAAGACAACCATACAAGTATACATGCAGATACCACAAAGACATCAACCATACAATCAGGAACGCCTATACTTCTACATTCAGACACATAAGTATAACGAAACAAACTGACACCCATACAAAAACACACCGATAGTCAAACACAAGCGCGCACACACACAAGTACACAAAAACGAGGGTCACACAAACTAACATACCGGAACATGAAAGAGCGTTAATATTTACCATGAGATTGGGACGGGTAGAATGGTTTCTCATATGATAAACTCGCCCACGGGGCGCGCGCACGAGAGCACGTGAAAAGGAGAGCTCAGGCACCACAAGGTCTATTTTTACTTGCTCTCTTTTCGCTGATGGTATTTCGTTACCTCAAAGGTACAGAATGTAAAATAACACAAAAGTCATCTACACGCCGTGTAAAAACACGAACAATACACAATGCTTTTAACACACAAGCTTAAAAAAAAAAACAGATGTGAATGTTATCACATGCTTTTGGTAGTGTACGGCAAATTAGATGTGCTTGAAAATCTACAAATTAGTGGGGGGAAAAAACATAGACAACAAAACTATCATAAGGATTGATAACGAAATAGGCCACAGTCAGCCTATTAAGACAGGGATGTTTTTTCCCTTGTACACCAGAAATATATGAAAAGATCATTGAAGTACGTAACATCAATAGATATGCAGTCTTGATTGTAGACAATGATCAGGACCATACACTCAAATACACCTACGTACACAACGACACAAAAACAATGAAGCAAACAAACAGACAAACACAAACGCGCACACATTCAAATACACCCAAGACCAAGGAGGGTCACACAAACTAACATACCAGACCGTGAAAGAGAGTTAAAACTGTACTATGAGACCGATTTATCGTATCTAAGCATTCCAAGTGTGTTAGAACAAACCACACAGGGTCCATACCAACTTTTAATGAGAAAAACAGCCAACCGTGTACGGCCACTACTACCACAAACCCCGCTGATTCCATAGTAGAGGGCGGTAGTGAAAAGGCTGGAAAGCTAATCAGTCTTCTTCATCTCGTGAGAAATCGAGATTCTACCAACAGATAGGTGGAAGGCCGTTGCCTACGAGACTATGATAATGAGAATAACAGGCAGAAGTGTACGGCCATTACTACCAAATTTTCCCCTGTACACCAGAAATATATGAAAAGATCATTGAAGGACGTAACATCAATAGATATGCAGTCTTGCATGTAGACAATGAACAGAACCATACAGAAACAAATACGTACATATACAGAAACAAACAGACACGCGTGCAGCCATACACAGAATCATACAGACAGACAGACACACACAGAACCATACAGAAACAAATACGTACATATACAGAAACAAACAGACACGCGTATATATATATAAAGAATCATACAGACAGACAGACAGACAGACACACACAGAACCATACAGAAACAAATACGTACATATACAGAAACAAACAGACATGCGTATATATACAGAATCATACAGACAGACACGCATACAGACACACACAGTACGATTGCCTGGGACCATCAATACGCACGTTTCAGGGCTAGAGTCAGGAATTTTTAATGAGAAAAACACGCGGTGGTAGCAATAAACCCGTGGTATGAATGTTTGCATCATGATTTTATTGGTTGTTTCAAGTGGCTTTTTTCCCCTTCTTTTCCGAGAGACAGCAACAGTGACACACACACACACACACACACACACACACACACATATATATATATATATATATATATATATATATATATATATATATATATATATATATATATATATATATATATATATATAGAGAGAGAGAGAGAGAGAGAGAGAGAGAGAGAGAGAGAGAGAGAGAAGAAAAACCATACAATGGAACAAAAACATAATAAAATAGAGAAACAAATAATAACATTTTCAAATGGCTTTTATTGGTATACAACATTTAAAACTGGACAGGTCTTGACATGAATAACCACTTGGGTGTAGACATCTTGATCGTTGTAGACACAAAGGGAGCAGAGGGACTTGATTATTGTAGAAAGATGTCTAGTCTTTCAGAGGCTTGTCTTGACTGTCGGTAGATTGATATAGATGGAGTGTCATTGTTCCTGTGTCTTGAGAAACTGTCACCGCTTTTAAACTGTTGTCTAGTTTCTGGTGTAGACATCTTGATCGTTGTAGACACAAAAAGACGAGTGGTCGTCTCAGTTTATAACGATGAATTTATCTAGTTTTAAACAGTTCTGGACTTGTCTTTTTTAACCACGGAGTAACCAATCGAAACACGAGACGATCGTTCACGTGTTGTCTGTGTCCAAATGGTTGCAGGATATGTGACATGCTCGAGCCGCGAAATTTCATCAATAAGAAATACAACGCATACAGACCACAAGTACTGTTATTAATGTCTTGTAGCATACGGGTATTGTACACTGGTGATCTGTCCGAGTTTCGTTGTATAAATCGGATAATGTCGGCGTGTAATGGTGGCAAGCCAAACGATTCGAAATATTCAAACTGACCTAGACCATTAAAATATAGGGCGATCCAATGTGACCCAGAGTATGCACTGGTGTCAGTATTGACGATCAAAGCAGCTGGCTGTGTTCTATCAATGTGTCTAGGCAAATGATCTCTAGCGCACACGTTGACTAGTGGAAGGCGTCGAACAACCGGTTCAGACATGAGTAATTGTCTTAGTTGTTGGGTATCCATTATGCTATGTAATCTGTTAGCACTTGTCTCGTCTTGAAAACTTCTAGGACCGAGTCGAGTTCGGCGTATACGACGACTTGTAGAGGTGCAGTCGTTATAACGTCAAACTTTAGTTCTACTGACAGTGGGCCAGATTTCGCCAATTCAAACTGTTCTCCGTCTAATATACTGGGAGTCAGATCAAAACCATATAAACAATACCCTTGACTAAAACTTTCATAATTTATACCATTCCCGACATCCTTACCGATCAGACCGAGGGCCAGATTGGTACCATGGAAAACTCGCATGTACTGACTCGTGGTATAATTCATGGTTAAGGGTTTGCCTGTAACACTACGCCCATCTACCATCAGACTCAAATAGTTTAACTGATAATGATTGAATATGAAGGGGTTCGTATTCAGCTCACCATTGAAACAGGAAGCATTCACTAAACCGATCATCACCCGGGTCGGTGTCTGGCTGAGGAAAAGGTTATCTTGTGTGTGGGAAAACATACCTTTAGGGATAGAAAAGGTTTTTACCACGACCCTTTTAAAAGGATACTTGGCATTGGATCTCAATAAGGCTTTTTCATGGGCCAGAGAGATAGCTGGATTTAACTTAGCTTTCCTCACCAAGAGAGTGGCGTAAGTAATGACACTTTTGTACCCACCATTTACATCCGTGGCAATCAAATTAAAGACGGATTTTGATGGGGTTAGTTTGATTTTAATATCGACGCCATTCAACATGTACCTGTCCTGATTGAAAATGTCGGAATGTAGGCGCCCCATCATATCCAGAGGCACACTATAGCTGGCTAAAGATCTTCTTTTGGCTAGCCCTTTATTGTTATCACCCTTTGTGTCTGTCATGTGCAAAGGAGTATCTTGATAGTATAGAGCTGACGTCAGATGACTCTTTTTGGCCTCTTCACCATAATTCAGAAGAGCTTCCAAGTAGGCCCGGTACGGATACGAATTTTCACTCGGTGAAATAAGAGTGTCGTTCAGGGACACGTCTACTTGAGAAAACAAACTATGCAAATAATAATTTATAAGACCGACTTCGGCTGTGTTTGGTAGGTCGTCGCCATTGGGCAGTGTAACTTTGGCTCTCACGTGAAGAAAAGTATTAAACAAATCAATGTAATCTTCACCGACACCAGAAATGGTGAATTCGATGGGTGCCCCATAAGCTAACGTGGCCAATGGATGAATCTCCACAAACTGTCCCTCTTCCACGGCTGTCTGGGTGGGAGGCACACTAAACAGATCCAGACCAGAATGCAGACACTCGCACGACTTGGGATGAATTAACGCCATTATGAGAAAATATCCGAATGTCCCGCTTGGTGGTGATGTGTCTTATGACTCGATCGCTTTCTGGCTCTTGGTTTTATTCTTTTACTGGGTTGACCTGGCGGGGCGGCTCGTTTTCGTTTCCTCACCCCACTACCTGATTGGCTGATGTGTTGAGCAGCGCCTTGGAGTAGTCGTTGACCAGCATCTCTGGCGTGTTCTTTGAAGGACTCACCAACATTTCTACCAGCTAAGGCATCTTGAGCCACTTGAAAACCCGTCCCCAGTCCTTCTCTCAATAGGGCTTTGCCACCAGTCTTCAACCAAGGAAGAATTGTGCGACAAAGACCACTAAAGAAACTACCAATTCCATGACCTCGCTGACTTCGACCACCCACAAAAACAGGGAGACCACTTCCAGCTTGATTGCAGAAATAGTCCTCGTATAGTTTGGGGTTGCCTTGGATTGCCACGTGCCTAACCATGGTTAGCCCAGATCAAACCGTTTGGTTGTTCGAAAATGTAACGTCACTACTGAAGTTCCACCTGTAAATGGGATAGGTTTCCCCTGCTCGTCAGTTATAAGAAGTTCAATCGTGTCAAATGAAAATCGACTGAGGGGTACGTAATGTGGCTTGTCATACATCCTAAATACGGAGGTGGTAGATCTGTCTAGAACAGGTAGTGTCCACAGTAATGGTACCATCACATCACCAACCACCCGCGAGGTGACAATATCGGAATAGACGAAGACATTTTTTTGCCCTGGTCTAAATCTACTTCACCCACACCAGACAGACTGGGTTCAGTCTCAGTGACATGTGTCGAGGGAAATTGTAAAATTTCTGCCAACTTGTCACTAAGTCTAACTTCAGCCCCCTGTTCATATAATTGGAAACGAGCCTTATTCAAAATATCGTTATAAGAGAACATCATTCGGTTATGTTCTTGCAAGGCATCATCGAGACGCAGCCATTGCCGTTCATTGATAAATCTCTCAGCTTCGAAAAGCAATCTATTCAATTCACCAATGAATTTTTCTGTTGATTTGTACAGACCAGGAGTCAGCGTAATCGTTATCGGTGGTTCGTCTAGGTCTGGAGGTGGAAAGTACTTTATCCACACCTCATCTTTCAAAATATTAAAATAGGTGTTGGGAAACTGAATATCAACCAAACCAACTTCGTACTGGGAGGTGAGCTCAATAGTTTGTGGCAGCTTGACAAAGAAATGTCCGGCGTTATTTTGGGGGTATATTTGTAACGATTCGAAAATGTAAAGTTAGCACTGAAGTCCCATCCTTGAATGAGAGTGTTTTACCCGTATCGTCAGTTAAAAGTATTTCCACCGTGTCGAAGGAGAATCGACTTAATGGTACATAATGTGGCTTATCATAAAGACGAAACACTGAAGGTGACAGTCGGTCCAATATAGGAACAGTCCTTAGTAAAGGAACCATGACGTCTCCAACTGGTCTCGCGGCTACGAGGTCGGAATAGACATAGATATTTTTAACTTCGCTATCCATCTCTAATTCTATATTACCTTATAATAAGACATTATCGTCTGATAGAGTCGAGCTTGGAAAACCCAACATATTCTTCAATCTGTCACTAACTTTAGCCTGGGCGCCTTTTTCAAATATTTTCATCCCGACTTTTTTCCAAGGTGTACCTAGCACGAATTTGATGTTTACTTTCTCGTCTAGTTGGGTTTCTACACACAACTTATTCAATTCCTCGATGAAAGTTTCAGGGCTGCTGAACGGACCCGGTGGACATACAAGGGTTATAGGTT
This sequence comes from Cepaea hortensis, assembly GCA_963921405.1. Classification (NCBI taxonomy): domain Eukaryota; kingdom Metazoa; phylum Mollusca; class Gastropoda; order Stylommatophora; family Helicidae; genus Cepaea; species Cepaea hortensis. The sequence goes on from OY992881.1 coordinate 112,279,483, forward strand.
CCATACCACTACCTTTAGGTGGAAAGTATTGGAACCAAATTTCCCCAGGCAAACCATTAAAATACGAATTGGGGAACTGAATCTCGACCAGGCCCACTTCATATTGGGTCGTTACATCAATGGTCTGCGGCAACTTGACAAAAAAGTGACCTGGTTGGTTGTTGGGAAATACCTTTGGTTCAGCATTGCTCGGTAAAGTCATGTAGAAACTCATCATTTTCTAATTTAGGATTGGGTAGCATATAGCCCAAACAACTACTCATTAGAGCTACCCACAACTTGCCGTTTGGTTCGTCTTCGCTGCCTTGAGTCAGATTGAACAAAGACACGGCAATTACGGCATATATAACCACCATTTGACACAGAAATACAATCTCTGGCCTCGGTACACGTTGTCCAAAGAATGACAAGATCGATGTTCTTTCCCCCTCTGTCGGTTGTGGGTGCACCACAATAGTTTCCACCCTGTCTTCAGTCACACCACTAGTCTCCATAACTAGCTAGTTGCGTGTCAGCTATCCAACTATTGAATGAATTGGGATAACCAAACCACTGCTCTAAATACTCTTTCCCACCAGCTCTCCTGGGTCTTTCTTGTAAGATTGTTTCGATACGATACACTTGCTTGTCTCCAACTAGTTGTATTTCTTCTCTGTAGAACGAGCCCTGTAGTTCCTGTCCCGAATCGTCTTTTACCACATAGGTCACTGGACTGGTCTGGTTTATGCTGCTGACGGTAAACAATTCTTCTGTCCACGAGGGCATATACCCTTTTTTAAAAGGTTGTTTGGGTTCAGCCAGTCTGACTCGGTCCCCAGGTGTAAAATACACTTTTTTCGATACGTATGTTGGTGTATACAAGTTATTCCACACCTCTTCTTGATTACTATAGTTGACTTGCACAGGGGCCATGCGAATACTTCTATGATACGAACCATTGTAGTTCTGGATCAATTTATCTATCACGTCGACGTAGCGCAGTGTATTGGTGTTGGTGAAATAACGCCACATTATTTCTTTCAGAGTTCGATTGAATCTTTCCACTATCGCTGCATTAACATCTTCATTCTCGGTGGTAAAGAAGTGCACACCTCGATCTTTCAGAAATTTTAAGAAGGTCCGATTAACGAATTCCGAACCTTTATCGCTCTGAAAATTTATCGGTTGGCTATCACCAAAGGTTTTACTCATAGCAACCACCAGAGCTTTCCCCGTTTACTTCTGGATTGGGATGGCCCAAGCATATTTACTAAACACATCGATACAAGTCACTAGGTACGACATCCCATCGTTGTATCTTTGTAATAGTCTCATATCTATCATGTCGGCTAGAAATTGTTGATTTATACCACCTGTTATGGTCTGGCGTCTCTGGAAGCGCCGACGGGTCGTTTTATGTAACGTGTAGGTATCCTGATGACGTAACCATTTATCTATTTTCTTCAGATTAGTATTTTTTTTTTTAAGGCGGCTGCTCCATCATAGGCTCCCGGTTTCTTAGGATCATAGTAATACTTTCTTAATTAGGCGGCCATTTTTGCCACTTAGGGGGAGGTATCCTAGTCTTCTTCTTGCTTCGCCTGAGTTTGTAATGTGGTGTGGTCTCGACTGTTTTGAGCTCGACTACTTGAGCCGGTTGAATAGGTGTTGGTTGAAGAGGTGTTGGTTGAAGATGTGTCTCGGCTACTGGTGTCGGTACACTGGTGACTTCAGGTTTTTGTTCCTTGATATCTACTAGTCCCAGAGGCTTGTGTCTGTACTGTTCGAGTCGATTCAGATACCTCTGTAGTGTTTGCTGATACGATCTGGCCTTGTCACGAGGTGGTAGATCTTCTGTTTCCAGGACTTGTTGCATCTGACGATCCAAATCCTGTAGACTATCATTTAGTGTGTCGGGTGGTACATAGGGTTTTTCTAGCAACCGGGGATCGATCAAGATCATCTTCTTGGCCATTACAAACCCACCACGCTTTTCAACACATTTAGTATGGGGCCTAGTAACGCGCCTATGAAACCACCTTGTTGCAGGATCTCTTTCCTTTTCTTGAGCGATAATTTCTTATGAGTGAGTGCTCTCAGACTGTCTTTGTGTCGTTGCAATCGTCTCTTCTGAGCTGGTGTCAGGGGAACATTACCTTTTAAAACATTGTGACATCATTCGCAAATTGATTGGACAAGATCCGGGGAAGCTGATTTCATTACTGCCTTCACAGTAGCTGGGTTGGTCTGACCCAAGAAACGTAACATACCCTCGTTACAATAAAGTCGGTTAGGCATGTTATTTTGGGACGTAGACGACTTGATGCTGGTCGGGAAATATATGACTTCGTAAGCGGAGCTGATCCGGTGTTTCCTGTCGCAGGTCAAATAACAAATACCCGTGTGGAGCCGATGTCGCGTCTTTAAAACTCTCTTGGACATATGACACACGGCCTGGATACATCTGTTTGGCCAGATTGGTAATCTGAGACCCGTCTCGAGGATTCTTAAACACCACTAGGTAGTGCGAATTCAGACTGATAGTTCTGTGTTCTTTATTCTTACCAAATAGGTTATGTACTATATACATAACACTGAGGTTGCGATGATGACTGCCTTTAGTAAATAATTTAGTCACTCTGTCATCTGTCTCAGACATTAGATCATCTATGACTACTAATGGACGTCTATTCCCTGTCCATTTTCCACATCCTGCAGACCTTCATTAAATTGAACACCCTTCATAGTTTCGTAGATGGGTTGCTATTCCCCATAGCACCATATAATTTCCTCTGGAAGGGGGTCTACCATGGCTGGTAGATGGGCCAAGAACCGTTGGACAAAGACGGTTTACCACTCCCCGTTGGGCCCGCAATCAAGGCCGTAAAAGGATGTTTCCACCTAGAACCATGAGTATTAATAACCAATTACCTAATCGCATTGGGGCCTAGCGTACTAAATTTAGCGTACAGAAATGGTTGAAATCTTCCACTGAAATAAATGAGAGGTTCAGTAAGGCCTACGTCAAACAGCTGAAACAAGCTTTCAGTGAAAACGAAGAGCCAGATAACTTTGTTGCCGCCTACCTCAAAGAGATGAAGAAAGTGAAAGAAAAAGGTGTAAATACAAATCTTAGTGAAGACAATCTCGTTGCGATCATTAGAATTCTGTTTCTGGCGGGAACAGACACGACAAGTACCACCATCTTGTGATGCCTTCTTTACATGCTACACCACCCTGAAGTCCAAGAGAAAGTATATCGGGAAATTGAGGCTAACGTTGGAACTGAACGTATGCCTAACATGTCGGACAAACCCAAACTGACATATCTGAATGCGGTGATCATGGAAACCCAACGGTTTGCAAGTCTTGTTCCAGTTGGTTTTGTACGGGAGGTCAGTGACACGTTTGAAGTTTGCGGTTTCACAATTCCCAAAGGATGCCTAATCTGGCCAATCTTGGACTCTGTCCATTACGAAAAGAAGATCTGGGGCGATCCAGAAAACTTCCGACCTGAAAGGTTCATTGACAAGAATGGAGCTCTCGTCAACCGAGAAGAACTTATCCCATTTTCCATTGGCAGACGAATATGTTTAGGAGAAGCTCTAGCTAAAATGGAGCTGTTCCTGTTCCTGTCTGGGATGTTCCAGCGCTTCAGATTTGAACCTGCTGACAGCTCTGGCAATCTCCCAACATTAAAAGAGTCTTTTGGTTCGACATGTGTACCCCAACCTTTCAAACTGAGGTTCATAGAGCGTAACAGGCAGACTTAAATGTGTTGTTTATGCAGTGTTTGACTTTTTCTATCATTGTATTAACATATGGTAACAAAGAAGAATTCCAGGCTTATGGAATCAACGACTGGCAAGAGAAGGTCAACCAGAGAGACGAATGGAGACGGATTGTATGTGCAGCAAAGAACCTGCTTGGCTCGGAACGCTGAAGAAGAAGAAGAAGAAGAAGAAGAAGAAGAAGAAGAAGAAGAAGAAGAAGAAGAAGAAGAAGAAGAAGAAGAAGAAGAAGAAGAAGAAGAAGAAGAAGAAGAAGAAGCAGCAGCAGCAGCAGCAGCAGCAGCAGCAGCAGCAGCAGCAGCAGCAGCAGAAGAAGAAGAAGAAGAAGAAGAAGAATAAGAAGAAGAAGAAGAAGAAGAAGAAGAAGAAGAAGAAGAAGAAGAAGAAGAAGAAGAAGAAGAAGAAGAAGAAGAAGAGTTGTTATACGATTTACATTTTAAACAGGTCAATATTTAGTACATATTCTGACATCTCCTTGGTTACTGGGATTTACCTTGTATTTACTACCTGCACGTATATCATGTATTATTTATATGTATATCATTTAATACTGGTATGTATATCATTTATCACTTGCATGATATATATATCTATCTATATATATATATATATATATATATATATATTCTTTGCACCTTGCCGTCTTGACAGACGATAGTTTGTGCTTTAAAAAGGCATAATAACTTTTACCTATGGCGGTAGCGCATGTGACTGATAAGGCCAATTTGCGCTGTAAATGTCCGTTCACAGTGGGTGCATGTGAACATGTGGTCATTTCCACCATCATGCACCATCTTACGTCTCAAACGCTCGGTGTGTGGCTTATCTGTAATAATTGCATATTATATATAAATATATAAGAAGAATATATAATTTATTACTTACACTAGCTGACCCGGCCCGGCTTCGCCCAGACCCTGGTGGGGAGCATCTCATTTAATTCATATAAGTAGTCATATAAGTTCTCGTTCCCGTTACCGACTATCTGTCTGTCTGTCTGTCTGTCTATCTGTCTGTCTGTCTGTCTGACCCGGCCCGTCTTCGCCCAGACCCTGATGGGGAGAATCTCATTTAATTCATATAAGTAGTCATATAAGTTCCCGTTCCGACTATCTATCTGTCTGTCTGTCTGACCCGGCCCGGCATCGCCCAACTCCTGGTGGGGAGAATCTCATTTAATTCATATAAGTAGTCATATAAGTTCCCGTTCCCGACTGTCTGTCTGTCTGTCTGTCTGTCTGTCTGTCTGTCTGTCTGTCTGTCTGTCTGTCTGTCTGTCTATCTATCTATCTGTCTGTCTGTCTGTCTGACCCGGCCCAGCCCATGGTGGAGAGCATCTCATTTAAATTATATAAGTAGTCATATAAGATCCCGTTCCCGACTATCTGTCTGACTGTCTGTCTGTCTTGGGTAAATGGAGGAGGGAGGAGGAAGAGGGAGGTGGAGGAGGGAAGAGGAGGGAGGAGGAGGGAGGAGACAGGAGGAGTAGGGAGGAATAGGAGGGAGGAGGAGGGATTATGAGGAGGAGGGAGGAGTAGTGTGGAGGAGGAGGCGAGGAGGAGGGAGAGGAAGAGGGAGGAGGAGGGAGAAGGAGGGAGGAGGAGAACGCAGGAGGAGAAGGGAGCAGGAGGAGGAGAGGGAGGAGGAGGGAGGAGGAGGGAGGAGGAGGAGAGAGTAGGAGGATGGAGGAGGCGGAGGGAGAAGGAAGAGGGAGGAGGAAGAGGGAGAATGAGGAGGGAGAAGGAGGAGAAGGAGGGGGAGGAGGGGAGGAGGAGGAGGGAGGAGGAGGAATGTGAATGGAGGAGGAGGGAGGAGGGAGGAGGTAGAGGGAGGAGGAGGAGGAGGGAGGCGGAGAGAGGAGGAGGAGGGAGGAAGAGGGAGGAGGAGGAATGTGAAGGGGGGAGGAGGGAGGAGGTAGAGGGAGGAGGAGGGAGGAGAGGAGGTAGAGGGAGGAGGAGGAGGGAGGAGGCGGAGAGGGAGGAGGGAGGAGGGAGGAGGAGGAGGAGGGAGGAGGAATGATGAGGAGGAGGGAGGAGGAGAGAGGAGGAGGAGGGAGGAGGAGGAGGGAGGAGGAAGAGGGAGGAGGAGGAATGTGAAGGGAGGAGGAGGGAGGAGGTAGAGGGAGGAGGAGGAGTGAGGACGAGGAGAGGGAGGAGGAGGAAGGAGGAGGGGGAGGAGGGAGGAGGAGGAGGAGGGAGGAAGAAGGAGGAGGAGGGAGAAGGAGGGATGAGGAGGAGGAGGGAGGAGGAGGAAGAGGGAGGAGGAGGAATGTGAAGGGAGGAGGAGGTAGAGGGAGGGAGGAGGAGGGAGGAGGAGAAGGGAGGAGGAGGGATGAGGAGGAGGAAGAGGGAGGAGGTAGAGGGAGGAGGAGGAGGAGGAGAGGGAGGAGGAGGAAGGAGGAGGGGGAGGAGGGAGGAAGAAGGAGGAGGAGGGAGAAGGAGGGATGAGGAGGAGGAGGGAGGAGGAGGAAGAGGAAGGAGGAGGAATGTGAAGGGAGGAGGAGGGATAGGGAGGAGGGGAAGAGGAAGAGGGTAGGAGGAAGAGTGGAGAGGAGGAGGGAGGATGTAGAGGGAGGAGGAGGGAGGAAAAGGGAGGAGGGAGGGAGGAGAGAGGAGGAGGAGGGAGGAGGTAGGAGGAGGAGGAAGAGGGAGGAGGAGGGAGGAGAAGGAAGGAGGAGGAAGAAGGAGGAGGAAGAGGGAGGAGGAGGATGGAGGAGGGAGAGGGAGGAAGAGGGAGGAGGAGGAAGGAGGAAGAGGGAGGAGGAGGAGGAAGGGAGGGAGGAGGGAAAGAGGAAGAGGGTAGGAGGAGGAGGAGGGGAGAGGAGGAGAAGGAGGGAGGAGGAGAAGGAGGAGGAGGAGGAGGAGGGGATAGGAGGAGGGAGGAGGCGAGAGGGGAAGAAGGAAGGAGGAGGAGGAAGGAGGGAGAGGAAGGAGGGAGAATGAGGAGGGGAGGAAGGAAAGGGAGGTGGAAGAGGAGGAGGAGGGAGGAGGAAGAGGTAGGGGGAGGGAGGAGGTAGAGGGAGGAGGAGGAGGAAAGGGAGGAGGAAGAGGGAGGAAGGGAGGAGGAGGGTGGGGAGGGAGGGAGGAGGAGGGAGGAGGAGGAAGAGGGGAGAGGGAGGAGAAGAGAGAGGGGAGAAGGAGGAGTGAGGATGATGAGGGAGAAGGCGGTGGTGAGGAGGAGGAGGAGGGAGGAGGAGGGAGGAGGGAGGAGGGAGGGAGATGAGGAGGAGGGAGGAGGGGGAGGAGGCGGAGAGAGTAGAAGGGAGGAGGGATGGAGGGAGGAGAAGAGGGAGAGGGGAGGAGGGGAGAGGGTGGAGGAGGGAGGGAAGAGGAGGAGAGGGAGGAGAGAGAGGAGGGAGGAGTTCGCCATTCCGAATTCATACTCGTCTAGTTCTTCCCTTCTACACGACTGTAGATAACTTCCTTACACATAAAAAGATGAATTGTTATTGATATTGCCGTGGCATGGAGGAATATCAGCAGCAGAGTTGATCCAAAAAACCAAAGACTGAGATCTACGGAGAGCCATGAACGCCTACGCCAGCCGGCACGGCACTTGATGATGATGATTGCCGTGTGACGATTCTGTGTAGTCACGTCATTTTCTTCCCTTTCCCTAGCGTTTTGGTTCGGGGATTCTTTCATCATCATCATCATATATTTACGTACGTATTTTGGGAGGGGAGGAGGGAGGAGGAGGAAGAAGAAGAAAAAACTATGACAGTTGACAGCTCTGGAATGAAAGGAAGGTGTGTAGAAAATTTCATCTCAATCGGATGGGCCGTTCGCGAACAAATAAAGGACATACATATTTACATATTTACATACATACACTTTGTTTTATAGATATAGATGTATATCATTTATTACTTGCATGTGTATCATTTATTTATCATTTATTACTTTGCATGGAACTCTAGCGTAGTCTTCACACGTGCTGGTGTTTCTAGTGCACTGGACTGATTTTAACGTGAGCGTTACCTCTTATTATGATTCGCTTAAAGACTGATCATCGCAAGACAAGGACAGAGACATTAAAATTAGGAACATGGAACGTTAGGACGTTAAACAACGACGGAACATTAGAGAACATAACACAAGAAATTCAAAGAGAAAAAATTAATATATTAGGTATGTGCGAAACGAGATGGACAGGAGCAGGCATCAAGATACATAAAGATTTTAAGATTATTTATTCTGGAGGTGAGGATAGACATAGGGAAGTGGCAATAATTTTGGACCGGAAAACATCAACGTCTGTTCAGGGATATTGGGCCGTGTCGGACAGAGTAATACTAGTTAAATTGAGTGGCAGACCTTTTAACATAAATGTTATTCAAGTATATGCTCCAACAGGAGAGTCCAGTGAAGATAGTGTAGAGGAATTTTATAATGACATAGAGTCTGCCTTAAGGAAATGTAAAAATTCAGAAATAAACATTATAATAGGGGACTTCAATGCAAAAGTAGGAAATCAAGGGGATAGATACACAGTAGGAAACTGTGGTTTAGGAGAGAGAAATGAAAGAGGATACAGACTAGTAGAGTGGGCAAAAGAACAGGAAATGATTGTAGGAAACACCTGGTTCAAGCAACACCCTAGAAGATTATGGACCTGGAGGAGTCCTGATAGCAGGATTAGAAACCAGATTGATTACATTCTCATTAGCAGAAGATTTAGAAACGCCCTAACAGTAGCAAAAACAGTTCCCAGTGCTGATTGTTATAGTGACCACAGATTACTCACAGGAACATTGAGGATAAAGTTGAAGAAAGTCAAGTATACAATAGGGAACACTAAATATGATTTGTGTACATTGAGTAATGACAAGGAAATACAAAACAAATTCAACATAGAAGTACAGAACAGATTTGAAATATTGTCTGATCTAGAGATCCTATTCCAGGATGTGGATGATCAATGGGAAATGTTAAAGAATTCAATCAATATGGCTGCAGAAACAACTATTCAAAAATTAAAGAAGGTGGGTCGTAAGAAATGGATGACTGAGGAAATTTTACACTTAATGGAAACAAGAAGACTCAACAAAAATAATCCTGCCAAATATGAAGAAATTCACAGACAAGTCAGAATATTATGTAGGAAGGCAAAAGAATCATGGCTTGAGGAAAAGTGCTTAGAAATTGAAAAACAACACAACAGTCAAAATACCAAATTAGTGCACAAAAGGATTCAGGAACTTACTAATAAAAGAACAAGTACATCAACAGGCTGTCTAAGAACTAAAGATGGCAAAATCATAATAGAAAAAGATCAGATTCTACATGTATGGACAGATTATGTGAAAGACCTGTATAATGATAACAGAGAGGAACAGTATGCTATTAGATTTAATAATGAAGGACCAGCAATTTTAAAGATGGAGGTTCAAAATGTTCTTAAGCATATGAAAGCTGGCAAGGCCCCCGGTGCAGATAACATCACAACAGAAATGATTAAAGCTTTAGAAGAATTTGGACTAGAGCAAGTCACTAGACTGCTGAACACATTATATGATACTGGAGATATACCTTCTGAATTATGTAATTCTGTATTTATTGCAATCCCAAAGAAATCAGGAACCTTAGAATGTGATCAACATAGAACAATTAGTATAATGAGTCACATCACAAAGATTTTGTTACGAATTATCATGCAAAGAGTGAGGAAGAAAATACAACCTGAAATAGGGGAAGAACAATGTGGTTTTGTAGAAGGAAAGGGTACAGTAAATGCTGTGTATATGCTGCGAACAGTTATTGAACGTGCTTTAGAAGTAAACAAGGATATACATCTTTGCTTTATTGACTACACAAAGGCTTTTGATAGAGTAAGACATGTCAACATTGTGGATATGCTGGCAGATCTACAAATTGATGGGAAAGACATTAGACTTATAAAAAACATATATTGGAAACAACAAGCTGCCATAAGAATTGATAATGAAGTAGGACAATACCAACCTATTAAGAGAGGTGTTAGGCAGGGATGTGTAATGTCTCCAGATCTTTTTTCCTTATACAGTGAAAATATTTTCAGAAATGTAGAAGACCTAAATGGAATCAGCATTGGAGGACGAAACATAAATAACATTAGATATGCAGATGATACAGTATTGATTGCAGACAATGCACAGGATCTGCAACAATTAGTAGACGCTGTGGTTGTACACAGTGAGCAGCTGGGGTTGGAATTAAATTGTAGGAAGACACACGTTATGGTCGTCACTAGGAAGAACGAAGTACCACAATGTAATATACAAGTAAATGGGAATATTCTTCAGCAAGTGAATCGGTTCAATTATCTCGGAACAGTCATATCATCTGATGGCAGATGCCTTGAAGAGATTAGAACAAGAATCGCCATTGCGAAGGTAGCCTTTAGCAAGATGAAAAACATTCTGACCAATAAAATGATGTCAATTGAAACGAGAAAAAGAGTGTTGAGGGGATACATAGAGCCTGTTCTTTTGTATGGATGTGAAACTTGGACAATGTGCAGTCAAGCTGAAAAACATCTGATGGCTGCAGAAATGTGGTTTCTGAGGAAAATGCAAAGAATACCATGGACAGATAGAAAAACCAATGACCAAGTACTACAAGAGACAAATGAAAATCGTAGATTGATTAGAGAAATTAGACGTAGACAGTCAAAATTTTTTGGACATGTTATGAGAAGAAATGGACTGGAGAACTTGGTGACAGCTGGCAAGATCGAGGGGAACAGACCAAGAGGAAGACCGAGAGGAAAATACCTGGATGGCTTGGCCACATGGCATGGACGAGACAGGAACACTGAGCTGATCCACGACTCTGGTGATCGAGTGAAATGGCGAATCATGACCGCCCACGCTTTCCGGCATGGCACATGATTGATTGATTGTTACCTCTCCCTATTACAAGTGTCCCTCGGCATCAGGCGAACCCACTCCGACTTCAGGGGTACTTGTAATTTACGTTCCAACGTCAAGGACGTAAAGTCAACATTTTAGTTCAATTGAGCGGTGTATGGGTTGAACCTGCTATCTGTACCGCATCACTTCTGATGGTTTAGAACACGCGCTTGTATCCATTAGGCCAAGCTGGCCGCCTTGTATACAGGCATAAGTTAGCATTATGATGTCAATGGGTACATCTGAAACAGTTGTTCACAACATATTTTCATCAAGTGACTTTGGAACTGGCCACTTTTTGAGTTCTACTTGAGCGTCATATTTATCAGCCATTCAGACAGTCAATTCCTAGCCTTTTTGAGTTCTACTTGAGCGTCATATTTATCAGCCATTCAGACAGTCAATTCCTAGCATTTTGTTGTGTTGCATTTCAATGAAGTCATTTGTATACCCAGTGATTGTCATTCGTTGGTGTCTATACTAGCCAAACACGGAATATTGATCTCCGTGGTAATAGATAACCAGATCTTGATCTCTATACGAAGAAAATCACCAAACGTGGATCTTTATACCACGAAATCACAAAACGTCAGTGTTTTGATCAAGAAATCACCAAACGTTGATCTCTAACCACGGAATTATCAAAATTTGGTCTTTATACAAAGAAATCATCAAACGTTAGTATTTTTATCAAGAAACAAAACACCAAACATTGGTCTCTGAAACCAAGGAATCTCAGACCGACGATCTATTTACCAACTAATCATCATACGTAGGTCTCGACACCAATCAATCACCAATGTTTTTAGTACTAGAAATTGTCATTTGGGGCGGAATAGATTTCATTACAGAAGAATGGTACAGAAGATGTCAACAGATGCAGTGCCAAATAAAAGGTAGGTTTGGACCATATAAACATGAATGGCGAAAAATGTGAAGGAGGGGTGTGTCACAGTTATAACTTTAAAAGTTATTAATATGGTAGCAGATATGTGTTATTATAACGCAACGACAACATTTTGGCAATATATTAGCCCATGACAGATACATGAAGTCGCTAAACACGATTAATTATCCCATGGCACTTAATTAGTTAAGAAATGAACAGCAGGTATAGAGTTTTCCATACAACTATGATTTGTTCCCAGGTATTGAAAGTAAATGTTATAGAGGAGTTCTAAGAATATCTTGGATACAGAAAAGAACAAATGCACCCATACAAGATTTCAATATTGAAGAATGTTGGCTACTAAAGACGCTAAAACAAAGAAAATTGAAATATTTTGGCCACTTGAAACGCCATGAAAGTTTGAAGAAAACAATAATGCCGGGGTTTTCTTCCGCCCGGGAAGAGAGGAAGAGGAAGATGGGTGCAGGATGTGTCAGATTATCTCCAGATGGGTGTATCAGACGCGGGACATCTTGATTGTGATCGAGAGGTTTTCCGTAGTGTTGTTATGGGAGGGAGATTCCGCAAAGGACATGTTACTGAATTAATGAATAACTGAAAGAGTTCAACATTTGATCAATTGATTATTATATTAAATAAAGGGGTTACAAGAGAAGTCAATCGACTTCGTTGCACGAAATTAAGAAGCCATTTTATACATTGTGTTCTTTCTAAACCATTTTACCATGTCATGTAACCAACGTATTTTAGTGGTTCATTTTGTTATGTAATTTCCTTAGATGTTCACAACAAGCAGAATTTTAAAATCAAAACAATCTTTTCCTGTAGTGAATTTGAATAACGAAGACACAAACCATAGAATGTACGATTTATTGCCTGGCATATTTCGCTGCATCTCATCAGGTACATACTGCAGATGTCACACAGCGTAGAGTAAAATAACTAGATACATCGTTCAAGCTGAAATGTACACATGTTGGCACAGTAATATCAATTGTTTGCCATGGTAATTTTAAATTGACTACCATGTCATTCTGTTTGCACATAATTGGCCTATGCAGATGAATAGTTAGGGCTTCTGCAAACTGTAACAAACGACTATTTTGTGTATGAAACAACACGCGAAAAGCGCTGTATCTCTCAATTACATGACCGGTTTCCGAGACATAACGTGCAGTGGACGACGCCGGAAGTTTATATTTGTGGTGTGTCAGAATTCCCATGATCCAATCGCCTGTCTGTAACATATTGTCAACCCAGTTTGGTACGTGTTCTACAACTCTGATGTGTAGCTGCCACTCTGTTCTGCCGATATATGTAGACTCGCTCCTGCATGTGAATTGGTAATTGCAATTTGATGTGGCGTACAGAGGGGTAGATTCTTTTACTGCTGGGGTGGGAATAGGTGTAGTTCTGTACCTAATAACTGAAGTTGCAGCACAGAATTTTCGGCCGACTGCTGTAATGAGACAGTCCTGTAGGCGTTGCCTCCCCTTGAAAGGTTAGCTAGGTAAAAACTTTGAGCTTAGGGACTGTAGTCACGTCTGATTTTGGTTTCGGTTGTTGGCAGTGGCGCTTTATAAATCCTGTGAAGTAGCCATTCAGGTGTAAAACATTCTTTAGGGTTTCAATTTCCTTTGTCAGTGTGTCCTGGGTGCATATCTTCCTAGCACGGTCAAACAAGATCCGTACTAAGCCCTGTTTGTACTGGACAGGTGTGAAGCTATGAAAATTTAAATATTGGCCAGTCCATGTGGTTTTGCGTTTCACCGATCTTTGAATTGTGCCGTTTTCTCTACGTCTCATTGGGATATCCAGGAACGGAAACGCTTCGTTATGTTCGTGTTCAATAGACAGAAAGATGTTTTTATGCGCCATGTTCATTATGGCCTGGAACGATGTTGCTTGTAGCACGTGTGTGGTGATAATTAATATATGGTCCACATAACGACGGTAAAAGATCAGGTTGTTAATGTCTGAGGATCACTTTTCTTACAAATTTACCATGAAGATGTCCGCTAGAATAGGACCAAGAGGACTCCCCATTGCCACTCCGTCAATTTGGCGGTATGACTTATTCAGAAAATTTAATTTTATGTTGGCAGTACATAGTAATAGTAGCCTCTCCAGAATAGATGTTGGTGTACCTAATTTTAGTTGTTTGTCTCTAATGCGTTCACTTATTATTTTCACTGTCTCATCTAATGGAACGTTGGTGAATTATCCATGGATGCCATGTGTTTATTATTAATGTCCACACTATCCAATAAGCAGAATGTTAGTTTACGGCGGTGCCTTTCCTTAGATGTTCAGAACTTGTCAGATGTTAGTGTTGTACTGGAATTGATCCCACCTAACTCGGCCTCCTCTCAACCGAGCAGTTCATCGCCTGCCGAAAGCTTAGCACGGCGCACGAACTCCTCATTTCAGGCGACAACAGCCATGGGTCTTAGAAAAAAACTGCACTCATGAGTAGAATACAGGAGTCCGATAACTAAACAATGATCTTGGTAGCACGGTAGATCTAACCCCCCCCCCCCCCCCCCCCACCCTCCCTTCATTATTTCCCCTTTTCTGCTTCATGTTATTATTATGTAAGTATCTATAATATACTTAATGTCACCAAACTACTGAAAACAGATGTTTTTATACATTAAAACGTGATGTCTACACAGATGTTTTAGATTTTGATTTTCTCATGATTTATACTGTTTAATACTCCTTGTGTGATTAGTTTAATGCAGTAATTCAGAGTATTATGTAATTTAACATTGTATAAAGGACTCTTTCTGCTACTGGTGCAGAATTTCCTCTGCTTTTGTTGGATGATCATACTGGTATCTTGCCATTTGACAGACAATAGTTATTGTGTTTTAAAAATAAAAGGCATAATACCCTCTTCATAGCACAAAGCCTGGGCTGAAGTGTAGAGACCATGTGTTGCCGATGCAGCATGATCCCTCTCTCGGTATGCCTTGTTTACACCAGAGAGAATTTAACACCAATACACCTGGAACAATACACGCTGTCGGATCAGCAAAGCAATGCTATAACTGTCTGCTTTTCGGAGCTTTGATCCTAGACCAGCTGCCGACAAAGTCTTAGAGCCTGGTCTGCAATGCCATGACATTGTCATTGTCTTTAGGTTGCATGTCCTAGCACTATTAGATAATTATCAAAAGTATCATATAATACATGGGAAGACTAACCAGGTCAACAAGCGCCTGAAAATGTCGGATGTATCGGTTGAAAGGCGCAAATATCTCAGTTCTGCTGTAAGCAGGCACAACACATTTAGTCTAAAACAAACATTTCGGACTAACGAAGAAGGGGGAAAATATAGTATAACAAAGAAGACAGCTCGAGGTAATACTAAAGTTAGTCAATCTTGGCTTGGACACGTTCTAAGACACAATAAAAGCCCCAATAGAGTAACACGGTCAAGTCCCCTGGTGCATGTCTGCAGCTGACATCGGTATATGGTGCTAGCTTTGTGACTTCTCGTCCTTGACTTGGGGACGTAAATTACAAGTACCTCAGAAGTCGGAGTAGGTTCGCTTAATATAGAGGGACACTGGTAATAGAGAAAGTTAGTTAGTTAGCTAGTCGACAGATCATCCTCATTGCACATCGAACCATTCAGTCCATAAGTGCTCGAATACCCTCCTCGGCAAATCCCACAGCGTGTAGCGGCTAACGACACCAATTCTGTGTTGGTTTATCAATCTTCTTTGGCTTCCTGCGTAGTGTTATTGTTTGGCCACACCTCTTTTCATTTGCTGTTCTTGCAGTCTGACCATGGTTGTAGATTCCCATTCATCACTTGGTTCTCGCAAAAGTCTTACTTCTCGTAGAGCATTCAGAATATCAGGCTGATCTATGGCGCGTTCGCCCTCCACAGTAGCCTTACCTGCTCATTTCCTTGTACTCCCGCATGCCCTGGCACGAAGATCAAACTAATCTTTGCCAGCCGAGACCGCTCCAGACACAGCAACCACTCTCTTCGGATCCACCAGATGGTAATAGAGAAAGCTAACCTAAACGCAAAAATCAGTGCAGCACAGTAGAAGTGGTAGCATGTGTATGGACAACACTTGAGTTTAAAACAAGCGAAGGCAAACTATATTTGGCATTGACAACAAATAGCCTGACTGTGGAGGTCAAGGCTGTAACTAAAGCAACAGCCAGATGGCGGTAAGCGTTAACTTCCTTTCTCAGTGACGTCATGTGTATGCTCAGGTTGATCGCGATTGGCTGGGCTTGATGATAGTGTGTTTCCATTCATCCATCATGTGCCATGCCGGCAGCGTGGGCAGTCATGTTTCGAAATGTCACTCGATCACCAGAGTCGTGGATCAGCTCAATGTTCTTGTCACGACCATCCCACGTGGTCAAGCCATCAAGGTATTTACTTCTCTGGCTTCCCTTTGTTCTCTTCCCCTCGATCTTGCCAGTTGTCACCAAGTTCTGGAATTTATTTCTTCCCATAACATGTCCAAAAAATGTTGACGGTCTACGTCTGATTTCTCTACTCAGATCACTATTTTCATTTGTTTCTTGTAGTACTTGGTCTTTGGTTTTTCTGTCAGTCCATGGTATTCTTTGCATTCTTTTCAGAACCACATTTCCACAGCCATAAGATATTTTTCAGCTCGACTGCTCATTTTCCAGGCTTAACATCCATACAAAATTGCACGCTCTACGTAGCACCTCGACACTCTTTTTCTCGTTTCAATTGACATCTTTTTATTGGTCAGTATGTTTTTCATCTTTCTAAAGACTAGTTTCACCATAGCGATTCTTGTTCTGATCACTTCAAAGCATCTCCCATCAGATGTTATTACTGCTCGGAGGTAATTGTTCCGATTGACTTGTTCAAGAATATTCCCATTTACTTGTATATTACATTGTGGTATTTTGTTCTTCCTATTGACGACCATAATCTGTGTCTTCTTACAATTTAATTCTAACCATAGTTGTTCACTGTGTGCAACAACCGCATCTACTAATTGTTGCAGATCCTGCCCATTGTCTGCAATCAATACTGTATCGTCAGCATATTTAATGTTATTGATGTTGCGAAAGTCGTAAGTTCCATTCCGGACACCGTTATTCGGCTCAAGAATGCAGTTTTCCCAGTGGCTCCTGTGGGTCGTTGCTACGGAGCTGCCTGCGGTATCTACCGTGTGTATGCCACTCAGACTTGGCGATTAAGTTATTATCTGAGAGCTGCCTGAGTTTTACATAATTACTTTCTCGTCCAACTCCGTGAACTTTATGTTTAACATGAATTCTTTCTCTTAAGCTCGTTTACTTCTTCTGGCTGCACATTGACGACTTCATATCATTAAGTATCGCTGTTACCATCTCACCATGATGGTTGGCCACATACAGAGGTTACCTTTTGTTTCTGTATCAACTCAACAATGACGGACAGAACGCAACTATTCACAACTCAACTCAGACGACGTGTTTCGAAATTCTGTTTGTTTATGAACATGACACAATTCATGTATACGATCATAATTGTCTAACGAAACTAACTAACACTTATACAATAACACTCTAATAATCTAGTAGCGGCACAATCTATGGCCATCGCTACTTGCAACAGGACTAGGTCCACACTCGACAGTGGCGCAACCTCGACTGATCTTGAAGAGGACACTTCGTCTTTTCACGGAGCGACCGGGCGCTTTTCACGCTTTTGTGACCAACGCTCATAGGCCGGTCGCTTTGCACGATCTCGTCGTACAAACTGAACTTTTCTTTCTGAACAATGCCATGACCTATAATACTATAGTACCCAGTCATGGTAGTCGTCGCTGGAGCTACGGGGTTTGTGCTTTGTGCGGCGCTTTCAGCAGAAAGGTCTCCGTAAAGAGACCGAGCCATATGGAATTTTAAAAAAAAACCGATGCAGTTTCGTGATTGTTTTGCCATTAAAATGCACCCTATCCGTGATATTTCATCAACATAAGCGACATTCCATCTTGTTCCATGGAATATTCAGCTCACCCGTGCTATTTCATTGAGAAAGAAAGAATAAGTGACATTCCATCTTTTCACATGGAAAATTCACATTATCCATGCTATTTCACCGAGGCAGGCAAAATAAGACACATTCCATCTTGTTCCATGGAAAATTCACCTTATCTGTACTATTTCATACTGCCTGAGATTGTTTCAGCTTGGCGTTCTTCCTCTGAAATATCTCTATATTTCATCATCCTTTATTAACAGGACTTGATTATTCCTATATGCCGGTTATATTATTTCCTTCTTTGTCTTCAATGTTAAAGCTTTAGTATATGTAAATTTTTAAAAGTGTATTTAAATGTAGGGTGTAATTTTAATAATTATGGGGCTTTTAAAATATTGCTGTTCCAAGTTTCGTATTCACCCTCCGTGAACTCATACACATGCAACATAAAAGGCACACAAAACATGGAACGGCAATATTTTCACACACACACACACAAAACCTAATCATTAAAATTACACCATGTAGTTACGCTTCCATCGGAATAGCTATTGGATTCATTGGAACACGCCAGTCCCTTTACCACGTCAAGGTAGAGGGGGCCCATAAACTCTTAAGAACTCTTGTTCTCACGTCAGTGAACAAAGAGGTATTGCATAACCTGTCCTTCATCTTGGAAAATACTTTGTTTGCTTGGACAAACCAAGTACGCAATATAAAATTATATATCTTAACATGTATTGATAAGGCCGCTGGTACAATAATATTATTATGCAAACTGAAGGAGACGATAACAACTGTGTCGGTAAGCTCATCACGAAAACAGTCATATGTTCTGCAACCTATGCAAGTTAGGTATGTCAAGTTATATTTTTCAGTGACATAAAAATTTACAGTGAACTTGCGCCGGTTACTATATAACAAACAGCGGAGTTTACCTTTCACTTCACTGAGGAAATCACACAGGTGAGAGAATCACTTCTAAAGGTGTTAAAATCATACATGACTATTTAAATCTACGGCAGTCATTTTTGTTTGTTAGTTGCAAAGTCAGGTCTTAGTCAGATAGGAATGAGCTACCGTATGACAGTAGACGGTACTACCTGCTTTCTTTTAGCTTTTTGTTGGGTTGTGACCCAGCACCCCACATTGTGCCAACGGCTTCGGGTGGAGCAGCGCAGTTGGGAGGGTACAAGCCATACCCTAGTGCGAGTAAATGCAGCCTAAAGACTAAATGTCATGGTAGGGTAGACCAGGCCCTAAGCCTTGGTCGGCAACTGGTCTATGATGGAAGCTCTGCCAGGCGGACAGTTAGAGCATTTCTTTGCTGATCCGGCAGCTTCTACGGCTTGCCTTGTTCCACACGTATTGGTGTTACATTCCCTCTGGAGTAAACTAGGCAGGCCGAGAGATGAACCATGCTGCACGGGCAAGGCGTGGTCTTTAAATTCAGTCCAGGTTTGATGCTATGGAGAGGTTAACTCCATTTTACAAACTATCGTCTATCAAGATGCCAGTCAGTCATATATTTTCTTTTACATCTGTATATGATATATAAGCCGGTCTCTGTGGCTAAGGGCTTGCGAACGGGGTTTGTGAGCCCGTATACTCAGGTTCGAAACATAGCGGTGCTGGTTTTTTCGAAAAAGCCGGTCGTTCAGAAAGCAATAGCAAACTACTGAACGTGAAATTTGCCCGGGAATCACGAACAGCGAAAATGCTGGGGTTGACTGCTACGTCGTGCGAAGGACATGCAATTTAATTTTTAAATGATATATATGGAAGAGGTTAAAAATAAGTCAGTTGCATATTCTTTACAGGACGTCGCAGTCAACCCCAGCACATTTTCGCTGTTTGTGATCCGTGGCGAAGAGGTTAGGGACGCTATTTATAATCCCGTATACCGTGTTCGAAACAGAACTATGGGCGATTTGGCAGCAGACCGCCTTACGTTGGGTTTTCTATTGAAAGGGTATGTGCGCCGGTCGTTCAGTAAGCAATATCAAACTAATGAACGTAAACTTGCCAAGAGATCACAAACAGCCACATGGAAGAGGTTAAGGTAGGTAGAATAGCCCAAGCAAAGTCAATATTTCACAAGGTGAAGGATGTTCTCTGCTATTTATTTGTCTACATCAGGGTGAGGAAATGAAATCTTAAGAGCTATATTGAGATAATCATGATGTACGGAAGCAAATCGTGACAATTAACAGATAAGTGATGAATGATGTGGAAGCTGCAGAGATGCGGTTTTATATAAGAATTATGAGAATTCCGTAGACGGATAAAAAGACATCTTGAAAGTAGTTAATTCACAACGAGAACTGGTTACTCACATCAGAAGAAGGCAGTTTATATTGTTTTGGGAATGAATTGAGAAGAGGAAGGCTGTGGAATGTTCTCGCAACGGTCAGGCTGGAAAGGAAGACAAGCAGAATGAGACAAGATAGAACATGCTAAACAGTTTGACATCAAGACATGGAAGCACGTCGGTATCAGAAATGATTCGCAGAACAAGCAACAGAAAGTTATGGACAGACGTGATCACCAACTCCACACGGCATGGACTACAAGAAGAAGATATATACAATACAACATACATTCAATCAAACTGAATAAATTTAAATAGCGTATAACATTCTTCTTCTTCTTCTTCTTCACAGTCTTCTTCTTCTTCTTCTTCTTCTTTGAGTCTATGTGGCGAAGTATTCCAGGCACCTGCCTCGTGTTCCGAAGGTTGTGGGTTCAATTCCGAACTACGTCATTCAATTCAAGAGTGCAATTTTCTCGGAAACGTAGTTCGTACTTTTGCGTGACGTTTTCGGCAGGCTGCACTGCGGAAAGAGACTGAGCCATATGGGATCGAACCCGGTGCAATGAAGTTGATCCTCTTTTTAAAGCCTTCTCTTCTTCTGCCGTTTACCTCTCCAATCGAAGACAGACCTTCGACCAACAAGCACCAATCCCACCTAGATGGTTAACAATTGACTGGGCTTCACAGCGAAAGCTTTCTACAGGATTGGGTAGTCAACTACAAGCCAAACCTTCCTCAGTGATGTCTTACGACATGCATGCTAGATTGCAGGTTACTGATTTTGTCTTCCCATTAATGGCCTTGGTAACACATATGCGGCGTAACTCTGAGTAAAGGTTTTTCAATGGCAGTTATTAACGTAGAGAAATTAGAAAGGTGGTAGATAAACTAGGACGCAAATGGCCAGATCCTTTGTTATTCCTTTCCTACACAGAAAATTACAAAAACTGGACTATTTGGTTTTGCTGCGAAACTCAGCTAATTGTGAACAAGTCTAGGGCGGCCTTTGATTAATGGGGAAATAAATGGCAGCAGCCATTTTTCGAGACTAGGGAAATCGTCACAGCAGAAGCCAACTTCCGCCATTACGGAGCATAGATTCTTTTTAATCAAACACATAAGCTACAAACCATATGTTGCACGATTTCATGCCTGGCATATTTCATGGTATCTGGTTGAGTGCATACTGCAGAGTTATATATTATATGGAATGAATAATTGAATAATACTTTAGCTGAAACAATTAAAACATATAGTTACCGGTATTATTCGAATGTTATCCCCACGGTAATTTCAAATATAAACGAATTCTTTCTGTTTGCATAACACCGGCTAGAACCGCTTAATTACTGTTGCCTCAATATATTTGAGCAACCGTTTATTGTATTATTCTTTTATTCACTTCATACGATATATCAGTTTTCTGTTTTCTGTTGCCATTCTGTGAGCCTATTTATTTCCATGTACGGTGTATTGTGAGGTGATCTATTATATTGAAAGCTTTGTGGATTTCTAACATAGTCATTAAGTGCTACTCATTGGTCTGCTGGTTCAGCGCTTTTTCTGCTCTGCAGCATTGGAACAACTGACTTCGCATTATTAAAGAGAGTGTTTCTACGGAATACATTTAGTTTATTAACCTCATCATCATCACCATCATCAAATGCCATATCATGCCAACTGGCGTAGGCGATCATGACTTTCCACAGATCCCGGTCTTTGGTTTTCTCCATCAACTCTGTTGATGATATTCCTCCATATCATCGTCTCAATCCATTCAGCATCATTTCACTTTGTCTGCCTCTGCCTCGCTTCCCCATGATCTGTCCAGTTGTCACGATGTTCTCCAATGCCTCTCTTCTCATCACAAGACCAAAGAAAGCTGTTTGTTTCTTTCTTATTCTTGTACATAATGTTCTAGTTTCATTAGCCTCTTTCAAGCAGTCGTTGTTAGTTACTTTGGCAATCCGTGTAATTCGCAACATTCGTCTTAGGAACCACATCTCTGTTGCTTCCAAGATTTTTTTCGGATAATGTTGTTGGGTCAACCCCAAAGAGATAGAGGATACTAAAGTTCCTCTTTCCCAATGGGATCCTGCCCATTTTAATTATCTTAACTTTCAATGGCTCAAATGCTTGAGTCCATAACTAGAGTCTCGGAGAACCAAGGAATTCCTCCAGGAAATCAAGGGAAAGTTTCCCTAAATAACAATTTCCTTTTGGTGGTTCTGGCCTCGCCTCTCTCAGCTAAGTAATTACTATCTAGGGTGTATTTATTTAAACAACTTAATGACAAGGAAAAAATATTACACTCAAGAGAGGAAATGACCTCCTTTTCATTTGTAACTTTGCCTGTGGGTGTTTACCTTTCTTTACAAGTTTTTGGCAGATGTCACAACTCCTGCAATATTTCTTAATGTCATTGCAGAATTTGGGCCAATAAAACTGTGATAATAATCTTGATCTGGTCTTAGCGTATGCCATATGCCCTGCAAGAGGTATATCATGGGCAAGATGTAAGGCTTGCTTACGATACTCAATTGGCAAAACAGTTTGCTCTGGTGTGGTGTCACCTCTGGTATAATACCTGGTGAGGATACAATTTTTCAAAGCAAAATGCCATCTTGCATTTTTGGTTACCTTTGGCTTTTGGCCGATCAGATTAAAATATTTCGACAATGAAGGATCAGCCTTTTGGGCTGTTACAAAAGTCTCCTTCATGGTTTTAGGAGGTAGTAATACTGGGCTAAGCATTTCTATAGCCTCAGTCTGATTAATTTCATCTTGCATTCTAGCAGTAGATCTAGTTACTGCGTTCACACATTCAATGATATCAGATGGTGATGAAACAGTGTTATCAATGATGTCATGAGATCTTAGTGCTACATTAGCTACCATACATTCATTAGGTGGTACAACATTATCAATGATGACATTTGATGGTGATGTTGTGATCTCATTTATGCAAAGAGATGTTACGTCATGAGGCATATCATTTACCTCTGGTAAATTTCCAATTATAATATCACACACAGGGTTTGTTAATGCTGCGCATTTTACTTTCCCAGTGAGTAAAGGTGTTTGAATATATGCCCATGCTAGTGGGTACTTTTCAATATTGCCAGAGAATGTTCTGCATGTTACGTGTCTGCCTGTATAGTCTGTAGGCATTATGAACGTTCTCTTCAGTCCAATCAGTGAACTTCCCGTGTCCCGAAGGACTGTAGCAGACTTGCCATTCACGTATCCCTGATGGATGTTTATTCTGCCTTTGGAGTCTATTACCAAATTAGCTTCTTCATTGGCAATAGGAATGGAGTGGCCGCATGTTAAAATGTCATCTTCATAAAAGGTATTACAAACAGTACATTTATTTGCGTTAAACATATCAAAAGCCTGTGCTGAGTTCACAGGGTGTTTCTCTGATTGTTCTTCATCTGATGATGAACTATCAAATAAGGCGGCATTGGCTTTCTTGGTCATTTGCCTACCTTTACAATCATGGCGATAATGTCCATACGCCTTACAGAGGAAACATTTACGCAAATTTCTAAAGGATTTACGCTCCTTATCTTGTCTGTTTACGATGTTCTGTAAATATGTAAGATATGCGGGGTTCTTGTCGCACATCTCGCCTTGATGATGTGAAATTCTACAATATTTACAATGGTTGTACTTCTCATATGTAGGCTTATAAGGTTTTTGCCTACTATAGGGTTTGTCATAGTTAGCCGATGCTAAAAAATTTGTATCAGTAGCTTCATTGGCAAAACAATGTTTGTTGGCTGTGTAATAAGCCGAACCACGCCTCTCAATCTGCTCTACACTCGTACATTCATTCTCTTGCAAAAATTTTGAAAATGCTGATGGAATGGATGGAATGACTTTATCTCTAATGATAAGATCCTCTAACTTTTGATAGTTCTTATCAATTTTAGCTGCTGAAGTCCATTTGGTAAATATGTCTCGGACTAAGCAGAGGTAGTCAGAGAACGTTTGAGTCGGTTTGGGGCTCAACTTGCTGAATTGTTCTCTGTAACCTGCCTCATCTAACATAAAATGTGCCATAATCTTTGATTTTAGATAATGGTAATCTTTTCTGAGGTCTTTGGGGATAGTCTCTATGACTTTCAGAGGCTCCCCTGATAAACTTCTCATATAAATTATATTCCATTCTGACAATGGAATCTGGTAATGGTCCATTAAAGTCTCAAAATTTTGGGTGAAGGCTGCAATGCAGTCACCCGAGGTATAATTTCTTACGATACCTTGATATTTCTTGTACTGGTTTTCTTTCTCCAGTCTCTCAGATTTCTTAGACTCTTTGTTTATAGCAGTCACAGTATCAAGTTGTTTAATCTTTAGTTGCAATTCCAGCTCTTCCCGCTTACTTTGAGCTGCTATCTCTGCCTTTTTCAGTTCGATATCTAACTCTGCTTGTTTTGTTGCGGTTGCTGCCTCTGCTTGCTTTAAGGCTGTTTCTGCCTCTACTTGCTTGGCAGCTCTTTCAGTCTCTGCCTGCTTTAATGCTCTTTCAGCTGCTCTTTCTTCACGCTCGTGGTATTCAGAGTATTTCTTCTCACTCCACTTCGTTAGTTCATCACCTGTTAATTTTAACAATAAACCCCATATCGATGAAATCATTTAATGAAGACATGATGGAAAATTTAAATGAAATATCAGACACACAATTTGTTACAAGTTGTTAGTAAAGTGAACAATTTACAATTGTGTTCTACTTACAATATGTGCCTAAATTTGCATCCGAAAGTATATAGAAAGAAAAATATACTCAAGTGTACTGGATGCGGTGGAGCACGGTTGAAATTCGGGCTAGGAACTGTAGGGTCGCTACTTCAAAACACAAATGACCTCTACGGGCAAGGGTTTCAGATGGCACAGAAAACCTGCTTTGTTTTTGGAGGAAATAAATTAGCGTCTATTTGATGTGGTGTGTATGCTTGTCACTAAGTTTTGATTAGGTTTGTATGGCGTTGAGTGTAATTGTAGGTCGTAATGTCGTCAGTCAACAATTTTTATTTTTCAAACCACAAGTTACTTTCTTTCCGAAACTTTCTGCTTTACACAATTCACTTTACAAAGACAAGCTGACTATATCTCAACACTCTACAACATTGATGACACATCACTTACATTAAGATGACATTCAGTAAGGACATAGACATCAAGTTTACAAGATGGCGACAAGGTCACAATGGCGACAACTTCACAATGTCGACAAGGTCAAAACGGTGACAAGTTCCACAATCACAAATGTTTTACACGTTTACAAGATCAAACAATATGTATGTACTTTACGTTCACATCTAGTTTCCATGTTTAAAAATGTAATAATATATACCAAAATGAGCCTTCACAATCACATTTAAATGTACTCTAAAGTTGGACAAAAATTTCTAAGTTCACAACTCTAGGTTTAAATGTTAATTACTTAAACCACGTTCATTTTAAAGCCGGACGAATGCCACCACGTCCACACATGTCAGGGTCTTAAACCTGGCTCGTTAAACCTAACACATGTGAGACAGTACAAGTACAACGTGATTTGACTTGAGACTCAACGACACGAAGTTTCAATGGATTTATTTACAGATCACATGCAATACGATCTAGAGATGATCATTTCAATACATAAGTTATAACAATACACTTACAGGCAACCCACAGCTTACAGTCTATCTCACAAGATGTACAAGCACTCGACTTTCGGGCACAGAACTACACGAAACCTTTCTCTCATCATACGTCCAGTCGAGTCCGAGTCCCAGAGCTGTCTGGCTATTTCTCGCAACGC
Source organism: Cepaea hortensis (assembly GCA_963921405.1). Taxonomy (NCBI): domain Eukaryota; kingdom Metazoa; phylum Mollusca; class Gastropoda; order Stylommatophora; family Helicidae; genus Cepaea; species Cepaea hortensis. The sequence goes on from OY992881.1 coordinate 112,305,167, forward strand.
GCCTGCCCACCTGAAGTGGCTTTACGAGGCCTGCGTGCGTCCTGCTTTGTCCTTGCCTGACCGCTGGCTGTCTCGTCAGCCAGCAACCTCGCAGGCAGGTAACTAATACTCGCCTGGCGGGCGTAACGATGTTACAGCATCCCCGCTAGGGACTATTCGCCTGGCGGGCGTAACGATGTTCCTGCATCTCTGCTGGCAATACTTTAGACTCTGACAAACATGCGTTTAATAATAGAGATGTGCAGAGAATTTAATGTAAACCTATTCTCATGTTTTGTGGATTATTCAAAGGCATTTGACTGTGTACAGCATCAGAAACTTTGGGAAATCATGAGGAATATGGGCTTTCCTTCACATGTAGTACATCTCATAAAAATGCTATATCTAGACCAACAAGCAGCAGTTAGAATAGATGGCGAGACATCAGATTGGTTTTACATCAAGCAAGGAGTCCGTCAGGGCTGCGTGCTGTCACCCTATTTGTTTAACCTGTACGCCGAAAATATAATGAGAAATGTAAGAGATGGTATAAACAGGGAGCCATATGATGCCCTAAATATCGGCGGTCATGACATACCAGAGATTCGATATGCTGATGATACAGTATTACTATCCACAACACAGAATGACATAGAAAACCTAATAGCCTCAACACAATTGAATAGTGAAAATCACAACTTATATCTTAACATAGCAAAAACTAAGATAATGCATACAGATAAAACTACTATGGAGAAAGAAATATACATTAATGGGGAAAAATTGGAGGTGGTGGAAAATTTTGAATATCTTGGGTCATTGATTACCAATAATGGTGACACAATGAAAGAAATTAAACGGCGACTATCCATTGCTCTTCAAAGACTAAAACAGATGAATAAATTATGGAGTGGGACAGACAGAACTACAAAAATTAGATTTTTAAGAGCATGCATCTTTCCCATTGCAACATACGCCTGTGAGACATGGAAACTTACTAAACAAGCTGAACAGCGCATGCATGCCTTTGAATATAAATGTTATAGACGAGTTCTAAGAATATCTTGGGTAAAGAAAAGAACAAATGCATCCATACTTCAAGAGTTGAATATTGAGGAGGGATGGCTATTTAAGACGATACAACAAAGAAAATTGAAGTATTTTGGTCACTTGAAACGTCACGACAGTTTGGAGAGAACAATAATGGAAGGGTATATGCCTGGGAAGAGAGGAAGAGGAAGGCCAAAGAGAAGATGGGTGCAGGATGTGGCGGATGATCTCCAGATGGGTGTATCAGACGCGGGACATCTTGCTTGTGATCGAGAAGTTTTCCGGAAGGTTGTTATGGGAGCGAGGTTCTGTAAAGGACATGCTACTGCTACTGTTACTGATGTGACGGTTGTAAGCGGTATATCACAATGGTCTCTGCCATACAGCAAAACAGGTTCTATATATAGCACTTCAGCACACTCTATTTTACATTCAATGATAGTGATTTGTGCAAAAGATACTCTTCATTTCCTAAAATGCAGCTTTTGCTTGCCATGATCTGCTGTTAATGTATATTGTGCTACTTCCATTTAATGTTATAAACGCCTCTAGGTTGTTAAAACTATCTACTTGGTTAAGAATGTTCCCATCCATTTCCATTTCAGATTTTTGGTGTTACCTTTATTTTATATCACAATTGTTACTGTTTTCTTGATATTCAAGGAGAGTCCTGGGAAGAAACTATATAGGGCACTGGTAGTAATAACGAACCTTAAGTACAAATCAGAGAAAGGCCTAGAGTAGTTTCTCGTGATAGAAATTATCTTGTTCGTTCAGGGATTTCTGAGATTTCCTGTATTTCTCTAGAAAATAAATTAAATTGGAATGTTAGTGTTAATCGGCTAAGTATGTGTTATGGGTGATACTATTTTCCAATGTATAACCTGCTATAATAAATTGTTTATTTTATCCGCAGACGTGTCCTTTAGCTTTACCAAAGTGGGGCATCTCTACTTAAATCAGGTGCTTTTAAAATGGCAGTAGCAATCAGCCTATCGTGGTTTTTGCCACTTATCTTGACAGTCCTAGCAGTATTCTGGTTGTGGACAAAGACCAGGCGGAACTATCCAAACAATATTCCGCCTTTCCCATCCAAACCGTGGCCATATGTTGGGCATTTCCTCCAAATGGTAGGTAATTTGAGAGACAAGATGAAGGAGTGGAGGAAGAAAGCTGGAGATATCTACAGTTTGGATGTTGGCGGAAGGTTAAACATTCTCGTTAACGATTACAATACCATCAAGGAAATCTGGGTCAAGCATGCTGACTATATTGTCAACACACAGAATTCATTTGCAGTCGAACTCATTGGAGAATACAACAAAGGTATACTTAATGCACGGGATGACAACTGGAAAGAGCAACGGACAACATCCTTATCTATTCTCCGATCCTTTGGAATGGGAAAGAATATAATGGCCGACAAAATTCAAGAAGAGGTTTTGAATATTCTAGACAAATTGGCATCTTTCAAAGGACAACCAGAAGACGTCAGATTACTTCTGAACGTTTGCGTATCCAACGTCATTTGTTCGGTTGCTGTCGGGAAAAGATTTGAATACGAAGATCCATTTTTTGTTCGCTTCATGCTTCTTTTAAGAGACGCGCTAAAATACCTCAGATTGGTGGCAATACTTACCCCGTTTAAATACTTGTACTACCTCCCTGGTGATCTATTTAGCATACAGAAATGGTTGAAATCTTCCACTGAAATAAATGAGAGGTTCAGTAAGGCCTACGTAAAACAGCTGAAACAATCTTTCAGTGAAAACGAAGAGCCAGATAACTTTATTGCCGCCTACCTCAAGGAGATGAAGAAAGTGAATGAAAAAGGTGTAAATACAAATCTTAGTGATGACAATCTCGTTGCGATCATTCGAATTCTATTTCAGGCGGGAACAGAGACAACAAGTACCACCATCTTGTGGTGCCTTCTTTACATGCTACATCACCCTGAAGTCCAAGAGAAAGTCTATCGAGAAATTGAGGCTAATGTTGGAACTGAACGTATGCCTAACATATCGGACAAACCAAAACTGACCTATCTAAATGCAGTGATCATGGAAACCCAACGGTTTGCAAGTCTTGTTCCAGTTGGTTTAGTGCGGGAGGTGAGTGAAACGTTTGAAGTTCGCGGTTTCACAATTCCCAAAGGCAGTTTAATCTGGCCAATCTTGGACTCTGTCCATTACGAAAAGAAGATCTGGGGCGATCCAGAAAACTTCCGACCTGAAAGGTTCATCGACAAGAATGGAGCTCTCATCAACCGAGAAGAACTTATCCCATTTTCCATTGGCAGACGAATATGCTTAGGAGAAGCTCTAGCTAAAATGGAACTGTTCCTGTTCCTGTCTGCGATGTTTCAACGCTTCAGATTTGAACCTGCTGACAGTTCTTGCAACCTCCCAACATTAAAAGAGTCTTTTGGGACGACATGTGTACCCCAACCTTTCAAACTGAAGTTTATAGAGCGTAACAGGCAGAATTAAAGGTGTTGTTTATGCATTGATTCGTGTTTTCTATCATTGTATTAACACATGGTAACCCAGAAGAATGTTTGTTATCTGATTATTATATTTTAAACAGGTCAATATTTAGTCCACATTCAGACATCTCGTTGGTTCATTCATTCAGTAGCATGTCCTTTGCAGAACCTCGCTCCCATAACAACCTTCCGGAAAGCTTCTCGATCACAAGCAAGATGTCCCGCGTCTGATACACCCATCTGGAGATCATCCGCCACATCCTGGACCCATCTTCTCTTTGGCCTTCCTCTTCCTCTCTTCCCAGGCATATACCCTTCCATTATTGTTCTCTCCAAACTTTCGTGACGTTTCAAGTGACCAAAATACTTCAATACTTCAATACTTCTCGTTGGTTACTGGGTTTATTAACTTGAATTTATTACTCATTTGTTACTCGCATGTATATCATTTATTACTTGCATGTGTATAATTTTTGTTACTTGCATGTATATCATTTATTACTTATATGTATATTATTTATTACTTGCATGTATATCATTTATTACTTATATATATATATATATATATATATATATATATATATATATATATATATATATATATATATATAATTTATTACTTGCATGTATATAATTTATTTATCATTTATTACTTGCATGGAACACTAGCGTAGTCTTCACACGTGCTACTATTTATAGTGCACTGGATTGATTTTAACGTGAGCTTTACATCCCCTATTACAAGTGTCTCTCGGCATCAGGCGAACCCACTCCCACTTCAGTGATACTTGTAATTTACGTCCCAATGTCAACATTTTAGTTCAATTGAGCTGTGTATGGGCTGAACCCGCTACCTCGACATCATCACTTCTGATGATTTAGAACGCGCGCTTGTAACCATTAGGCCAAGCTGGCCGCCTTGTATTCAGGCATAAGTTAGCATTATGATGTCAATAGGTGCCCCTAAAACAGTTGTTCACAACATATTTTCATCAAGTGACTTTGGAACTGGCCACTTTTCGAATTCTACTTGAGCGTCATATTTATCAACCATTCAGACAGTCAATTCATAGCATTTTGTTGTGTTGCATTTCAATGAAGTCATTTGTATACCCAGTGATTGCCATTCGTTGGTGCCTATACCAGCCAAACACGGAATATTGATCTCCTTGGTAAGAAATAACCAAATATAGATTTCTATACCAAGAAATCACCAACCGTGGATCTTTATACCATGAAATTATCAAAAGTTGGTCTCTATACCAAGAAATCACCAAACGTTAGTATTTTTATCAAGAAACGAAAATACCAAACATTGGTCTCTGAATTGAAATCTCAGACCGTCGATCTATGTACCAACTAATCATCATACGTAGGTCTCGACACCAATCAATCACCAATGATTTTAGTACTAGAAATTGCTATTTGGGGCGGAACAGATTGCATTACAGAAGAATGGGACAGAAGATGTCAACAGATTCGGTGCCAAATAAAATGTAAGTTTAGACAAATTAAAAATGAATGGCGGAAAATGTGAATGAGGGGTGTGTCATAGTAATAACTTAAAAGTTATTAATATGATAGCAGATATGTGTTATTATAACGCAATAACAATATTTAGCAATATATTAGCCCATGACAGATACATGAAGTCGCTAAACACGATTAATTATCCCATGGCACTTAATCAGTGAAGAAATTAACTGCAGGTATAGAGTATTCCATACAACTATGATTTGTTCCCAGGTACTGAAAGTAAATGTTATAGACGGGTTCTAAGAATATCTTGGATACAGAAAAGAACAAATTCACCCATACGACAATATATCAGTATTGAATAATGTTGGCTATTAAATACGCTAAAACAAAGAAAATTGAAATATTTTGGTCATTTGAAACATCATGAAAGTTTGGAGAGAACAATAATGGAGGGGAATATGCCCGGGAAAAGAGGAAGAGGAAGATAGGTGCAGGATGTGGCAGATTATCTCCAGATGAGTGTATCTGACTCGGAACATCTTGCTTTACACCGAGAAATTTTCCGAGAGGTTGTTATGGGAGCGAGATTCTGCAAATGAAATGCTACTGAATGAATGAATTACTGAAAGAGTTCAACATCTGATCAAATTGATTATTATATTAAATAAAGGGGTTACATGGGAAGTCAATCAACTTCATTACACGAATTTAAGAAGCCATTTTATATTGGGTTCTTTCTAAACCATTTTATCATGTCATGTAACCAAAGTATTTTAGTGGTAAATTTTGTTAAGTAATATCCTTAGATGTTCACAACAAGCAGAATGTTAGTTTACGACGGTGCATTTACTTAGATGGTCAGAACTTGTCAGATGTTAGTGTTGCACTGGGATTGATCACACGTAGCTCGGTCTCCTCTCAGCAGAGCAGTTCATCGTCTGCCGAAAGCTTAGCACGGCACATGAACTCCGCATTTTCGGCGACAAAAGCCATGGATCTTAGAAAAAACTGCACTCATGAATAGAATACGGTAGTCCCAAAACGAAGCAATGATCTTGGGAGTACGAGTCAGACAGACGGTTTAACGACTTCATCATTGTAGACATATTCCCCCTGCCAGGGTGTGAATGATGGGCTTAGGCGAATTAACAGATTCCTAAGCATATTAGTTATAACTTCTCGCCTCCTGTCCCATTCGCCACTGTGGTTGATTCTCTCTCGGCTTCGTCATCTAGCCCGAGAGACGGGCTCTATTACTTTAACATTCTTCTGCACTTTGGTGATAACACTTCCACACTCTACCTTGTTGAAGGTGAACTCTGCCATTCCTTTTAGACTACATCAACTCACCATCGAACACAACACGACCCACCGACATTGATGTAACTCGGACACAAGTGTAGGTTTTCATCTATAATCAACACTCTAGAGTAGACATTGTCACAATCATATATTCCACAACTTAATACATACGACACTACTATACACTCAATAAAATGGCGACATTATGTTAAGCCACAGCCATTTTCTCTACGTGGTTTGTCCGCACGGAACGACATCCACGACTAGAATGAAAAATGAATGTTCTTGTCACCTTCGCAATCACGTGTGTTCGCTCCGGTGACAATGTCGCTCGCCACGTAGGTCACGATCAACGATTGTCACATCCTTCTTAGTGACTTTTCGTCACTATGCCATTAGGTACAATTCAACCTATGGCATTACACTGGCGGACGAGGAAAAAATAAATCCATCGCTAATATATATTATCCATTAACTTAGTTCTATTTTCCTAATAATTCCTGAAATACAATATCACAAATGAATTTCATTAGTATATTTCTTTTTACCATTACTTAATTAATCAATTATTTTACTCATTACTTATAAATTAAATAAATAATTAATTATAAATACCGTAATCAAACAACCAAATGATTAATCAACCACATAATGGCATAAATAATCAAAAACCCATATATTACCATTTATCTTTGAAAATTCTCATTATTATTAAATGAATTTATAAATTGCACTTATATGATCAATTATCCAAAAGAAATGTATTAACATTGTACTATATTCTTATTATAAAATAATTATTTTAATTCAATCACTAATCACAATTTTATAAAATTATTGAATTTATTCTTTTTACTTCCACTTGCTTTAGCTTAATATTGAAATGTAACATTTATGATTCATTAATTGAAAATCAACATTCTTTTTTCTATATATGATTCAATTAATTATCTTTAACTTTATGAATCACTCAATCCATCAATGCATTGTGTTAGTAAATAACAATCAATTAATTAGAATTGTTAATGTTTTGAACACAAAATGATTCCATGCAAGCAACAAATGCAAAGCATTAATATCTATGAACACTATATGACATCACTTTTAAGTGCTGAATTCTATGCACCGAACTCTGTAGCCGAGCATGATGCGTATTCTTTATACGTCTTATAACATGTTCCTCGTTCCACAGCCATTCGATGACCTTGTTATAGTCTCCAGCAGTCATACACACATACACACATTGGCACCTTGCCGTCTTGACAGACGATAGTTTGTGCTTTAAAAAGGCATAATAACTTTTAACTATGGCGGTAGCGAGTGTGACTGATAAGGCCAATTTGCGCTGTAAATGTCCGTTCACAGTGGGTGCATGTGAACACGTGGTCATTTCCACCATCATGCACCATCTTACGTCTCAAACGCTTGGTGTGTGACTTTTCTGCAATAATTTTCTCCTTTGACTTTATTCCATTTCTGATATTTGCCCTCCATGCAACACGTTCAGCGGCGACTTGCTCCCAATGTGCATTATCAATGCCTGTATCAATCATGTCCCGCTTACACACATCTTTGTATCGTAGTAGAGGCCGACCCTGAGATCTCTTACCCATCTGTAATTCACCAAAAAAGATATCCTTTGGTATTCTACCATCATCCATCCGCCTAAGATGTCCTATCCATCTAAGTCTACGAAGACTGAGCATGGAATAAACTGTCACACAACCTGATCTTTCCAATACTTCAGTATTTGTGATTTTGTCTTGCCACTTAATACCAAGAATTCTTCGCAGACACCGCATATGAAAGCTGTTTAAATTGTTCTCTTGGTGTGAGTAAGTTGTCCAGGTTTCACTGCCATAGAGAAGAGTACTAAGGACACAGGCTTGATAGACAAGGACTTTTGTTTTGGCAGTAAGCTTCCTGTTCTCCCAGACTCTTTTTCTTAACCTGTTCATTGTTGTTGCTGCCTTACCAATCCGGATGTTGATTTCCTGATCTAGGGATAATTTGCTATTTACCACCGATCCTAGATATGTAAAATGGTCTACTATCTCTAGTTCGGCGTCGTCAATAAAGATTGATGGTACCCCATGTGCACCTTGTGACATAATCTGTGTCTTCTTTTTGCTAATTGTTAAACCAAATTCAGAACAAGCATTGGAGAATGCAGATAGTAGACATTGCAATTCTTCCTCAGAGTGGGTCGTAACTGCAGCATCATCTGCAAAAAGCAACTCTCTGATCAGTACCCTCCTAATTTTGGTCTTAGCCTTCAATCTCTGAGCATTGTAGAGGCCGCCATCTGAGCGTGAGTGAATGTATATACCACCATCCTGATCACGAAATGCATATTTCAGTAGAAGTGAAAAGTATATTCCAAAGAGGGTGGGAGCTAGTACACAACCTTGCTTAACTCCACTCTTGATTTCAAATTCTTCAGAAGTTGCACCATCAAACTTGATTATACCCTTCATGCCTGTGTGGAACGATTCCACAATGGACAGAAGAGTTGGTGGGCAGCCAATCTTCTTTAGTGCCTTGAACAGACCCTCACGACTGACCAAATCAAATGCCTTTGTGAGGTCGATGAAGGCAATAAACAGTGGTTGATTCTGTTCACGGCATTTTTCTTGCATTTGTCGCAATGAGAATATCATATCAGTGGTAGACCGGTTCTGTCGAAAGCCACACTGTGATTCGGGGTAGACTTGATCTCCTAGGACTTGAAGTCTGCGCAGAACAATTCTGGCAAATACTTTTCCAACAATACACAGAAGTGAGATACCCCTATAGTTGTTGCAGTCGCTCCGATCGCCCTTGTTCTTGTACAGTGTTATGATGCTTGAATCTTTGAAATCCTGTGGGACTTGTCCTTCACGCCAGCATAGCTCTATTAGCTGGTGGATCTGTATAGTGAGTGTGTCTTGCCCACTCCTGATAACCTCTATTGGAATCCCATCCTTACCTGGAGCCTTGCCAGATGCAAGTTCATTTATAGCACACTTAACTTCTGTTATGGTGGGAAGTGTGTCCAGGTGGTCAAGAGTTGGTAGAGCCTCTATGGCGTTGAGGGCATTATCCGCTAGTTTGGTCTCACTTGAGTAAAGCTCCAAATAGTGCTCTACCCATCTGTCCATCTGCTGTTTCTTATCAGTGATGACTTCTCCAGTCAAGGTTTTCAATGGTGCACTTCTTTTGATCACTGGACCACAGGCTTTCTTTATTCCTTCATACATGCTTCTTATGTCTCCCTTATCACTTGCGATTTGAATGGACTCACATAACTTGATCCAATAATCATTTGCACACTGCCTGGCAGCCTTTTGCACATCCTTCCTAGCTTGCCTTAGCTCACTCAGAGTGTTACGCGTTGGTCTTTCCTTGTTTCTTAAGAGAGCTTTCTTCTTCTTATCAATCAAGGGCTGCAGAGTCTCGCTGTTGGCCGCAAACCAGTCCTGCCTCTTATGATCCACAGTGCCGTAAACCTTTACGGCAGTTTTACAAAGAGTTTCCTTAAGTTTATTCCATTTATCATTTACTGTACAATTTTCTGGTGTATCAGTGAAAGCGTCTTCAAGTTGCTGTTGAAACTGAAAGCACTTTTCAGGATCATGAGTGTTAATAATATTAATCCTGGGGCTAGATTTGTGTTTAGCTGTGTAGATTCTCTTTGGTCTCAGTCTAACCCTTGCAACAACCAAAGAATGATCCGTATCACAGTCAGCACTGTGGTAACTACGAGTCAATGATATATGGTTCAGATGTTGTCTCCGTGTGATGATGAAGTCCAGCTGGTGCCAATGGCCGGATCTTGGATGTTTCCATGTGACCTTATGCATCTCTTTTGTTTTAAAAAAAGAGTTTGTAATACATAGGTCATTACTGGTGCAATGCTCCAGCAGCCTTTGCCCATTTTCATTCATGCGACCGATGTTGTATTTTCCAAGGCACACTGGCCATGAACTCGAGTCCTTGCCCACACGAGCATTGAAATCACCGAGCATATAAATGTAGTCGGATTTTGGAACTGCCTTGATCACAGAGTCTAACTCCTCATAGAACAAATCCTTCACATCATCAGAGGAATCGAGTGTCGGTGCATATGCAGTAATAATGGTGGCAAACCCACAAGAGGTTGCCAAGCGCAGGGATAATAGTCTTTCATTTCCTCCTGCTGGAATTTCAATCATTCCCAGTAGCGAATTCTTCACTGCAAAGCCCACACCGTGTTGCCTTTTTTCTGCCTGCCCTTTACCCTTCCAGAAAAAGGTGTAGTTGTTTTCCCTGAGTGACCCTTCCTCAGCGAGGCGAGTCTCCTGCAGGCCAGCAATATCAATGTTAAGACGATTGAGTTCGGCATCAATCACAGCCGTTTTTCTCACATCGTCAATATTGGTCAAGTCGGTGGAAAATCCTGGACACATGGTTCTCACGTTCCAGGTTGCAAGCCGTAGCTTGAGGTTTCTATTTATATTTTTGTTTGTACCTGGTGCATTGGTTTTACAGCCTGCGATTCAGATTTTGTCCTAGCCCCAAGCACCCATTGAAGCAGGCAGGCTGTGGCGGATCAGCACCCAATTGGCTGGGGGCTGCCCAGCTTGAGGCGGGCGGTAGCTGATCAGTGACACCTATAGGTGTCTCCCACCGTCAGAGGCAACGCGTGGCGCCCCATGTCTACGCCAACTGACAAGGACTTATAACCCGTAACAGTTGCCTCTCGCTTTGATTCCGAGACCAGTTAAGACCAGGGATGGAGTTATTGCCTCTCCATAGCACAAAGCCTGGGCTAAAATACAGAGATCATGTGTTGCCCATGCAGCATGATCCCTCTCTCGGCCTGCCTAGTTCACTCCAGAGGAAAGGTAACACCCCTACATCTGGAACAAGACAAGCTGCAGAAGCTGCCGGATCAGCAAAGCAATGCTCTAACTGTCCGCCTGTCGGAGCTTCGATCCTAGACCAGTCGCCAACCAAGACTTAGGGCCTGGTCTGCCCTGCCATGACAATTTTGTCTTTAGCTTGCATTTCCTCGCACCAGGGTAAGGCTTGTACCCTCCCAATTGCGCTCTTCCGCCCGAAGCCGTTGGCACAATGTGGGGTGTCGGGTTTGGTAAGCGCCGCCCAACGTTCGGCGCTAACAGAAACCAGGTAGTACCGTCTACTGTTATACGGTAGCTCAGTCATATCTGACTAAGACCTGACTATGGCCAGCAGTCATAAGCAATATCTTAATCTTCACATCTACTTCTGGTTGCAATGTCGACTGCTGTTTTACCAATATGTCCACATCATTCTATTGGTACTAAGAAAATGATTCTATCTTGTTACCTAAATTAGTACCTTTGCTATCAGCATAAACTCTCTGGCTTTAACTTTTAAGCACCATCTACTACGTTAGTGAATCAGCAACTAGGAAAGTCTTCCCTAAAACCTCCTACTAGCATCATCCCATTCTCTGCAAATCTATGTTCTCCTCAACAAATGGTAATCTTTGTTTATGTTGAGTTATTAATTCTTTTCATTTTCACAAATAATCTTCCCTCCTTTCAGGATAAGTGTCACATTCTATTGCATTTTCCTACCGCAGAGGTTAGTGTATAGTGTCACACTCCTTACCTTAGAGATTATACTCTAGTCTTGGTAGCGTATAGTATGATTAGAGATTATACTCTAGTCTTGGTACCGTATAGTATGACAGTCCCTCGGGTTAGGGGAATCACCGACTTTCCGTCAGCCCATATTGTACCTCTTTACTGGATGTTTAGCTCCGAATGCCTTTAATCTGTAGCAGAAATGATACTTGCTTTCGAAAAGAATAAGAATATTATATTCGAAGATGCATGCAAGAAATAATGATAACAAATTAAGTAAGTTTCTGCATGCACTAAACCACATTCCAAGAAAATATTACATGCACATAAAATATAAACAAATGTTTCCTCAAAATCATATCTCAAAATGCTAGACGTTGTCGTGTAAAATTAATGTTAGTGTTTTTATAACTTCCACAACCTTGGTTATTACAACAACATAACATAAACAATGTGAATAATAATATAAATTCTTTAAATAATAATATCATCCAGTATTCCACTAACTTATTATGTTTCCTAACTAATATTTTGATTACCTATCAAATAATCTAAACTCATTATAAAGTACAAATGCATTAATCTGATCCTATATTAATCTAGAATAGTAGAAGATTCCAGAATATCAGTATCAGCAACTGATTTGTCACCTTGTTCTATTTAATATCTTCTCCTGATAATTTATGAAATTCGTTGTAAATTATTAATTATCAATGTACTCTTTTGTTACAGGTCGACACCCACACAAGCCTAATTTCCCTTACTCAAACTATTATAGTCTAACACAGTGGTTCTCAACCTTTTTTGGCCAGTTCCCCCCTTCGCCATATTTTCAGAACGTCATCCCCCCCCCCCCAACTTTTTCCAAAATTGTCAGCCTCAAAAGGTGCATTAAAAATAACATGCCTATAATAGTGAAAATACTTATTTTCTTCCATAGTTGTACATAACCTTCACATGTAAAGATACATTTTATAGTGTAGTTTTCTACAGTTAATAGCAAATGAATATGCTGATGGATATTAAAACTTAAATAAAAGCATTTTTACATTCGCAATATTTTATTAAAACACCACATTAATCATACTACAATAAACAAACAGTTAAAACGTCAAAGAATTGTAGCTTAATATACGACACCAGGATGCCAGAAAATTGTGCTTCATCAAACAAAACGCTCATTAAATAATCTGGATATTGTAGATTCGTAATTTAAATGAAAACTGTAATCAATGAGAACACTGTGATTGTTTTTCCCGCAGCAATTCTGAAAAACGCGGAGGAGTGCTTGAAAGGGCACAACGGAGATCGTTTTCAACATCTAATCTGTTGCGTTGTTTCGTTTTAATTTCTAGCAGAGCTGAAAGCCTGACTCACAAAGATATGTTGACGCAAATGGAAGCAATGCACGGATTGCTTTTTCTGCCACTTTTGGGTATGAACCGCACATTAAAGGCCAAAATTCCGTGATTGGTTTCTCACTGAACACATCCCTTGCCCCCGAATCATTTTGCAGCTCCAGAAATTCATCTTGGCAATCATCAGAAACTTTTTCAACTGATAATTTGAATGGGTTTCGCACCAAATCCAGCTCATCATCACTAAGTTCAGGAAAATATCGCTCAAATTCATTTTCTAGCGCTGTCAAATGCTGCACAATTTCATTTTTTTTTTTGCAAATTGTGGAAGTACTTGGTCTTTACCATCAACAACGAGAACGGATGACAGCTTCTCAAACATTGTAACATTTGTCATATTGACCTTTCTTTTCCAGTTTTCCAGCTTGCTCATAAAAGCTCTCAAGGCATCCACAAATTGTATGATATTTGTATTCCTTCCTTGCATCTGAAGATTGAGTTTATTCAACTGCTCAAAAATATCAACTAAATAGGCAAGGCGCATGATCCATTCCTCATCATCCAGCCAGGCGAAAAAGTTCATTTTACCCTGAACTTCAAAAAATAATTTGAGCTCGTTTCTCAGCTCATATACTCGCGCAGTTACATTTCCTCTTGACAGCCATCGAACATTTGTGTGGAAAAGAAGCAAATGGTGGCCTGCATCCATGTCAACGCATAACTGCTTAAAAAGCCGTGAGTTGAGAGCTTCTCCTTTGATAAAATTCACTATCTAAACGGTTTGATCCAAAACCTTCCCCAAAGGAGCTGGAAGTGTTTGGAGGCCAGTGCTTGACGATGGATCATGCAATGAATGCCTTTAACTTTTGGAGCATGTTTCTTCACACTAACTTGAAATCCTGATTTGGTCCCCAACATAGCTGGTGCTCCATTTGTACAGCACCTACACATATTATCCCATAAAAGATTTTCTGATTCAAGGAAAGATTAAACCTTTTCCAAAATATCAGAGGCCATGGTAGTTGTTTCAAGAGGAGAACAAAAGAGAAGTTCTTTAAATAATCCTGAATGCACATACCTTGCAAACACTATCAACTGAGAACACGATGCCACATCAGTCGATTCATCAATTTGAATTGAATAGAGCCCAAATGCTGCAGACTTGATCTCTTGCACAACTTGATCCTTGATGTCATTGGCCATATCGCTGATCTGCCTTTGAACAGTGTCGTTTGATAGTGAAACCGCTGCAAGTTTTTTCTCTGATTCATTTCCCAACACAATTTCCACCATCTTGAGACAACAAGGTTTGATCAAAGATTCCTCGATTGTATGTGTTTTTTTCTGCTTCGCTATCTCCAGTGCTACGACATAGGAAGCTTCAGTAACCTTTTGGTTTGTTTCTTGGAATACCCCTGTTACATCCAGTCTCATCCTTTTGACAGCATTCCCAAGACGTTAAAAATAGGTTTTGTCCTTGTATTGAGGATGAACATTCAACAAATGATTCCTCAACTGTGTCGGTTTCATAGAATCATTTGACAAACTTTTACTACAAATAACACACTGAGGTCGTTCTTCTCCGTTGATGACGATATTTGTGAATTCATAATTCACATAAGACAGGTCATACTTTCGTTTCTTGACACTCATCATGGGTTTCAGATTCTATAAATATAAAACGATAAAGTCAAGATCAACACACATAAACACCCACAGACGTGTATACACACCCACACCCACATATATACGTACACACACACCCACTCACACACACAATTATATTGCATATCCCATTTACAGTACATCGCTGTCAACACCAGCATTTTACTGCTGTTGTTAATGTCTGGGCAAGTTTTACGTTCAGTAGTTTGTCCCTGATGAAGGAGTTAAGGACGCTGTTTGTAATCCCGTATACCCAGGTACGAAACACAGCTGCGCGAGATTCGCCATTGGATCGCGTTGCATCAGTTTCTTATGGAAAAGTATGTGAGCCGGACGTTCAGAAAGCAATAGTAAACCACTGAACATAAAACTTGCCAAGACATCAACAGCAGCTGTAAAATGCTGGTGTTGACTGCAATGCCCTGTAAATAGGATATGCAATATATATATATATATCCACGAGTCAACTTACGTCTTAAAAAGACAGTCTCCTTACCTCTGCAAAAATAATAATTTGAAAAGCTGAGGCGTGTAGATTCGTAAACAATGGAGGGATCTCCGTAATCGGTTTCTGTTTTAATGCGATCTTGAAATAATTGGGAAATTTAACATGATAAGTACTCTAAACCTCATTAAAACGGAGAAGCAATAACAAAAAAAACGTGAGTTACCGCACATAAAATCTCTGGTAAAATACGGCAACCTAAATCATAGAGGCTAGGTAGACGGAAAAGAACCGTATATTATGGAGGGAAAACAATATCAAGTAATCGGTTCTTGTATTAACGCGATCTTGAAATAATCGGGGGATTTAACGTCACGAGTACGCCTAATATCCCGATCATGTTTTGTGTGGTCCTGAAGCCAATATGACAATGTCTTCATTTCCCCCCCCCCCCTGGAAACCCTCAGATTCCCCCCTGGGGGGGTAATTCCCCACCGGTTGAGAACCACTGGTCTAACAGCATAGTTAACATAGTTTCTTCACTAAACATTAAGTAATCACCACTACGTAAATGTAAACAAGTACTGACTAGGCACTTCCGAACTATGTTAATCAACTATTTCATTATTCATCACAGTTAGCTTTAGTGTTCAGTATTTGTATCAACCGAACGCCCAGATATTAAAATTATAGCACAGTTCTTTCAGACCAGCGTGTGTCTAATATTCTACACTTAATCTATTAAAATGTCCATCATCTTATAAACTGTTATTCTAATCATTCACAAATGTTCGTTACTACAATCCATTTTGTCTTAAACAGCTTAATGTAAACATGTTTCTCCTCGATACGTTCTCCACGGAATCGAATCTTCAATTAGTACACCTGTCTCGTTGACATGAGTCGTGAATTGCTGTGTCCACACTAGAACTTGTCCGCTATGACCTGCGTCCATCATGTGATTTGTACACGCTTGTGTTGACATAATCAGTCTGCAAATCGTAGGCTCCGTTGCCACATAGCTATTGCAGAAACACATGATGCAGAGAGAGGATAAAAGTAAAAATCCTTAAGTATAAACCAAAGTGGATAGTGCACCAAAACTAAGAGATGGGAGACACGTCACACCGACGCGAACGTGACAACCAAGGCATACGCTGTGGAGCCATCTTACTAAGCGGTTGTGTTTTTCGATTGTGGAACCAGATTGGTGTGGCAATTGGATGTTTGCATGTAATTGGACACTGGACTTCAAGTGGATAACAAGAGGAAGCATTTGTTGAGAAGACGCCATAGATCTAAGAACAGTGGACCGAAAACTAGATGAATCTCGAGTGAACATAACGGCAAGGATCTGAAAGAACATTGTGATAGAAAGAGGCTGAGCGTCAAGGTGAATGATGATGCAGATATAGATATTAATTGTGGATGCTTTAAGTAGATGTTGTCCCGGTGTGAACGGGAGCTCTATGAGGCCACTAGAATTATATGCTATTATGCTGTAACACCGAAATAAAAGGTGTGGAACTTTTGCCTGAGCGACGGTAGTTATTTCGCATTCTTAAGTTTATTAGGTGAGACTTGTTATTGTTCCAATTCATTTACGAGCTAATGCGTTTTATAGATTCTGAATACGTTAACATGGCACAGAAGACGCGGATCTACTTTACGGCATCCGTGACCCAGTTTTAACGGTCGGAATAAAAGTCACTTTTTTTGTAATTTGTCGAATCTTTAGCATCCTTCAGCATCTTCGATATCATTTTCGTTGTATCTTCTGAATTCGTAGTTAATTACTGTTCTTTGTGAATTCTGACTTCTTCACAGTTTCTGACTAAAGTGTTCGTCTTTTGCGAAATTTTCACACACGTTTGTTGCGCTCACAAAAGTTAATGAAATATTTGTAAATTATGTCGGGTCAGAGTTTCTGCTGTAATTTATTAAAATTTGATTTGCACAGCTCGTATCACGTGTTTGTTTAAACTTGTCGTGTTCACTATGACACTGTTTTTTTTTTTAATTACAGTTCTTTTCTAGATGTGCGATTACAGTGTTCATGTCTATGTTGAAATCCACACGACTTTCGTATACTAGTACATTTCTCACGCATCATTGACGGTTTATTTCAGACTGGCTTATTACGTCCTCACGTCTCGACTGGTTGACTTGTGCGTCCGTCTGTCGAATTTATACAAACTGTAACTGGCCATGACTGTCCCTGTTTACATTACACATCTGTTTCGTGACACAGTAGCACTCTCTATGTAGCACCTCGACACTCTTTTTCTCGTTTCAATTGACATCATTTTATTGGTCAGTATGTTTTTCATCTTGCTAAAGACTGCTTTCACCATGTCGATTCTTGTTCTAATCTCTTCAAGGCATCTCTCATCAGATGTTATTACTGCTCCGAGATAAATGTACCGATTCACTTGGTGAAGAATATCATTTTATTGGTCAGTATGCTTTTAATACTTGAGACGGTTTGAGACGGTGGCATGCAGGAATATCATCAGCAGAATTGATCCAAAACACCAGGGGCCGAGATCTGTGGAGAGCCATGAACGCCAACGCCAGCTGGCAGGGAACTTGATGATGATGATGATGATGATGATGATGATGATAATGATGATGATAATGATGATGATGATGATGATGATGATGATGATGATGATGAGTGTCTTTTACATGCCTACAATATGTTATTGTCCTCAGTTGTATTTTAGGTCATAACCAACCTTCTTCAATGCTGAGCTCGTTGTGGATAGATATGTTTGTTCCATTGTGTGTCTTGTTGTTGTTATTGCTGTTGTTGCTGCTGCTGCTGCCACAGTAGTTATTGTTGCTGTTGTTGTTGTTGCTGTTGATTTTGTTGTTGTTATTGTTGTTGATGTTATTACTGCTGATGATGTTGTTGTTGCTGCTGTTGGTATTGCGATTATTGTTGTTGATGTTGTTTCAGCCGCTGTTTTACTGCTCTTGATGTTAATATTGCTGTTGTTGTTGTCTTCATTGGTGTCGGTTAACCTGTGGTTGTCGCTATTTCTTTCTAACCACTGGGCTACCGTGGCTCCTCTGTAGGATATAACTAGCGATTGTACCAATTCTGAAATATTCGCCTCACTTCGTGTGCTTTCATTATCATTAAGTGAATTAAGATGCACAGTTTGTCAAGCTTGTGGCTCAGTACATCCTATTTCGACAAGCCTATGTTTTCGGGTTTGCTTTCCCTGGCCTTTGACTGTCCTCAATCTACCTTTTAGGCAGCCTTTGACTGTCCTCAATCTACCTATAAGGCAGCATGTGTGTACGTCTTTGTCTGGTCCCTGCCCTTTGACCTATCCGACATGTAGGCCCTAGAAGTGTAGGGTGTATTTTTAATGACTGTGGGGTTTTTGAAAATATTGCCGTTCCAAGTTTTGTATTCACCCTCTGTGAACTCATGCACATAAAAGGCACACACAACTCGGAACGGCAATGTTTTCACACACTAAACACCCTATCATTATAAATACACCATGCAGAATATTTCATCGGGATAGCCCTTGGATTCATTGGAACACGCCAGCCTCTTTACCACGTCAAGGTAGAGGGGGTCCATAAACTCTTAAGAACTCTTGTTCTCACGTCAGTTAACAAAGAGATATTGCATAAACTTTCCTTTATCTTGAAAAATACTTTGTTTGTTTGGACAAACCAAGTACGCAGTATTAAATGATATATCTTAACATGTATTGATAAGGCTGCCGGTACAACAATATTATTATGCAAAATGAAGGAAACGATAACAACTGTGTCGGTAAGCTCATCACGAAAACAGTCATATGTTCTGCAAACTATGCAAGTTAAGTATGTTAAGTTACATTTTTCAGTGACATAAAAATTTACAGTGAACTTGCCCCGGTTACTATATAACATATAGCGGAGTTTATATTTCACTTCACTGAGGAAATCACATAGGTGAGAGAATCATTTCTAAACGTGCTAAAATCATACAGGACTATTTAAATCTACGGCAGTCATTTGTGTTTGTTAGTTGAAAAGTCAGGTCTTAGTCAGATAGGGCTGAGCTACCGTATGATAGTTGACGATACTACCTGTTTTCTGTTAGCGTTTTGTTGGGTTGTGAAGCAAAACCCGGCACCCCACACTGTGCCAACGACTTCTGGTGTAGCAGAGCGATTGGAAAGGTACAAGCCTTACCCTAGTGCGAGTAAATGTAACCTTAAGACTAAATGACATGGCAAGGTATACCAGGCCCTAAGCCTTGGCCGGCAACTGGTCTATGATGGAAGCTCTGACAGGCGGACAGTTAGGGCACTTCTGTCTGATCCGGCAGCTTCTACGGCTTGCCTTGTTCCACACGTATTGGTGTTACCTTCCCCCTGGAGTAAACTATTACTACCAATTGATTAGAGAAATTAGACGTAGACAATCAAAATTGTTTGGACATGTTATGAGAAGAAATGGATTGGAGAACTTAGTGACAACTCGCAAGATCGAAAGGAACAGACCAAGAGGAAGACCGAGAGGAAAATACCTGGATGTCTTGGCCTCATGGCATGGACGATACAGGAACACTGAGCTGATCCACAACTCTGGTGATCGAGTGAAATGGCGAGTCATGACCGCCCACGCTTTCCGGCATGGCACATGATTGATTGATTGAACATTGGAACAACTGACTTCTCATTATTAAAGAGATTACATTTATTTTATTAACCTCATCATCATCACCATCTTCAAATGCCATGTCATGTAAGCTGGCGTAGGCGTTCATGACTTTCCACAGATCTCGGTCTTTGGTTTTCTCCATCAACTCTGTTGATGATATTCCTCCATAACATCGTCTCAATCCATTCATCATCATTTCACTTTGTCTGTCTCTGTCTCTCTTCCCTTAGATCTGCCCATCTGTCACGATGTTCTCCAATGTCTCTCTTCTCATCACAAGACCAAAGAAAGCTTTTTGTCCCTTTCTCATTCTTGTACATAATGTTCTAGTTTCATTAGCCTCTTTCAAGCAGCCGTTGTTAGTTACTTTGGCAATCCGTATAATTCGGAACATTCGTCTTGGGAACCACATCTCTGTTGCTTCCAAGATTTTTGTCGGATAATGTTGTTGGGTCAACCCCAAAGAGTTAGAAAATACTGAAGTTCCTCTTTCCCAATGTGATCCTGCCTGTTATAATTATCTTAACTTTCAATGGCTCAAATGCTTGAGTCCATAACTAGAGTCTCGGAGAACCAAGGAATTCCTCCATGAAATCAAGGAGAAGTTTCCCTAAATAACAATTTCCTTTTGAGGGTTCATTGCCTCTCCTCTCTCAGCTAAGTAATTAATATCTAGGGTGTGTTTATTTAAACAACTTAATTACAAGAAAATAAAATTACACTCAAGAGAGGAAATGGCCTCCTTTTCATAATTTAATAAACATAACTTGGTTTATGGATCATTAAGTTCATAAAACATCATTTCAATTCAAAACAAAGGTCATATACATACATATATCATTGATGTCCCAACCATGCATGTCATTAACATCAAGCTAGGTTTCAGTTCCTCTTTGCTAGTGGCTACCCATCTTCCCTTGGCGTAGAATAAGTCTTTAAACTGGGTATGCACTCATTTATCCCAGAGACTTTGGATCCCTGTGGCAAAATGTTTCCTGAAATTATGTATATTGCTTTTCCCTGGAGTATTGATTTTCCAGGTGCTAATAGGATAGTGGCTCTTGGTTCTCCACCCTCAGGTACAAGCATAAGTTTTCTATGTTACCTGACCTAGCAGGTTAGTGGAACTTCTTGCAGGTAGTTGCTTAGGAATAGTTTTCTGCATCTCACTATCCAGGTGCTCCAATCAAAAGTCAGGTATGGATCTAGATCAGGGGTGGGCAAACTACGGCCCGCGGGCCGCATGCGGCCCGCCAACTGATTTTATGCAGCCCGCGAGGGCATTTAGGAATAAAATATTTTTACTTCGTTTGTAAGTTATTTTATTAAATTTTACAGAATATCATGTACCGTTATCATTGTTTTAACATTTTTGATAACATTTCTTTCTAATTATCAATTTTTGTAAACAGTCCTTGACCTTCGTAATGTAATGCTTCTCCTTCTTCTTTCGTTCGCCTTAAATATGTCAATAACTGCAATGTTGCCTCTTGTATGAATTTAACTGTTCTTTCTAGTTCACTCAGCAGTCCATATGGTTTATCTCCACTGTCGTCTCTCTAGGCCAGATGGTTTGCCTAGACATGTTGTAATTTTGGCAGTCTTTGAGTGTGTGCTCTGCTGTTTGCGACGCTAATCCACGTGTGAACATGGCTGATTCACCAGTCTTGAATCTTGTATACATGTGGTTACGTAATCTATTGTGTCCTGTTCTGAGGCGCAGAATAATGACTTGTTCTGGCCTGTCCATAACGTGGTAGTCGTCTTGGGCAGGTTTTTGGTGGCCTTTTGACTGATTTTATCATTCTTTTCTTTTGGTGGTATGTAACGGGCACACCAGCCTGTTCTTCTTTTGCTCCTTCCTTAGCCAATCGATCAGTTCTGTCGTTTCCGGGTACTCCACAGTGGGATGGTATCCACTGTATGGTGACCTTATGCTGATAGCTAAATTAAGAAAGTAGCGTCCTTAGAACTGGCAATTTCCCAGACATCATTTCGTTTTCGTTGAGGTGAGTTTCATGCAAGCAACATACGCTTACCTTTCCTTGGTCCAAGATGACTTCTAGTTCTTTATTTGTTTTTTGTTCTTTTTTTTTTTTTTAGTTTTTTGTTTTCGCTGACTCCCTCCGCATTCCAGTGCATTATTTTTAGTCTTTGTTTGGTATGGCCAGACGCTCTATTCTCAGGTCCCCTGGCTCCAAAGGACATCTGAGAAGGACCTCCAGTAGCTGTGGTTGGACACTTTCGGAGCATAGGGCCCGGCACTGCACCTTCCTGGGGGTCCAAAGCAGGGCGAGCACCATAACATTTAACAGTAGTCGACATCTTTCATTACGCGTGATTGCGTGGCATCCTGATTTCTGTGGTGCGCCTCCTGGCTGGTTGCCTCCGTCTTCAGCACCTTTCCTTTGCTAGAGCAGACTGTGGTCTTACTCGAGTTTGCATGTACGTGCGTACACATCTAAAGCGTTCTGGTTATTTCTCGGCGCCAGTGACTCGCCGCCGCCTCTTCTCCTGTTAGTTAAAACAGTTCCGCCAGAGAAGGCCAGGAGTTGGACTTTTGCTGCATAGGTGATGAATGCACGAGCCATTGGGGTATTTATGCAAGGTTGGGCGCTTACGACAACCCCGTCTACACACAGCAACATTTAAAACCATGTAATGCTAAAACGCGAATTTATCGATTTTCATATAGAGAAACATTTATCGACATGTAAAAATGTAATAAGGATGATTTTATGAAAAACATACCTTTTCCCGGTGAATAAAATGATTTATTTTGCAAGAAAATATTAAATTTAAAAGTTTGTTGCTGTTATCAATTATTTCCACATTTGCAGTGTTCAAATTAATGTATTTGGTGTAGTAGTCTTGATATATTTCTGTAATTTATTCTGAGGTAACTACTTGTTTTCCGAATATTTTATTTTCACACACAGCCGGAAGTAGGTTTTGTTTCATTTCCGTTTTAAAGTTTCGTACAATTCTAACTGTTCGAATTTTATTAAAACAATGAGTGTCAATAACAAAAGTAATATTGAAGATGAATGCCGTGTTTGTAATGATGAATGGAAAACTAAGTACTGCTTTATAAAAGTTGGTAGCAAATAGTTTGCTTGTTGTGTCGTGAGTAAGTGGCTGTCTTCAAGGAGTAAAATTTAAAGAGACATTATAAAACAAAACATTCCGATTTCGGATACAATTTAACAACCGAAGGGAGGGAAAAGACATGATTGGAGTTAGTGAAAAATTTGGAGAAACAGCAAACTGTTTTCAATAAACAGTCTTCAATCCAAGATGCTGTTAAATGAAACTAGTCTTGTGCTGTCACACAGAATTGTAAAACAGAACAAGCCATTTTCTGATAGCGAGTTCATCAAGGAATATTTGTGCAGAAAACATTATGTGTCAACAACAACAACAACAACAACAACAACAACAACAACAACAACAACAACAACAACAACAACAACAACAACAACAATATATTTGACAACATTTCTTTATCAAGGAGAACTGTGGTCATCTGTGTTGACAAGATCAGTGACAATTTGATGCATAAACTTCAAGATGCAAGTAAACAATTTTTGTGGTACTCTTGCATTGAATGAGAGTATCGATGTACATGATACTGCCCAATTATTGATATTTGTACGTGGAATAAACACTTCTTTCAAACTCACTGAAGAGTTACTGAGTGTTGAGTCACTCAAAGACACAACCACAGGCCATGATATATTCAATGCTGTTACTAACTGTATTGAAAGAACTGGGTTGGTTTAGAACAAGATGGCAAGTGTTACAACTGACGGAGCTCGTGCTTTGACTGGGGAAAAAATTTAGGTTTGGCAAAGTTGATAAATGATACGATTAAAGCAGAATATCCAGACCACACATTATTACCACTTCATTGTGTGATTCATCAAGAAAGTCTGTGTAAATCTGTTTTGAATATCAAGAATGTTATTCACCCAGTTGTCAGTGTCATCAATCTCATCAGATCAAGAGGACTTAATCACAGACAGTTCAAGGCATTACTTGATGATTTGGAAATTGAACATTCCGATGTCCTGTACCACACCAGTGTTCGATGGCTGAGTCTCGGCAAGGTGTTGAGGCGAGTGTTGGAACTCAGAGAAGAAATCGTGATATTTCTAGAGTTGAAGAGCATTGAATGTGACTTTAATACTAACATTGTCAATAAAGAATGGAAGTTAGACTTTATATTTGCCGTTGAAATTATGGAAAAGTTCAATGAACTGAATGTCAAACTTTAGGGCAATGGTGTGTTTGCACATGAATTGTATGCACATGTAAAATCATTACAGGCAAAATTCTCACTGTTCTCCAGACAAACAAGTGAAAAAAATATTGTGTCACTTCCCCTTGCTGAAACAAAAACCATTTCTGGTTAAATGACTGAAAAGTACAAAGCCCAATTAGATGCATTGATTGAAGAATTTGGATAGAGATTCCAAGATTTCAAGAACTTAGAGCCACAGTTCAATATTCTCAGTTCCCCTTTTAGTGCAAAAGCTGATCAGCTACAGTTTACACACAGTTGGAGCTGTTGGACTTACAAGCAGATCATGACCTGAAAGAGAAATTCAAGTCAGATGGTTTGCTGCATTTCAATAGAGCTTTATCACAAGAATCATTTCCCAACTTGACAAACTTTGCAGCTAAACATTTATCATTGTTTGGATCAACATACATTTGAGAACAAGCATTCTCTTGCTTGAAGATCAACAAATATAAGAATAGGTCTTTATTGTCGGACTGCAACTTGCATGCTGTCATGCGAATTTCAACAAGAAAACTTCTCCAGATTTCAAGAATATTGTCAAAAAGTGCAAGTAGTTAATACATCTCATTAGAAATTAACAATTATAGTGACAATCTAGTCGGTTTCAGTCTAAATTAAAGCCATTGATAGATAATAAAGAATATTTGTTATCATAACAAGTTGTAAAATCTTGTTAACAAATCAGTAAACGTTTTTTGTCCATATTGTCAAATATAATGTATAAGTGTATAAGTAAAATAAAATTGCAATAATTAATTATTTGTACTGCTTAATAACCTATAAATAACTAATAATTACTTATTGTGACAGGTTGCTGTAAACAAACTGGACATTAAAAAATAAGCCAATAGCTTTACATTTGTCAATGCGGCAGTACGCACAAAAAGTTTGCCCACCCCTGATCTAGATGGATCTAGCCATTACCTGAAATTCCAGCATCAAACATATATCTACTGATATTATCATTATGAACATTAATAATGAAAGAAAGTAAAAATCCCAAGAAAAACAAGGAAAATACATATAGGGGATTTTGATTTTAAGAAAAAAAATAAGAAAGGAAGAGGTTCTTGGTGTTCTCTAATAGTTATCAACCATCAGGCTGTTACTCTCCATTCAAACTTTCATTATAGGGCGCTCAAGGTTTAGACAACCAGATAAGCAATGTCATCTTCACCCATGCCTGTCAACCATAGTCTCCAGATTGATTTATACCTTGTTCGATTCAGAATGTGATAACTATGTTCACCATTCCCCTTTGTACCTAATTATTTTCTCTTTGTATCCTTCCACATGCCATGAGTCTTTGCTTATAGACAATATAAGTACATGATAGTATCATCCCATGTATAACATTCAGGTGAATTCTTCCTAATCACATGCTTCAATGGTGGGTATTTTCCCTACTCTACAACGTATATGTAATATTCCTTTACCTCATTCATCACCATCACCATCATCATCATCATCATCATCATCATTATCATCATCATCATCATTATCACCATCATCATTATCACCATCATCATTATCATCATCATCATTATCATCCTAGGGAGTCTCCGTGGCGAAGTGTTCAAGCCGGGCTCCGAAGGTTGTGGGTTCAAATTAGGGTCGTGTCCTTCGGCTCACGAGTGCATTTATTTCGGAGACTCGTGTGGGTCGTCGCTGGAGTTACGGATTTCGTGCTTTGTGAGAAGCTTTCCGCGCTGCGGAAAGAGACTGAACCATATGGGATAACAACCCGGTGCAATGAAGTCGACCCTGTCGACTTTTAGAGCGACTTTATTATCATTTAACACAATTTAGGACACACAACCATATGATTGTCACATGAATGATATGGAATACAGAGTGGTTTCATGCTTAGAAGTGCACTAAATTATTACTTAGTATATGGGTTATCGCTAACATCTTCTCCTCTGATAGACAGGACATTATACATCAATCAGTTATCAGTTATCAGTTATCAGTTGGGGTATCTTCATTGCACTCCGGACATGTCCATAGGTGCTCAGATCCTCCTCCCAGCATATGCATCAGCGTCCGATGGATAATAGTGCCAGTTCTGTGTTGGTTGACGAGGCACCTCGTTTTCCCGATGAACTTCTCACGTCTGGCAGTGCCAGTTCTTACACCCAAGTCTTTCATCCTGGACAGCGATGTGGAATCACTGACGTCAAAGTCCTCTCTTCTCGCCATATCTTGAGGACGTTAATAACATCGGCACGATCCATGGGCTGGCCATCTACAGGGGGTGCAGAGCCAGCCAGTTTATCAGCTCGTTCATTTCCCTCGACTCCCGCATGTCCCGGGACGAAGATGAAGATGACTTTACGGACAACAGACTTCTGCAGCGACTCAGTCCACTGTCTACGTACAGATCCAGCTTCGACCTTCTGAATCATGCTCATTGAATCACTTAGTACACACACGTTGGTATAATGCTGTGATTCCAGCAATATGAAAGCCTGTGCAACTGCCATCACCTCCATCGTCATGCTGCTCGTGGTCATTGCGTGGGCACCACGTGATTCCGGAACGGTTCGGCCCCCTGAACGGGCTGTAAATGCCCACGCACTTCTCTGCTGCTTTACAACAGATCCATCTGTATAGATGAGCACTTCGGGGCTATCTGAGTGTTCATAGATGAGCGCGTTAACTTCAGCATTGACAGCAGCAGGGTTCTGCTCTCTGCACCGTCTGTCGAGTGTGATAATGCAGGAGGAAGTGTACTTAAAAGCTGGAGGCACCAGCACCCATTCCTTGCCCGGGTTGATACTGGTAAGACTGCAGACCTGTCTGACGACATCTTCCGCCCGACCCATCCATGATTTGCCCCTCTTTAGCCTGTCACCCTTTTCTCTGAATATAGCGTCACGCAGAGGGTGCTGCTCATCTGCACTTATTTTTAAGTATGCACGAGCTCTCCAGATCTTGATCCTGTGTTCCATTGTCGGGAAGTCAAGGAGGTATCTCATTGCTACACAGCTGGACTCTCTCTTGCAGCCCAAAATGATGCTTCGTTTTGTACCTTTTCAAATCTTCCAATCTTTGTAGGGCTGACAGTGAGGATGGCCAGGGCATACTCGATGCGTGAAAGCACAAGTCATTGGAACAGAAGTATTAGCAGTCTTTGCTAGATATTGGCAGTCGCCATGACTCTCATTGCTGACAATCCTTTTCGAGCTTTCGTTATGACATAATCGACATGATCTCTGAAGGACAGGCTACGATCAAGCCTCACGCCAAGATATGTCATTGACTGGGTTCTACTCAAAATGCTCCCATCCATTCTTACTGCCGGCATGTCTGTTTTCACAATATGGTTGTTTAGGGAGAACCATGTAACCGATGCCTTTGCAGGGTTGACAAGGGCATCGGCATCAGCACACCATGAGGAAATTCGATCTAGCTCGCCCTGCATATCATTGGCATCCGCCTGTCTATCTCGACCCTGTCGATACACGAGGATGTCGTCAAAGAATGACAGAGTCCTACCCCGCCCGTCCAACTGTTGTTCAGTGATCGGCACCGTATACACGTTGAATAGTACTGGTGACAGTGGTGAACCCTGCGGCAATCCTGGACATATCGTTATCGGCTCAGAAGACCAACTCCCGCATCTTAGCACAGCCTTTCTTTGGAACAGAACTGCAGCTATCCATCGTACAAGGTGAGTGTGCACTTTCAGTCTGAGGAGGGTTTGCATAAAGTGCTCGAAAGATACTCTGTTATATGCGTCCTCTAAGTCTTTAGCGGCCGCACATGTCTCTTCTCTGACCTGAAATCCTTCGTAAACATCTTGAGCAAAGACCGCCGCATTCAGCCATGACTCTTTGTTGCGTCTGTATCCTCCGAGTGTGGGCGGGAAGCAGCTGAGTTGTTCCAAGTCACAAGCAAGTCTGTGTGCTACAATTTTCTCCAGTAACTTGCCTGCAGTGTTCTGCATCGTAATGATTCTGTAGCCGCTTATCTTGGAATGGTCTTTGTTCGGTTTTGGCAGCGGCAGCAAGTAGCTGTGTAGACATTCTTCTTTGATCTGACCCCTCTGGATACTGGTGTTGAATTATCTGGCCAGTTCTTCCATGTCATCCTCTGATATCACCAGTAGGTCACCATATCGGATGCCGTCTGGGCATGGGGCGGTGTTAGGTGATGTCTTGAGCATCGCACGCACTATCTCAGCTGTGATAATCCATTCTTCGTCTGTCCCGACCCCCTCACACAACTGAGAGAGTGTCGTTGTGGTCCTCTGTCTGGCGGGCTCGTCTTTCTGGTCAGTCTGTTCTATGTAGCGTGCAAGAAGGGCCTTACCTTTATCCGCATCCGAATTTTTCCATGTGAGATCTGTGCCTTGAAAGTCTGGAATACCCCTACGTTGTGCAGCACCGTTCATGCTCTTATGAAGTCGCCAGAATGTCGTAAGAGATCGCTCGGAGCACATCTTCCTGCAGAACTCGTCCCACTTCTCGGCCTTGGCCTGTTTGGCGCAGGATTTGAATAAAGTCGTCGTCCTATCGACCTCAGTCTTCAGGTTCGCCAACTCAACATGTGGCATGTTAGCCTTTCTGGCCTTTTGCCAGTCTTTGACAGCCTGCCTCTTTCCCAGCCATGCCTTCTCGACCTCTCCATTCCACCATGGTGGTTGCAACCATCTTTCTTGTCTCCTGCGGGAGGGTGTTAGTTTTCTTCTTCTGATCTTGCTTATGGCGTCTTGACCAGTGTTGTCGTACGGGAAGGCATTTGTCTTGTTTCTTTGACTGATGGCCCTGTCTTTCTTGATCAGAATGACACAAGGGTAGTGGTCACTATCGTGGTATCTCAGTGTGCCCCACTGGCACCTTGGTGCGGTGGTGGGCGATACCAGAGCCAGCTCAATGATGCTGTCAGAGTCACCTGGTCGAGTGGCTATTCTAGTGACCTTCCCATCATTCAGACAGATTAGGGCAGCAGATGCCAGGGCGTCCTCCAGATCTTCTCCCTGTCTATTGGTGATGCAATTCCCCCATTGACTGCCTCTGGCATTAAAGTCCCCACAGTAGATGATATGCCTTTCATCCATATCGAACAAACTCTGCCATTGTCGCACGTCAACCTTCCCATTTCGCGCATAAACGTTCACGATTACAAGCTGCACTGGCGTCATTATTCTTAATGCCTGCACTTGCAGGGCATCACTGTTCCAGGAAGACATATCGATCTCAGACACTAGTATGTTGTCGCGGACCAGAATGGCCTGTCCGAGATTTCGCCTGTTAAAGAATCCCTGAAATCCCGCGACATTGACTGTTCTGTCGCCGAGCTGTGTTTCTTGTAAGACTGCAATATCGTTTCCGTAGAGTAGTTTTTCAAGAATGGATCGGCGTTGACTAAAAGATGCACAGTTCCAGTACAGTACTCGAACGTTTCCGATACCCAATCTGTCACATTTTAAACGCCTTCTGCGTGCGCCTGCCCTCTTCCCACGCTGTGTCCTTGTCGGTCGTCTGGTCGTCATGTTAGGCTTAACTATCGCCACCGGGCGCCGATGATACGCCGAAGGAAGTCCGGGCGCGCGTGCACGAACTCCGTTGCACGGTCCGAACTCCATTTCACCACGAAAAACACACTTAATCCATAAACATTTCGGAAAAAGCACGTTCCATTTTACGGTTCGAAGAAATGTCCCGCCATCTTGCTTCAAGGGAACTCACTATGTCATTCAAATTGCCTACTATCAGGAGATTAATTGATTGCTCATACTCCTTCTCAGTATGTCACTTCTCCTCACTCAATCCACAATCATTCATAAGAAATCATAACCGTACTTGCATAGATGATACTTAAGCATACTAATGTTACTCACAAATGATAAATTCACATATTTAATACCAATGAAATCACAATTGAATCACCACATGAATGCTTCCACCGAATACGCAAGACCATATGATACACGTAGCGAACTACTTAACATCCATGTGCTCATGTATTGTTACTAGTACGAATTACCCTAATTCCTCCTACTAGTGATTGCACATTTAATATAGTTCCTTACTACTGAACTAAGTATTCTGGCCTTCTAAATCCTAAGTTAATCACCAACTCCTAAATCACTGCTGATTTAGCTTCACTGCTTAATGAGTAAAATATACAACCTAGGTTCAATGCTTATGAATTCATAGAAGTTGTCTAACTAGAAGAAAAAGGCACACTATGGTTTAACCTCGTGCACAAGTTATCTGTGAACTACACCATATGAATATAGTGCTTAGTTCTATAGGACTAACCAAGTGATTACACCACATCAACTTACAATCTTTTGGGAAGGAACATGACTAGCGTAATATGTATTACAATGTGCTTACCTTCAATATAATTGAATATCTTCTTCAAACATAACGTCAACAGATTTCAGACTGCAGACTTGGTTTCGGGTTTCCAAGTGTTAGCTGGCTGCTTATAGGCTGGTACTTCTTTATTTTCTTCTCGTTTTTATAATCTTTGAGTTTTGTAGATGCTACCATGCCGCCAGTGGGTCGTCTTCTGTTTTAACACTTTTTGAAGATTTTCTCACACACTACCCTTCTGCCAGTCTGCACGTTGTTTTTAAAGCCGCTCCTACCACGCTTTGAGCTATGACGTCATGATCAATGGCGAAGCACTGTTTAGGCTATTTTTAGAATGTCGTTGTCCGCTTTAGAAATCCGTGCATTTTCCAACATGGGGTGATGCACACTTAATCCCTTTGTTTTAATTGTCGGCGCTAATTCCTTCCTTCTTCTAATTTGAATTTGAGTATGATGGTGGTGGTTGTTGGCGCTTGTTGTAAACTGGAGGTGTAGTGCGGGGAAGTTTAAACAGCGATGTGACGGCTGTAAGAGGTATATCACAATGTTCCTAATTTGTTCATTTACATTCCAAGATTCTCTGCCATACAGTAAAACAGGTTCTATTTATAGCACTTTAGCACTCCTTTTCTTACATTCGATGATAGTGACTTATTACATAAGATACACTTCATTTTCTAAAATGCAGCTCTTGCTTGCCATGATCTGCTCTTAATCTATATTGTGCTACTTCCATCTGATGTTATACACGCCTCTACGTTTTTAAAACTTTCCACTTAGTTAAGAATGTTCCCATCCATTTCCATTTCACATTTTTGGTGTTACCTTTATTTTATATCACAATTGTTACTGTTTTCTTGATATTCAAGGTGAGTATTGGGAAGGAAATGAATAGATATTGATTGGCACTGGTAGTAATAAAGAACCTTAAGTAAAAATCATAGAAAGTCCTGGAGTAGTTTCTCGTGATAGAAATTATCTTTTTCGTTCAGGGACTTCTGAGATTTCCCGTATTTCTGTAGAAAATAAATTAAATTGGATTGTTAGCGTTTATCGACTAAGTATGTGTTATGGGTGGTGCTATTT
This sequence comes from Cepaea hortensis, assembly GCA_963921405.1. Classification (NCBI taxonomy): domain Eukaryota; kingdom Metazoa; phylum Mollusca; class Gastropoda; order Stylommatophora; family Helicidae; genus Cepaea; species Cepaea hortensis. The sequence goes on from OY992881.1 coordinate 112,336,922, forward strand.
TCCAATGTATAACCTGCTATAATAAATTGTTTATTTTGTCCGCAGACGTGCCATTTAGCTTTACCAAAGTGGGGCATCTCTACTTAAATCAGGTGCTTTTAAAATGGCAGTAGCAATCAGCCTATCGTGGCTGTTGCCACTTATCTTGACAGTCCTAGCAGTATTCTGGCTGTGGACAAAGACCAGGCGGAACTATCCCAGCAATATTCCACCTTTCCCAACAACACCGTGGCCATATGTTGGGCATTTTCTCCAAATGGTAGGTAATTTAAGAGACAAGATGAAAGAGTGGAGGAAGAAAGCTGGAGATATCTACAGTTTGGATGTTGGAGGAAAGCTAAACATTCTCGTTAACGATTACAATACCATCAAGGAAATCTGGGTCAAGCACGCCGACTGTATTGTCAACACACAGAATTCATTTGCAGTCGAACTCCTTGGAGAATACAACAAAGGTATAATTAGTGCACGGGATAACAACTGGAAAGAGCAACGGACAACATCCTTATCTATTCTCCGATCCTTTGGAATGGGGAAGAATATAATGGCCGACAAAATTCAAGAAGAGGTTTCGAATATTCTAGAGAAATTGGCATCTTTCAACCGGACAACCGACGTCAGATTACTTCTGAATGTTAGGCGTGTCCAACGTCATTTGTTCTGTTGCTGTCGGGGAAAAGATTTTGAATACGAAGATCCATTTTTTGTTCGCTTCATGCGTCTTTTGAAAGACTCGATAAAATACATCAGACTGGTGGCAATACTTACCCCGTTTAAATACTTGTACTACCTCCCTGGTGATCCATTTAGCGTACAGAAATGGTTGAAATCTTCCACTGAAATAAATGAGAGGTTCAGTAAGGCCTACGTCAAACAGCTGAAACAAGCTTTCAGTGAAAACGAAGAGCCACCCCCCCAACCCCCCCCCCCCCACCCCCCCCCCCCCCCACCCCCCCCCCCCCCCCCCCACCACCCACCACCCCCCCCCCC